>JAVIAB010000001.1:25562694-25907152 GCA_032433765.1 Megaustenia siamemsis
TTTTTTTCGGAAGTGACAAGGCTCCGGGGTTCGCTCAGCCTCCCAAAATGGGTACCAGAGATTTTTCTGAGAAGTAAATGCGGCCTGGCGTGATACCGACCACATCACCCAAAAATGTGCTGTGGCCAAAGAAAAATAAGGTCACTAACACCATATCCCCCCATCCGCCTAGCAAGGGAGGGTAGTGTATCTTTACTTTACTACCATTGTATTACTTGGATATGATTCACCGCTACAAAGGAGTATTGATTGAACATAATACAGTAAGATATATCGTATGTGTGTATGTGCTTTTATCTGTGTGCACTACCGACATTTTTTTTTTACATCGAAAAAACTCATCCTCAGCTAAGAGAGATTTTTAATTAGTGGCGGGCAACCTTTCACATAAGAGGTACGGTTCGATCCTAATCGATGGCTTCCGGGTTCATCCAGCCTTTAATGGTTACATGAAATTTTTCTGGGAAAGTAAAGCGACACGGGCGTAATACCGACCACATTACCCCAAAAATCATGTGCCGAAGATCTGTAAAATATATGGTCACTAACATATATTTCCTATATATTAGATTGTTAGATTATTATTATCCACCATATTTCCTATACGCCACTTGGCGTGACGGGGCTCTTTACTTTTTACCCTTCATATACAGAGGGTCAGATCTAGAAAAATATGTAGAGACGTACACAGAATAACTTAATGTGTATAAATTATAATATTGATGGAAAGAGGAAAGCAGGAGGGGGAGTCGGATGATATAGAATGAAATACTGGAGAGGAAGAGAAGAGAACATCAGAGAGAGAAAAATAAACTAATAGCTACAAATATTAAATGGAGAACTAACGAGTTCAATGAGTGGGCTGTGATTGCTTTCACTACAGATTAAAAACACATACACTTCACGGGTACAGTTACAGGAATAATCTGAACTCAATCTTTCTTGGATAGTACATAATTCCTTATCCACTTTTCTTTGCTAGATAGGGCCATTGATTGACTCAACTGTGACAACTTTCTAAGTTTCAAAGCCTTCCATATTGGTATATATCACCTATATAACATATTTCGAATATTTTTGTTTTGAATGTTTCGTTATTAGTTTTGTGTCTTTGTTTTTCTCGTTTGTTCCTGCTGAAGGCCTATTGGGCCGAAACGTCGTTTAGTCTGTGTCGTCTACTTATCACGTAAAGCTTCTAACATACCATTTTTCTGTATTTTTTATTTTTTCTATATATCACCTACCCACCGTCACGAACCTTTCTCTTGCTATTATCTGTACTCAATACTAAAGATGAAGCTACATCATCTATTTTTATCTCCAAGAATTTCCAAATGTGCAGAAGGGTGTTATCGTTTAAGAGTCTTCTAATTTAGCTTTAAAGCCTTCTTTATTACAATGTAAACACCATCTACTGCTACGATCACTACGCCTTACTCATCCAACACTAAAAACAAAGTTACACAATTATTTTTGACGTCACGTATGAAAATCTGGGACTAATTAGCGCAGTGGTAGAGTGCTCGCTTTTCGCAGCAAACATCAGGGTTTGAAGCTTGCTCCTTCCCGCAAGTTGACCCAGCCGGGAAAAAAAAGTTGGTGCTTGGTTCAGGGAAAGTCATGTTTTTTGGCCGTCCCATTAGCTGGGTCAGCTGCACCGGATATCCTGCGCAGACTGGCCCACGTTCATTTTCCTTCTGGCCACAGCACTAGACGCAGGGTAGACATTTTGTATTTGTATTTCTCATTCTATTTGGAACTTATTTGGTTTTAGATACTTCATTATTAGTTAGCCATGTGGGGATAATTTTATTTACGTAGATATCTGCGGCTGTATGTTGTTTATTGTTCATATTGTTATATTATTACTGAAGGCCTTTTGAGCCGAAACGTCGTTTAAATTTGTGTCGTACACAATTACGTGGGAGCCGCGATAGCTCAGTGGTTAGTGAACTGGACTACCACATACAAGGGGTAGGGTTCGATCCCAACCGACGGCTTCCAGGTTCACCCAGCCTTAAATGGGTACCGGATTTCTTTCTGGGAAAGTAAAGCAGCACGGGCGTAATACTGACCACATTGCCCCAAAAATCATGTGCTGAAGGTTTGTAAAATATAGGGTCACTAACACCATATTTCCCTATACGCCACTTGGCGTGACGGGGGTACTTTACTTTTTTTTACACAATTACGTACAGCTTTAACCATATCATTTTCGTTTTCTTTTTTTTTTTAACTTCTTTACAATCAGCTTTACTGCACCTTCGCATTTTGGTGCATTACTTTGCCTTGACCCCACAGGTCTGACCCCTGGGGAGAGATCAATAAATATCTCGCACTCCCTCAAAAGATGTGCCGACGTATAGTGGAGGCTATACACTCCACTCCTCCACGGCAGTAAAAAAAATGCTATGGGACACCTTTACTGTATTTTTTCTTCCTCTTCTTCTTCTACCTTTTTAGCTCCCAGTGGAGCATAGGTCTTCAACAAACATTTTCTATATCATTCTGTTTTTTTTTTTTGCCATTCTTTTAAGATCATTCCATATCTTCACCATCATCTTCATCTCTGCTTCTATCTGTCTTCTCCAAGAATTCCTTGGTCTTCTTCTTTGTCTTTTCCCCTGAGAATTCCAGAAAAGGGCCTGTTGTGTAATACTCTCAGTTGGCTTCCGTAGTGTGTGTCCTATCCAGCGCCATCGTCTTCTCTGTACCTCTTTATCCACTTGTATTTTACTGGTACCTTTCCATAATTCTATGTTAGTGATTTTGTCCTGCCATTTCCATCCTTTTATTCTGCGTAAGCATCCATTAATGAAAGTCTGTATCTTCGTGATTGTCAATTTTGTTGTTCTCCATGTTTTTCTTAGAAGGTATAAAATACTTCTGTCGTCTAAGTAATTTATTATAATCACAGACGCTGACGACTGCTGTCTTGCACGTCCAAAGATTTGACAAAATTGTTTCCCTTGTGATGACAATGTAAACCAAATTTTAATGTTTGTTGATTTTGTTATAAATATTATTATGCCCCCAAATACATGTTACTTTTTAAATTCTTATTTTCTTCCAACTCAGGACCGGAGTTTATAGTAATTTTCAATCAACTTCGTGGGCCAGTTATATTGTTTGGTGGGCTGGTTCTGTCTCGCGGGCTGTAGGTTGCCCACTCTTGTTTTACTTCGTCCACAAATGTATACATTTTCCAGGAAAGACCTACATATCATATCAGAGGGGAATGCGTTGAGACGCTAGTTTACGACAAACCTGCTCCTTTCGGTTTGACATAGTCGACTTTTTTTAGATTTCGAGTTTAACCTCTTTTTTTCTACGGAAACGATAATTTTTTTATCAATTCTTTGCAACGTTTAACTGATAAGAAGCCTTTAACGTGCGCAAAGTGCCATTTTCCTGTTTTCCGCTGTTAACCGAGAGGGCTAGACTCTTGAAGACCAGGCAGAATTTAAAAAAAACCCACCAAGAAAAACTTGGATTGAAATATAATTTCACCGCCTGTGGTGGGGGATACCCGAAACCTTCTTGTGTAACGGCGTCTCGCCTCTAGACATCCGCGTCCCCGATATGTGTTTGTCTATCTATTTTATATATTTTAAAAATTTATTTATCTGTAGACAGAGGAAAAAGAGAATGGGACAACCTAAAGGTAAGGAAAAAAAGAAAAATGCAACAAAAGAGACAAAAATCACAACCAGACACAAATACAAATATCTGTAAAAATTGACACACTTTGAAGGGTAGTGAATGAAATGGTCTGCCTCAGGATAGGAAGGATCGGGTTTACTCCCGGTATATGGTGGATAGGCGGCGGGAACAATTGAAGGCTATGTATGAAAAGTGTTCCTTGTTGCAGTTTCCTCATATTCCAAGTCCTGCTTGTAGCAGGAGCTACTGAGTTAAGTGCTATGTGCACACCGTGAGCTGTGTGTCTCATCCGTTTTGATCGTGTTTCGATATTCCAATTGTTTACGATGAATGATGATATCGTATGACAGGGAACAGTTGGCTGTGTTCACTTTCTGCGCGGTTTCGCCTTATGTCTTTTGGCGTGTGCTGAGACTGCTACGATGGGGACTACAGTTACCTTTCTTTGTTTGGGAGATGAGATATTAATTCGAATGATTACGCTAGCATGGGCGGTTGAGCAATTATGGATTTTAATTCGTTTGCAGTGATACTGGGGCCTTCCATAACCAAAGAACCAAATGAAGGATCGGGTTCAAAGCCCACCAGAAGCGGTTGTGATGTTTCAAAAATTGGACAAATTAATCCAAGTTTTCTTTATGCCGCTACCCCTCACGCGATCTCTTTCGTAGTGAGATCCGATGACTAGCAATCTCGGATAACTGAAATAAACAGGAGGTCCCGTGTGCACTTGAGCACGTTAAAGAACCCTAGGCAGCTAAGATTGAAAAGAGTTGGCCATAATTGCGGCCGCAGCCTGGGGAAAAATTGCCAGCAGGAGCCTACCCACAGCGTGGCTCCCTGGTCGTGCGACGGAGTTCGTGCACATGGGGGTCAGGATTCCCCCTAGGATTATCAAGATATCGGGGCACCTATAGGTTAGTCCAGTGTGCAGTGATGATGAACCTAGCAACATTTAAACAACGGAAATTGTGTTAAAAGTTCTAGCCCAATCCAAACGATTCAAGTATGTTAGGGTCATCATCACTGCACTCCGGACACACCCATAGGTGCTTCGATATCGGAATACTGAGAACTCCGAAGAGAACTTGAACCAACGAGCTCGAACACAGTAGGACAGCCAGTAAAATGTTACATAAGAATCATAACCAATCCGAGACCTTCAACTTAATCAACGGAGTTCTCTCTCTCTCTCTCTCTCTCTCTATATATATATATATATATATATATATATATATATATATATATATATATCTTCCTATCTCTCTATCTCTCAATCTCTATATCTATATATCTCTATCTCTGTCTCTATCTCTCTCCCTCTCTCTCTCTCTCTCTCTATCCCTCACTCTTTATATCCCTCTCCATCTCTCGCTTTCTCTTTAACTCTATATCTCTATCTATGTCTTTATCTCTCTCTATCTCTCTATATCTCTCTCTGTCTTTATCTCTATCCCTCTCTCTATCTCTGTCTTTATCTCTCTCCATCTCTATCTTTATATATCTCTCTCTCTCTTTCTCTCTCTTTTTCCTGGGTGTGATCTCTTCAACTTGTTTGCTAAACACATAAAAGAAAAACCCTTTCAAATCTGCCCCGATCTCACCCCACGTTTTACCTAAACCTGACACAAGCTGTCTCTGCGGTTAAGTAAATTATGTGAACAGAATTACAGGTAGCACCGTCTTTATTTGGATATATTGAACAAACAAAGGCACACGCTGTCAACTCTCTTTGATGACGTGAAAGACAAACAAGAAATCCGGATAATCGTTCTGCTGAGAGTGTACAAAAGTTTGTACCAAACTGTTAGTGATGTATTTGTTGTCTTGTTCGTATGCGCATTACACAAGAATGTGATCGACATATTATTTCTTTATGGCGTTGCCCTGACAATACTAAACGTGTAGGTTGTCATCTTCATCATCCGCCCTTGAAAGGATGTAATAGGCGCTGCATTGTAGTTTCTTCTTCTTCTACCTTTCAGCTCCCTGTGGAGCATAGGTCTTCAACAAATACTTTCCAAGTCGTTCTGTTTCTTGTCATTCTCTTAAGATCATTCCATTGCTTCCCCATCATCTTTATCTCTGCTTCTATCTGTCTCCTCCAAGAATTCTTTGGTCTTCCTCTTTGTCATTTCCCATGAGGATTGAAAAAAAGGGGCCTGTTGTGTAATACTCTCAGTTGGCTTTCGCAGTGTGTCCGATCCAGCGCCATCGTCTTCGCTGTATCTCTTTATCCACTGGTATTTGACTGCTACATTTCAATAATTATATGTTAGTGATTTTGTCCTGCCATTTCCATCCTTTTATTCTGCGTCAGAATCTATTAATGAAAGTCTGTAACTTTATGATTGTCAATGTTGCTGTTCTCCGTGTTTCACAGCCATATAATAGGACTGACTTAACATAACTACTGTCTTGTAGTATGCGCTAAAAATATTTGTGGTTTCCTGCCCACAAATTCCGACTTCAGCATGGTGGAGTACCGGGTTTCCCTTCCTCGAGATCCTTATTGACTAGGCCAGACTTGGATGGTTAGTCTGTTTCTAGGTGCACTGCAAAGAAGTGAAGTAGAATATGGGTAGCTCTTATTCACCGAGCTTAGTACAAGCAGTCAGCTATGAGTCGATGATCGTTTCCATCACAGGTGCTAACGCGTGCTCTCGCCTCTAACCTACATACGGGTTCTCCTATAGCGTAAATTATTTGTTATGTGAAATTAGACACCAAGTTTTAACATATGTAGGTAATATTTAATATTCAACACAAGAAAGTGTCAAATCTGTCGATCTTCGAAATACTTCTTGTCATTAACAATAATATACAAGAATACCACAAACACAAAGGTAAGTTAATGTAGATATTTCGTGTGTGGTGGTGTGTGTGCGTGCGTGCGTTCGTGCGTGCGTGCGTGCGTGCGTGCGTGTGTATCAGTAAGATTAAATCATCATTTGTTGGCCATGTAATGAGAAGGGAACTGTTGGAATATATTGTAACAACTGGGAAAATTGAGAGGCGACGAAGAGATAGAGGGAAGCAAAGAGAAAATTAATAGACAGCTTAAGAGAATAGCTGTGCAGAAGGTCAACAGCAGAAATGATAGATAACTGTCGAGCATGAAAGTTGTGGAGAGACATGATCACCTAACCCAGCAGGCATTGTACAGCATGATGATGGATGGTGGATGATGGACAACGACGATGATGATGATGATATGTGTATTGTCTCAAAGTGGAACCACTCTAATAAAACATATATTTTATGAATGAAGAGAATGTATTACACCCAGGGCATACAGAGAGTGGTGAAAGTCTCTTATTGAGAAATAGAAATAAAATAGTATTTCGTAAATATTGAATGCTTATATAACCCACAGCTGGAGCGAGAAAGATGTTAAATAAAATAATGAGTTAATGAGTGTATAACCCACAGCTGGAGCGCGAAAGATGTTAAATAAAATAATGAGTTAATGAGTGTATAACCCACAGATGGAGCGAGAAGGCGTTAAATAAAATAATGAGTTAATGAGTGTATAACTCACAGCTGGAGCGAGAAAGATGTTAAATAAAATAATGAGTTAATGAGTGTATAACCCACAGCTGGAGCGAGAAAGACGTTAAATAAAATAATGAGTTAATGAGTGTATAACCCACAGCTGTAGCGAGAAAGACGTTAAATAAAGTAATGAGTGTACAGGACACAGATGAAGCGCGAAAGACGTTAAATAGAGACTTGAATAAAATAGTGTGTACAATTTATAGACTGAGAGGAAAAAAGTCGTAAATGAGAGATTTGTTACCTGAATAAAGATTGCAGGGAGTCCTTGTCCAAAAAATCATGATCTCTTTCTACTACGCCCATGTCTACTGGAAACTGGCCATCTGTAGAGACACAAATAGTGAAATATTCATACCGCATTTACTCAAATAAATGGACAAATATGTATGATTCTTATTCTTCTTCTTCTTTCCTTCATCGTCTGCCTTTCAGCTTCGAGGGGAGATATAATTTGCGGTCTTTTGCTCTTCTGTTCGCCTCTGCTGCTGTTATTTTTCCTAGTGCTTCTAATATTCCATCGATCCATCTTTTTCGTGGTCGACCCTTGGTCTGGTGGTGTTCTCACAGCGTTTGTTGAAGACTCGTTGTGTTGTGTTTTAATCTTTCTGCCTTGTCACGTGGTCAAACCATTTTATCTGTTGTTTCCTTATATATTCTACGGCAGGGGGCTATACCTAGCTTTATTCTCGGTTCTTCTTTTCTGATCTTATCTCTCAGACTGTTTCCTGTCATTCGTCTAACACATTTAATCTCTGTAGATATTATTTTTCTTATTGTTCTTGCATCTAGGCTCCAGGTCTGGCATTGGTAGCACAGCTTTGGGATGAAGATTGTATTGTATAGTGCTCGTTTTGCCTCCAGAGTTATTTCCTTGTTGGACAATAGTGGTGATAACTGTCCAATGATTTGACAAGCTTTGTTGCATCTTGATTCTATCTCTGCTGTTTGAGAATTCTATTTCTGATTGGCATACTCACAAATACTGACGAAGCAGTCAGTGGCAGAGAAGCCCAGTGATATTTTGTAGATATCTTATCTCTACCTTCATCTCCCATGTGTTTATATACTTCACAATGCAGTACGATATAATGCAATGGAACAACAACTAAGTATGGTACAATATAACATGTCGCAACGCAACACATGGCAGTGTAGCACGGTACATTGCATGACAAAAAACATTGCAGTTTAACAAAATACAGCTCAGTGCATTACAATGAACCACATCGGCACACAACACAATGCAGTAAATGTAGATTCCCTCCACGCATTGCTGGGCGTACAGGGTATGTGGTGTGTGTGACCATATTATTTCTGGTGCCATGGCACATTTTTTGGTTATGTGGTCGATATCACGCCAGAACGCCTTTAATTCCCCAAAAAAGTCTCTGGTACCCATTTTTGTAGAGGCCGGGTGAAGACCGTCGTCTTGTCAGTCCGAAAAAAAAATCTGCCACTTCTGCGGATCGAACTCAGACTATTCAGATAAAAAAGCGAGCAAACTAACCATTCAGTCGCCGTAGCTAACAATGCAATACAGTATTGTACAACACATCACCACCACACAATAACACAGTACAACACAACTAAATCTCTACG
Source organism: Megaustenia siamemsis (assembly GCA_032433765.1). Taxonomy (NCBI): domain Eukaryota; kingdom Metazoa; phylum Mollusca; class Gastropoda; order Stylommatophora; family Ariophantidae; genus Megaustenia; species Megaustenia siamemsis. The sequence continues at coordinate 25,571,515 of JAVIAB010000001.1, forward strand.
CAACATAGAAGAACGTAGTACATGATAAAACAACACCGGAAAATAGGACAGAACAAGATAACAATTACAGTATAACTTTGCACACTACAGTACAACACAACACAGTACAACTTAGCACACTACAGTACAACACTACACAGTACAGTACACTTTATCCTACTATAGTACAACACTACACAGTACAGTACAACTTAGCACACTACAGTACAACACTACACAGTACAGTACACTTTATCCTACTATAGTACAACACTACACAGTACAGTACAACTTAGCACACTACAGTGAAACACAACACAGCACAGACCAGTTCATTACAACACAGCACATAACAGTACAGTACAACACTGCACAGAACAGTTCAGTACAACACTGCACAGAACAGTTCAGTACAACACAACACAGAACAGTACAGTACAACACTGCACATAACAGTTCGATACAACACTGCACATAACAGTTCAGTACAACACTGCACAGAACAGTTCAGTACAACACTGCACAGAACAGTTCAGTACAACACTGCACACAGTATAACACTGCACATTTAGGTACAACACTGCACATTTCAGTACAACACTACACAGTACAACATAGCACAACACCGTATAGACAGTTCAACACAACACGTTAGTCAGACATGTGTAAGACAAAAAAAAGCTTCCAAGACATGACATCACACCACATAACTCTACGCGACACAACACACATAACATATATAATTATAATACAACATAACACAGCGCCCCCTGCCGTCTGCTATATGTTGCTACACTCCAATTTAATGAAAGTGATGACTAATAACCCAATAGTTTGGAACCGTGACAATCAAGGGAGCTAATCCATTCCCAGCTGTGACACAACCATATAAGGAGTGAGTGTGCACAGACACATATAGACGAACACGACTCACACACACATACACCAATCAGCACAATCCGCACACACTACGTCGAACAAACATTATGACACAGACATATTAACACAGTCATGTTAATAATTATTTTTTCCCAGAGTCGAATAGCACAATAGCCGGGAAATGCAAATATTTATATTTTCGATTACATAACAGCACATATGTTATTATTTATCATCATTCATCATTGAGTGTCGTCTCCGCATCGAAGGTTGGCTACCATGAAACGCCATTCCACTGTATCTTTATTTGATGGTGCATGTTGTCATAGGCTGACTTGTCCATCTTTCGATGTTACTCGTCTATGTTAGTGTTGGTCTGCCTCTGCTTCTGTTCCCTAGTATTTTCCCTTTCAAGATTACTTTTAGTAAGCTGCTGTGTCTTTTAACATGTCCATAAAATTTAATGTGTCTTGTTTGAGTTGCGTTTAATAGTTCTCTTTTCATTTTTAGTTGTTTTAAGACTTCATCTTTTCTTTTCTTTCCATCCAATTCTTTCTATTCTTCTATATATTCACATTTCAAAGGCTTCAATTTTCTGTTCTGTTTTCTTGTCTAATGTCCATATTTCTGCACCATACAAGAATGTTGAGAAGAAGCCCTGGTTTTTATTTGTTTTGATGTTTTATATTTTTCCATGGCACTAAAATTACTTTATGCCATTCACACTATTATTTTTTTTTTTCAGTTTTACATCAGCAGGAGAAAAAGGAGTTCACTGGCAGCACAGAATATTCAATGCAGCATAGCACCAACAAAAAGCATCGGAAGAGTGATTACAGGAATCGTCGTATTAATATGGAAAATGGGGGGGGGGGGGACTGGTTGGTCTCGAGGCAAAACGCTGGTCTCGAGACAGAGAGGTTGTGGGTTCAAATCCCGGATGCAGCAGTTGGGATATTTATTTATGATTTCTCTCTGTGGCAACCAACCACCCTTGATCTAAGCAGCGAGGCCCGGCTTGAAACGACAATTACTCATGGACGGAAAAATATGAGTACCTCCGAAGTCGGAGTTATCTGCCTGTGCGGCGAGGAACACCTGTGGACACGGCTGCTAGGGAATAACGGATTAACACGCAAAATTCAGTTCCTTGTCTCTTGGGACTTCTTCAGAGGTAAAAGCTGGCTAACGCAACCAAAAAAAAATGGAAAAAGAAAGGTAGTAAGAGAGACTGCAATCAACATAGAGGTGGTATCGCTTCTCAGCCATGTGGGAAAGTTATACGCCAAAATCATGGGAAAAAAGCTGAGACAAATAATATAACTACAGTTAAACGATTCTCAAATGGGGAAAAAAAACTAGAGATGTACTGACGCTCTATTCACCTTGAAACGGCTTGCAGCAAAGACGACAGAACACAATCACAATTTGCACATAGCCTTCATTGACCAGGAAAAGATCATTCGACAGAGTTATATATAGAACAACTGTGGGGGGGGGGGGGGTACTAACAACACGGAGAAAGCCAGCACCTAACCAACATAATTAGAAGTCTCTACAACAGTAGCAGGTTACACAGACAACTTCGAAGTTAGATCAGGTGTGAGACACAGGTGCGTACTATCTCTCCCCCACCACCCCCCAACTCTTTAATACATACATGGACTATACGTGCAAGTTAGCTAACCCATCAGAAACAGAAGAGATCAACGAGCTTTTAATTGTAGACGATCAGGCACTAACGCATGGAGAAATAGAAGACCTACAGGAACACTTAAATAGACTTAACAGCACAGGCACAAAATACAACATGGAAATCAACATCAACAAAATAGAAATCATGAATATCGCTAAAGAGAAACATAATATCAACATAGCTATAGAAGGCAGACAACTAAAACAAGTAGAGGAGTTTAAATACTTAGGATGTCTAGTGATAAACGATAACTCACAAACAAAAGAAATAGACTCAAGATGCAAGAAAGTTTGTCAAATAATTGGACGGCTATCACCACTATTGTTCAACAAGGAAATAACTCTAAAGGCAAAACGGGAACTTTAGAACACAATTTCCATTCCAACGTTGTGCTACCAATGCCAGTCTGAACCCTAGATGCAAGAACAATAAGAAAAATAACCTCTACAGAGATGAAATGTGTTAAACGAATGACAGGAAACAGGTCTGAAAGATAAGATCAGAACTGAAGAGCTGATAAAGAAAAAGGCAGAAATAATCCCCGCCATAGAATATATAAAGAAACAAATAAAATGGCTTGGCCACGTGACAAGGCAGAAAGATCAAAACACAACACAACGAGCCTTCAGTAAACGTTGTGAGAACACCAGATCCAAGGGCCGACCACGAAACCGATGGATTGACGGAATATTAGAAGCAGTAGGAAACAAAGCAGCAGGAACCGCGAACAGAAGAGCAAAAGACCGCAAATTATATCTTCCCTCCACGCTTAAAGGCAAATGAGGAAGAAAAGAAAAAGAAGAATAATACAGTATCATCAGAATATCTGAGATTATTTATAAATCTTGAATTTATGTTTAAGCCTGGCATCTCTGTGATGTTTTAAAGATTTGCTCATTGTATAGATTGAACAAGCTTGGTGATAGGATGCATCCCTGTCTTACTCCTTTTTTTATAGCAATAGGTGTAAAGTTCTCTTTACAATATTTTATTATTATTGTTTGCTCCCACTATAAATTACATATTAGTCGTATATCTGTATCATCTAAATGTATATCTTTTAGGCAGTCTAAGTTGTTAATAGTGTATTCCATCAAAAGTTTCGGTGTAGTCTATGAGCAGACATATAATGATTTGTTTACTTTTGTGTACTTTTCGATAATGTCCAATGTAATATAGATGTGGAGGAATCTAAGTACATTGTGGGAACCTAAATAAATTGTGGAATCCTAGATGCATTATGCTATATAGATACACTGTGGGGGATCCAGATACATTGTGGGATCTAGATACATTATGCGTTATAGATACACTGTGGGGATCCAGATACATTGTGGGATCTAGATACATTGTGGGATCTAGATACATTGTAGACTATCCAGAGACATTTGGAATATCCAGAGACGTTTTGGAATACCCAGAGACATTGTAGACTATCCAGAGACATTTTGGAATATCCAGAGACGTTTTGGAATACCCAGAGACATTGTAGACTATCCAGAGACATTTTGGAATATCCAGAGACGTTTTGGAATACCCAGAGACATTGTGGAACACCCAGAGACATTGTAGACTATCCAGAGACATTTTGGAATATCGAGAGACGTTTTGGAATACCCAGAGACATTGTAGACTATCCAGAGACACTTTGGAATATCCAGAGACGTTATGGAATACCCAGAGACATTGTAGACTATCCAGAGACATTTTGGAATATCCAGAGACGTTTTGGAATACCCAGAGACATTGTAGACTATCCAGAGACATTTTGGAATATCCAGAGACGTTTGGAATACCCAGAGACATTGTAGACTATCCAGAGACATTGTGGGCTTCAGACGCTTCTTGGTTCCACTTGCATTATTGGATCCATATGCATTGAGGGAAGTCGAAAATATTGACCAAGTGATGTTGGTTGATCCAATCCACTGGACAGTTCAGATAATGTCTGGTTCCCTGGCTTCCAATGTTTGTTAAATATTATAGCTAGGTTTAACTTATCAATTCTAATGCAAACAATATTTACTATGTCTAATTGTATCATTAGTTTTTGTTCTGTCTTGCCAGTCTGTATGTCTGTAAAATGTATCCTGCCTAATATACATAGTTACATATTTGTCTATAGTTTTGTTTTTCACTCAGAGTTTCTCTCTCTCTCTCTCTCTCTCTCTCTCTCTCTCTCTCTCTCTCTCTCTCTTTCTCTCTCTCTCTTCAATTTTTACTTAATTACACTTAACTTTATATTCCTGTATGACAATCAAATACTTGGGCACAATATTAACATCAGATGGAAGATGCATCACATGAATAACAAGCAGAGCAGCTCAGGCCAAAATGGCATTTCAAAATATGAAAAACGTCGTATGCAACAAATCTATGTCAATAGAACTGAGAGAGTTCATCGAAATAAATATAATAAATATAATTAATATATATAAATTAATAGCTAAATAGAACTACTACTGACATATGGAAGCGAAGCATGGACTGTAAACAAACAAATGAAAAGACTATTAGAGGCCAAAGAGATGGGATTTCTCAGAAAAATGTTGAAAGTCCACTGGACAGATAAAAAAGAACAACGTGGAAATTACCAAAGAGGCCAACACAAAAAGAGAACCCCTAAAAAAAACATAAGAAAGAAACAATCAACATTTTTCGGCCACATCATGAGAAGAGGAAAGTTGAATACTTGGTTACAACTGGAAAAATACAGGGAAAGAGAGATTGCGGACGACAAAGAGTGGAGATACTAGATAGCTTGGTGGCATGGCATGGAAAAAGGTCAACAACAGAACTGATACGATACACTGCGGATAGAAGGTTGTGGAAGGACATGATCGCCTACACCAACTGGTATGGTACATGATGACAGTCTATCCTTATCTCTGTTACTCTCTAACAACTCTCTCTATCAACTCTCTTTAACAACTCTCTCTAACAACTCTCTCTAACAATTCTCTCTATCAAATCTCTCTATCAAATCTCTCTATCAACTCTCTCTAACAACTCTCTCTAACAATTCTCTCTATCAAATCTCTCTATCAAATCTCTCTATCAACTCTCTCTAACAACTCTCTCTATCAACTCTCTCTAACAACTCTCTATATAAACTCTCTCTAACAACTCTCTCTATCAACTCTCTCTAACAACTCTCTCTATCAACTCTCTCTGTCAACTCTCTCTAACAACTCTCTTTATCACTATTTCTATTCTTTACTGTTATTCTTTCTGCCCCCAGAGCCATCCTCCCGCACAACCCGCCGGCTCCCCACCTCTCCCCTCTTTTATCTATACACTTCACTTACCATCGAACATCTGAGCATACTGAGGAAACCCTGCAGCCCGCAGCCATTTTAGGGCCTCTATTGCTTCAAGTTCTGTAGAAATAATAAATGACAAAATAAAATATTTGAATTTACATAAGTAGGAAATACAAATAATAGAATCAACGTTAGAATAAAATAAAACAAAATAATAGAATCAACATTAGTATAAAATAAAACAAAATAATAGAATCAACATTAGTATAAAATAAAACAAAATAATAGAATCAACATTAGTATAAAATAAAACAAAATAATAAAATCAACATTAGTATAAAATAAAATAAAATAAAATAATAGAATCAACATTAGTATAAAATAAAACAAAATAATAGAATCAACATTAGTATAAAATAAAACAAAATAATAGAATCAATATAAGCATGGAATCAAATATTAGAATCAAAATAAGTATACAATAAAGTATTCGAATCAATATAAATATAAAATAAAAATTAAACAAAAGAACATTATAAGAGTTACTATTGCAATAACTCTAGAACTTGATAACTTGTAACATTGAAAGATACGAAGGTCTTTTAGCTTTGCTAGAAAGATGAGGAAAGAACTCCGTTACATTCGTTGCCATTTTACAAAGCTAATTTCCAATATTAGGTAGAAACAATCATCATTTTTTGGCCATGTAATGAGAAGAGAACAGCTGGAATATATTGTAACAACTGGAAAAATTGAGGGACGAAGATGGAAGAAAAGAGAAAAAAGACCAGACATCTTAAGAGAGTGGCTTGGCAGAAGGTCAACAACAGAAATGAAAATAACCTTCGAGATTGAAACTTGTGGGGGACATATGATCACCTACGCCAGCAGGCATGACACTTGATGGTGATGATTTGTTGCCACAGGTTTTATTTTGGGATAATATGGTCAGAATCACGCAAGCACTGTCTATCTTTCTTATTGTTCCAGAATTGGACGCTGGACTCTAGAACAATAAGAAAGATAACGACCACCGAAATGAAATGTGTCAGAAGAATGACAGGAAACAGCTTAATGAACAGAGTAAGAAACACCGACCTGAGGAAGAAACTCGAAATTGAACCACCCATCGAATACATAAAGAAACAACAGATAAATTGGTTCGGCCACCTAACAAGACAAACAGAACTAACAATGACTCAAAGAGCCTTAAATAAACGCTACGAAAACGCCAGATTAAGAGGAAGACCGAGAAAGAGATGGATAAAGGAAATACTAGAGTCACTAGGAGGAATAACAATAGAAGAGGCCAACAGAAGAGCAAAGAATCGCAGATTGTATCTCCCCTCGACGCCAACGGCAGCAGAGGAAGGATAGAAGAAGAAGAAGACTGTCTTTCTTTCAAGAAAATTAATCTGGAACACATTTATCAAGTAGCATCTCTAAGCGAGTATGGATCAGAGTAGGGAGGTATTCTGTGGTTAAACAATGTCGTGCTGAAGTTGAATATTTTGTGTCGAATGTGGCAAAATATCGCAGCTTTGTACAAGCCACAACACAATAAACCTTCGCACATTTCATTTCCTTGTAAGAAGAGGTCTTGAAGAAGAGTAGTCAGCCAGCGAATGAAGAAGAACAAGCAGCAGAAAAGAGAGGGGGAAAAGTCAAGAAGAATGTTAAAACAAGAACAACAAATGGAAAAAGAACAAAACACGAATAACAAACAGAAAAAGAGCAAAAACAAGAACAACAACCAACAAGAACAACAACCAACAAGAACAACAAACATCAGAAAAACAACAAGAACAACAACCAACAAGAACAACAACCAACAAGAACAACAACCAACAAGAACAACAACCAACAAGAACAACAACCAACAAGAACAACAAACATCAGAAAAACAACAAGAACAACAACCAACAAGAACAACAACCAACAAGAACAACAAACATCAGAAAAACAACAAGAACAACAACCAACAAGAACAACAACCAACAAGAACAACAAACATCAGAAAAACAATAAGAACAACAACCAACAAGAACAACAAAAGGAACAATCATAACAATAACAATAATAAGAAGAAAAAGAATAAGAAGAAGAGGAAACAGAAAAAGAAGCAGAAGATGCAAGTGTGGACAATGGTTTGATACTAATAAGTTATAACGTCTGCCTTAAGCCTCACGTACTACAGGATTCACAACATAAGTGATAAATTACCATATTCACAACAAAGCTCTCACAATTCTGCCTGTCCTGTAAAAACCGTATTGGGCATGCATACTAATCCTTTTTGGAACATGCATTAGCACATTAGATAGTTTATAGAATTAAATCTCAAAGGCTCAAATAGAATAAAAGAGTTTGAAAACTGCCACTTGTTCGCTTTATTTATTAATTCTTTTTTTTTGGTTTTGTTTTGTTTTATTTGTTAAAGTGTTTTACGGTTTCAGAACAAAACACTGTCTACATACTTGGGTGCGTATTGTATATCAGAATGGTGATGAGGCGAATAAATTGAATAACCTTATTTCTTGAAGTTTGTTATGAAATAAAAGAACGATAAAAGAATATAATAAAACGATCATAAAATTATATGTTGCGATGTCAGTATGTATGTATTATTTTGTGATTTATGTAAACTCCTTGTTATATTACTGTGTGAACAGTCGATAATATGTGCTTTATTTCATCATCATGTGCCATACCGGTTGGCGTAGGCGATCTTGTCCTTCCACAATCTTCTATCTACAGTGCACCGTATCAGTTCTGTTGTTGACTGTTTTCCTGTTTTCTATCGAGTACTTTCTCTCTTTGTTGTCCGCGATCTCTCTTTCCTTTTATTTTGCCAGTTGTAACCAAGTATTCCAACTTTCCTCTTCTCATGATGTACCCGAAAAATGTTGATTGCTTCTTTCTGATGTTTTTTAAGAGTTCCCTTTTTGTGGTGGTCTCTTCGAGAACTTCCTCATTGGTCTTTTTAGCTGTCCAGCTGCGCTTTATTTACTGTTTGAAAAGTGTGCAATTCGTAAGTTACAGAGTCAACACTCATGCGTTTGTTTATATTGTAGCCTTGTTTTCGAGTAGCAGGTTCTATAAATACCATGTTATGGTTTGAACATTAATTGTAATTCTGTTACTTGTCTGTACAGTCAGCACTAAACTGTTAGTCTATACTATTCTGTCACAGTTTTAAAACTTTACAACATTCATGTAGTTGTTTATAAAGGAATATATAAATGTATTTATAATTGATTATGATGAAGACTGCCCATCTTTTTGTGGGCCTGTTAAAAGACACAGAAGTTTGCTAAAAGTATTTTTGGAAGGGAAAATACAGGGTAAAACAGGCAGACCAAGACTAACATGGACGAGGAACATAAAAAGATGGACAAGTCAGCCTATGACAGCCCGCACCTTCGATACGGAAACTGCACTCAATGAATGAATGACGATGAAACGACGTCACCGCACTCAGTAAAAATCAATATTCAATTTCCTCTTTGAAGACAACGAAGCGTTTGAATATTGATAATTCCCATGACACACAAGTTGAACTTGCTCCACAAACATCCATCCATTCGTCTGTTTTCTTTCCCTCCCACTCGTTCAAAGTTCAATTCTCTATTCCCGCAACATAAAGTCGATGGACCCGTCAACTGCAATCGCATTTAAAAAATAAATTTGCAGCCGTTACCTCCAGAATCTGTCCTGGAACCATTATAAAGGGTTTGTCAGCATATTCGCTTTTTCTGTGTAAAGAACCATCTATGTCTAGGGAAATAGACACGCCCCGATTCCTGAAGTTCTGAGACACACAAACACATATATATATATAGTAAAGTACCCCCAACACGCCAAGTTGCGTGTAGGTAATATGGTGTTAGTGACCATAAATTTTACAGACCTTCGGCACATGATTTTTGGGGTAATGTGGTCGGTATTACGCCCGTGCCGGTTTACTTTTCCAGAAAAAAAAATCAGGTACCCGTTAGAGGCTGGGTGAACAGGAGCCATCGAATGGGATCAAACTCTACCTCTTGTCCTTTGTAGTCCAGTTCACTAACCACTGAGCTATCGCGGCTCCCATATATATATATAGTTTTTGGTGTGTGCCCATTGTACTATATACCTATGTATATACGTATATATACGAATACCTACCGTGCCGCAATGTCGTTTTGATTTTGTGTTTGTCTCTTACTTACTTAAAGCTGTAACCAGCCCACTTTATTTTCTCTCTTTTCTCTTCTTTTTATTTCAAACTTGAGGGAAAAAGAGATACAGAAAGAAAAGATACAAAATAGTTTTAAAATATTTTGTTATAATGAAGTAAAGGTAAAGTACGAGACTTGAACCGGCGTCTTAGCACGCGAGTTTACACCCATATGTGCTCGGCTGCCTAACTAGAAATGTTCGGAGACTTCTGGGTAGTGTCGCCTCAGGCATCGAAACTCAGATGCGAAGTGACATTCCTCACCTTCCCAGGGTAATACCCTGGTACCCATTTCTGCCAACGACTGGGTCGACGGTGGGGGTATTTTTTTTTCCAACCACGAGTACAATTCACACTGCTCCCAGCGGGAATCGAACACGGGTTGTCCGAACGTCGGTAGTCCAGTCGGGTGGTTTTCCCAACTAGGTTACCGAGGCACTCTATGAAGTTAATATCAGAATTGATAAATAATTGTAGTTATAAAAATGTTATCCAATGATTTAATCACCAATTCAGCACTTTATATATAACTTTGTAATATCTGAAATCATAAACTACGATCAATTCAGCAGTGAGTGCGATATTTGTTTCCTTAATTCTGAAAATTACACATCACAGTTTTAACACGGTACAGGCGTAACGGTTTAACGGTACCTCAAAGACCGCTATGTATGGTCATATAGTGTATGTGGTCACATAGTGTATGTGGTCACATAGTGTATGTGGTCATATAGTGTATGTGGTCATATAGTGTATGTGGTCATATAGTGTATGTGGTCATATAATGTATGTGGTCACATAGTGTATGTGGTCACATAGTGTATGTGGTCACATAGTGTATGTGGTCACATAGTGTATGTGGTCACATAGTGTATGTGGTCACATAGTGTATGTGGTCACATAGTGTATGTGGTCACATAGTGTATGTGGTCACATAGTGTATGTGGTCACATAGTGTATGTGGTCACATAGTGTATGTGGTCACATAGTGTATGTGGTCACATAGTGTATGTGTTCACATAGTGTATGTGGTCACATAGTGTATGTGGTCACATAGTGTATGTGGTCATATAGTGTATGTGGTCATATAGTGTATGTGGTCATATAGTGTATGTGGTCACATAGTGTATGTGGTCACATAGTGTATGTGGTCATATAGTGTATGTGGTCATATAGTGTATGTGGTCATATAGTGTATGTGGTCATATAGTGTATGTGGTCATATAGTGTATGTGGTCATATAGTGTATGTGGTCATATAGTGTATGTGGTCATATAGTGTATGTGGTCATATAGTGTATGTGGTCATATAGTGTATGTGGTCACATAGTGTATGTGGTGATATAGTGTATGTGGTCACATAGTGTATGTGGTCATATAGTGTATGTGGTCATATAGTGTATGTGGTCATATAGTGTATGTCCTGAAAAAAAACGTTAAAAGGGGGCTTGTGGGGTCTGCATATGTTAGCTCACACTGATCAAGAAATCTATCTCCAGAACGAGTCCACATGCACGACACGCACTTTCTGTGATTAGTTTAGGGTCCGGAAAGTCCCGAACAACCCTGGAGAGGGGAAGTAAGCGAATCAATTCAGAGGAAGAGTTATGTTTACAGCACTCGGAAAGGGGGAGTAATGTGTACCTGCTTTGTGACAATTGAACTAAGCAGTTAGAGGCTCGGCGCTACTCATGACGTGACGATTGAACTAAACAGTCAGAGACTCGATGGTATTCATGACGTGACGTTTGAACTAAACAGTCAGAGACTTGATGGTATTCATGACGTGACGATTGAACTAAACAGTCAGAGACTCGATGGTATTCATGACGTGACGTTTGAACTAAACAGTCAGAGACTCGATGGTATTCATGACGTGACGTTTGAAATAAACAGTTAGAGTCTCGACGTTACTTAGGACGTGACGATTGAACTAAACAGTCAGAGACTCGATGGTATTCATGACGTGACGTTTGAACTAAACAACTAAAGACTCGACGTTACTCATGACGTGACGATTGAACTAAACAGTCAGGGACTCCAGGGTACTCAGGACGTGGCGATTTAATGCTCGAACTGTGTTAATCAACATTAACCTACCCACCCTTATATCATCCAACTATCCACTTTATTCTCCTTCTTCCTCTTTCTTTACCTCTTCGTGTATCGAGTGAGATAGAACATTTTAGTTCTAGCTCCTCTGGCTGCCTTACTCATTGACTAGCAGCGATATGTATATTTATAGTTAGTAGCGATGTGTATATTTATAGCTAGTTTCGATGTGTATATTTATAGCTAGTTGCGATGTGTATATGTATAGTTAGTAGTAGCGATGTGTATATTTATAGTTAGTAGCGATGTGTATATTTATAGCTAACAGCGATGTGTATATGTATAGTTAGTAGCGATATGTATATTTATAGCTAGTTTCGATGTGTATATTTATAGCTAGTTGCGATGTGTATATGTATAGTTAGTAGTAGCGATGTGTATATTTATAGTTAGTAGCGATGTGTATATTTATAGTTAGTAGCGATGTGTATATTTATAGTTAGTAGCGATATGTTTATTTATAGTTAGTAGCGATATGTATATTTATAATTAGTAGCGATGTGTATATTTATAATTAGTTGCGATGTGTATATTTATAGTTAGTAGCGATGTGCATATTTATAGTTAGTAGCGATGTGTATATTTATAATTAGTAGCGATGTGTATATTTATAGTTAATAGCGATGTGTATATTTATAGTTAGCACCATAATCCATGGTTGAAGTAGTTTGTGGTTTCAAGACATCCAGGAGACCTTCAACATATCTATCTCTATCTATTGTCCTTTCGAGCCGAAGACGGCACATAGGGCAGAACCACAATCTCATAAACAGAAACCTTGCGTGCCAAAGTGGCACATATTGCAGAGATCACTGCTTTAAAATATATGGCTCTGTTTCCATAACAATACTTTTTACAATGACAGCTTGTCAAGCCATCGACCTTGAACATAACGGCAGAAAATGTTGGAGATCTAGCTAGGGACAGAGATTCTTTCAGACGGGTTGAGGTGAATGCAACGTTCTGCAAGGGACATACGACCTGATCATGAATATAGTCCACGCAGTGGTAGGTTCTGATGACATAGTGGACCTAATACTATGGTATGTTACGTTATGTTATATTATGCTGCGGTGTTATATTTCTATGTAACGTTAGCCGTCCCTCGTGGCATTAGACAAGGATAAGACAGCAAAAGCTTCGCCCACATTCCAGAGACAAAAAAGTGTGTCAGCCCCATGAGGCCGGAGGACATTCCTAACTTTGAAGCATGAAGAATTACACCTTACACGCAATCAAATCTCACAAGATTACCTCCCATGAATTACGCGTCATAAGCCACGTAATTCTCATGTTTTATATTCAAGATGCACATTAGTATCTCTTTAATCCACTATCCGTTTTTTTTTTTCCAACTAATTTAGCCACAGTCCGCATATATTTAACTATACATCTCAAATTTCACGCAGCACAGGTATAGAAACTTATGATTAAGGGCGCGGTCTAAACTAATGCGTATACAGGTCATGGAATGAATGGAAGATTCTAAAACATAAACAACTGCAAGGGCATGTATAATCCGGTGGCTGGGAAAACGAGGCCCATGTTATGAGTGAGGCGTGGTTAATTACGTTCGCTTTAGATGTATCAAAGTTAACATGGACGACCTTTTATAAAGTGCCGGTACAGACATTCCAAATGGTGGGTAGAGTATCTGGACCGATTGGCGAGAAGGAGTTCTGTTCTTCGCTTTTAAATCTAAAAAGAACGTTTAAATTAATGAGTCGTTAAGTGCGGCAGTGACGTATTATCATTTTTGGCGTATCACGTCCGATTTCGGCAGTCAGTCAGTCTTGAGGAAGACTGCATTAAAAAAAAAGTAAAGTAAAGTAAAGTACCCCCGTCACGCCAAGTGCCGTATAGGGAATATGGTGTTAGTGACCATAAATTTTACAGACCTTCGGCACATGATATTTGGGGTAATGTGGTCGGTATTACGCCCGTGCCGCTTTACTTTCCCAGAAAAAAATCCGGTAACCATTTAAGACATGGTGAACCCGGAAGCCGTCGGTTCGGATCGAACCCAACCTCTTGTCCTTTGTAGTCCAGTTCACTAACCACTGAGCTGTCGCGGCTCCCAAGACTGCGTAAGGAAAGAGAGAATTAGAACAAGAGCTCAGGAAGACAGCACACTAGTAAGAGATGCACCATTAATTGATTGAGGAAATGTCTTAAGAAAGCAGCGGTATGATTTTGCTATAGAAGAGAAAGATAGAACTCTTTAAGATGGTTTAATAGATGCCTGTTAGAATGTTCTATCAAGATCACAGAAAAAGCGAATACACCAACAACCCTTTAGAATGGTTCCAGGACAGATTCTAGAGGTAATGGCTGCAAATTTATTTTAAAAATGTGATTGCAGCTGATGTGTCTATCGACTTTAGGTTACGGGAATAGAGAATTGAACTTTGAACGAGTGGGAGGGAAAGAAAACAGACGGATGGATGTTTATGGAGCAGGTTCAACTTGTGTGTCATGGGAATTATCAATATTCAAACGCTTCGTTGTCCTCAAAGAGGAAATTGAATATTGACTTTTACTGAGTGCAGTGACGTAGATTCATCTGACGAGAGAGAGAGAGAAAAGAAAGAAAGAGAGAGAGAGAGAGAGAAATAAAGAAAGAAAGAAAGAAAGAAAGAAAGAAAGAGAGAGAGAGAGAAAGAAAGAAAGAAAGAAAGAAAGAAAGAAAGAAAGAAAGAAAGAAAGAAAGAAAGAAAGAAAGAAAGAAAGAAAGAAAGAAAGAAAGAAAGAAAGAAAGATAAAACTGCAACCTCACAGAATGTTTTGTCGAGTATGGTGTCATAGAAAAGATAGGAAGGTGAAAGACAGATCTATACCAGCGGATAAATACCGAGGTGAACCATCAGATCTTGGGTTATAGAAGGTTAACTAATATACTATGAGAGTTGGAGTCCGCAGAATTAACAATCAAAAGGGAGAGGTTAAAGTAATTCAGCCTGGTCAGTTTGAAGAACATCTCGAGATCGCGTTATTATGTTATAGCCACGTGATAAAATCGACAAGCCAAACTAGAGGGCTAGGCGTCAGATCTCGCTGGTACTTCGGATGGACAAGACATAAGGCTGGATCAGAAAATGCGCTAGGGAGACAGATACAATCATGGAGGATGACTAACACCAGGATAGTGAGGGGTAGATAGAATGTAAGTAAAAGATCGGCCAGACAGTTATAAACGTCTAAGATTAGATGGACATAGAATGATTTAGAAGCTTTGATTAATCCTTTCAGTTATAAAAGACTTAGAAATTCCGTTAGAGATAGACAGTTAGATGCCGCTAGGGACTGACAGATGGTCATGAGTAGTGGTTGATGATTTATATATTTAACTATGGAGTGTGTATGTGGTTTTTGTTATTTAGCTTCGAAAAACTGGATAATGTACACAGTTCTGAATGGAGAAGCTCGCCGGTGAATTTAACATGAAATTCACTTATAGGAAACGATAAATGTATTTAGCTCGTATGGGCAGTAACGAATAGGGCCACTATTACTTCCCACATTTGTTGTAAAAGTGGCTTGAGTATGTTGTGAGTTGTGGTTGCGAGTCTTTGTAATTGTTGACCGAGGGTGTTGCGTGTAACCTGTTGGTGTACAGGCCAGTGGAGCCTGTCTGTAGAAAATTTACAAGGAGATGTCATCGGTGTTGCTGTCAGCGGTGTTGCTGTCATTGGTGTTGCGGTCATCGGTGTTGCTGTCAGCGGTGCTGCTGTCAGCGGTGTTGCTGTCATTGGTATTGCTGTCACTGGTGTTGTGTCATTGTCTTGCTGTCATCGGTGTTGCTGTCATCGGTGTTTCGGTGTTGCTGTCATTGGTGTTGCTGTCCCTGGTGTTGTGTCATTGTCTTGCTGTCATCGGTGTTGCTGTCCATGAATGTACATTGATATCTACGACTGTTTTGTTCAGGTCTGTACCGTCGATATTAGTAATCAAAAAGATGGGTTCTGTCTGGAAAGATCCGGCCTTACATCACAACAAGAGAACGTTTCATCATACAACCATCTAATTATAGTATATACGAATTAGTCGTGTCACCATGCACGCACTAGCAATATCAGAATAGACGACCATGGGGATACAGGGAGAGAGAGAGAGAGAGAGAGAGAGAGAGATTAAGAGATGGACAAATAACAGTTTGTAACACACACGAGATATAAGAGACTCATTTTGGAGATAACTTGTATACAACCTTCAAAACGGAAATAGCAATTGGCTTGACCTGAAGAACACACACCCCCCCCCCTTTCCCCCCGCCCCGTTGTGTGATTTTTGCCGACGCTCTGCGTGTCTCAAGGGAAACCACCGCTAATTTAACTTCCTTCATAATTAATTCCCCTTCAAATAGTTTCCCACATTTCACTGATTGGAAAAACTCCAGGGGGGCGTTATTTCCAAGGAAAGCTGTCAGTGCTAAAGCGCATGGTCCGCTCATTTCATTAACTCAATTTACATGCTTGGGTAAAATGCCAGGAACATGAACACAAACAAATGTGTGATAAATTTACTCGTCCTACCAGCTCGTGCACTCCTGGGGATCTTCCTCGTGTTGTTATTGTGGATACAGTTAGTGTCATTTAGTTTTCCGAGGTGGTGACGAGGGCTAATACTATAGATATACTATTTTAGTTGGCTGCGTGGCAGTGTACCAAGCGTTCGGCTTCTCGTGGCAAGGCGCGGTGCCACTGAGTACGGGTTCGATCCCACTTCGGACCATATATTGTTCTTCGTTTTTTTCTATTGTTGTTTGTCTGTCAATTTTTCCGAGTGCTAACACATACTTCTTTGTTCTATTATTCCCTATTATCGCCTTGGAAGTTCCCCATATAATAATATTTATGTATTATTATTTGTACCCTAATACTATAGTCCGTTCAGAAATTCTTAATCACACCTGAATTAGTTTTGCGTGATAACCGCTTGTTATTTTGGTTTCACATTTTGCATGCAATCTTAGAATATTGATGACGCAAAGATTTTGGTATTTTTTATTCCACAAACACAACAGATTTTGCACATCAGCGAATTCCTTTGATCTTTTATGACGATATCACACAAGTTGATTCAAATTTTAGAGTTTACGGTAATCGTGTTAAATGTTCCAGTTTACTGCAATTCTTGTCAGAGGCGCATCTACATAGTGCTTAATTGTGGGTGTTGTTCGTTATGTGTATTTGCAAACATGAATTCAATTGGTTACAATTGCTGATATAGTAAAAAAGTAACCTTTTGCATAGTTATAAATTTGCATTTCAAACTCATTGTAATTTAGATATAAATGTTGGTATTTAAAGTCAACAAATTGTCTACTGAGTCTTCACAAAATTAATAAGGATACGCCTTCCCTTCGTTAATGCCCAGGCCGTGGTGCGTCATGTCGTTCAATAACAATTCAGTTTGTGCTCGGGATTTTCCTGAAGTTAGTGTTTCTGCAGTAGCCAAACTATTTTACGTGAACGACCGCACCAAATTAATGTATATATCCTAAAATGGTGTCAAATTCGAACAGGGTGAATTTAATGTAGCCTAAAGAAGAAAACTTTTAGACTAGATCAAATTTCTCAGAGCAAAAAATATTTCTATAACGTCATCAATATTCTAAGATTGCATGCAAATTTTGAAACCAAAATAACATGCGGTTAACACGCAATACTAATTCAGGTGTGATTATGAATTTCTGAACGGACTATAGTACAGAACACACAGGGAAATGTTGATATACTATAGGTTGATCTTACATTGTTAGTAATGAAGTGAGACTGGTTGTCATTATATAATCGAATATTGCGTCCTTCATTTCGGACTTACACAGCAGATGCGGCTTATTATAGGGTAACAACGAAATTTCAACACTGTACACGTTCGATACCATTTCATTACAACAGTACAAGACAGTAGTTTCCTTCATTTCAGCACAACAGTACAAAACAGTAGTTTCCTTCATTTCAGCACAACAGTACAAAACAGTAGTTTCCTTCATTTCAGCACAACAGTACAAGACAGTAGTTTCCTTCATTTCAGCACAACAGTACAAGACAGTAGTTTTCTTCATTTCAGCACAACAGTACAAAACAGTAGTTTCCTTCATTTCAGCACAACAGTACAAAACAGTAGTTTCCTTCATTTCAGCACAACAGTACAAAACAGTAGTTTCCTTCATTTCAGCACAACAGTACAAAACAGTAGTTTCCTTCATTTCAGCACAACAGTACAAGACAGTAGTTTCCTTCATTTCAGCACAACAGTACAAGACAGTAGTTTTCTTCATTTCATTACAACAGTACAAGACAGTAGTTTTCTTCATTTCATTACAACAGTACAAGACAGTAGTTTTCTTCATTTCATTACAACAGTACAAGACAGTAGTTTCCTTCATTTCAGCACAACAGTACAAAACAGTAGTTTCCTTCATTTCAGCACAACAGTACAAAACAGTAGTTTCCTTCATTTCATTACAACAGTACAAGACAGTAGTTTCCTTCATTTCAGCACAACAGTACAAGACAGTAGTTTCCTTCATTTCATTACAACAGTACAAGACAGTAGTTTTCTTCAGTTCATTACAACTGTACAATACATTAATATCCTCATTACAAATGTACAATACATTAATATCCTAATTATAACTGCACAATACAATAAAATCCTCATTACAACTGTACAATACATTAATACCCTCATTACAAATGTACAGTACATTAATATCTTCATCACAAATGTACAATAGATTAATATCCTCATTAAAAATGTACAGTACATTAATATCCTCATTACAAATGTACAGTACATTAATGTCCTCATTACAAATGTACAGTACGCTAATATCCTCGCTACAACCGTACAATTAATACTTTGATATTATATTTCATCAATAATACAATCGGGAGTCGCGATAGCTCAGTGGTTAGTGAACTGGACTACAAAAGACAAGAGAGTAAGGTTTAATCCTGACCGACGGCTTCCGTCCGGGTTCACCCAGCCTTAAATGGGTACCGGATTTTATTCTGGGAAAGTAAAGCGGCACGGGCGTAATACCGACCACATTACCCTAAAAAATCATGTGTCGAAGGCATATAAAAATGATAGTCCCTAACACCATATTCCCCATGCGTCACTTGGCGTGACGGGGGGGACTCTTTACTTTACTTACTAATACAACAACACACAATTTAAAATGAATTTCGATTACGGTCAATAACTGCAACTACATGACCGTTACTAGGCAATTGAACAGATCGATGTGTTTACCGTTCTCAGATTCTAGGACAATCGATCTAGGCTAGAGGCCTCTGTACACCTTCTATTAAGGTGAATGGATTCGATCGTTTCTTCCAGACAGGGTTCTGGCACAAAGAAATTAATGGGGACACAATGACTAAGGGTGAACAATCATGATTTGACACCTGCGTATCATCACCGTTATGTTACATGGGCCCCATCTGTGACTGAGGATTGATTATCGTTGTTGAAGTGTCAAAGTAGACGTCTACAGATGGTGTTTTCATGGAGCGGGTTTATCATATTTTTATACAGAAATCGGAACTTGCTGCAAATCATGAACAAGAGCTAACGTCAATAAAAGGACAGATAACCACGAGAAACATTTGTCGAATGTGCTCAGCAAAAGGATAAAAATGAAATAATGTTTTGGCAATTTATAGCGTAGTCATTACACCAATTTTGCGCTAATGGCGTTAATCATGGACATTCATCATCATCATCATCATCATCAAGCACAAGGCCTAGTGGCGTAGGTAATTATGTCTCTCCACAACTTTCGATCTCGACAGTTATTTATCATATCTGTTGTTGACCTTTTGCCGAGCCATTCTCTTAAGCTGTCTGGTATCCTTCTATCTCTTTGTCCCTCGATTTTTCCAGTTGTTACAATATATTCCAGCTTTTCCCTTCTCATTACAAGGCAAAAAAATTATTATTGTTTTTTCCTAACATTGGAAATTTTCATTACTCTTCTTAGCTGTCCATGGTATTCTCAACATTCTTCTTTAAAACCACATTTCTACAGCCTCAAGTGATTTTCATGTCTATTGACCTATTGTCCATGATTCACATCCATATGTTAAGACTGGTTGTACATAACATTTAAAAACTCCTTTTCTTGTTTCTATTGTCAAAAATGGGTTGCATTGTATCTTTTTCTCATGGATATTACATTTGAGAAAATAAAAAAAGAAACCAATTGGAAATTATAAATATAAATTACACTAAATGTTACATGGATGCATGTATCTACAACAATGAGGAAGAAAACAAAACAAATATTTATTTTGCTACAATCGTCTTATAAAAGTATTCATCATTTCTGAGTTATGGATTTGGTTATGGAAGGCCCCGGTATCACTGCAAACGAATTAAAATCCATAATTGCTCAACCGCCCGTGCCAGCGGAATCATCCGAATTAATATCTCATCTCCCAAACAAAGATAGGTAGCTGCAGTCTCCATCACAGCAGTCTCAGCACACGAGAAAAAAAGATATAATGCGAAACCGCACAGAAAGAGAACGCAGCAATCTGTTCTCCATCATACGATATCATCATTTATCGTAAACAATCGGAATATCGAAACACGATCAAAACAGATGAAACGCGCAGCTCACGGTGTGCACAGAGCACTTAACTCAGTAGCTCCTGCAACAAGCCGGAAATTCCTGAGTTGCACCCAGAAACAAGAAACAAATGCCTTTGGAAGAAATATAAAACATAGCTAACGGCGATCAAAGTTCTACAACAAGCATTAGTAAGACAAGATACAGCAAAGAAAGTGAAACAAAAATACTACTCCAAAGATATAACACTGATGTTGGAAAAAGTAAAAAACTAAAGTACCCTTGTCACGCCACGTGGCGTATAGGGAAATATGGTGTTAGTGACCCTATATTTTACAGACCTTCAGCACATGATTTTTGGGGTAATGTGGTCGGTATTACGCCCGTGGTGATTTACTTTCCCAGAAAAAAAATCCGGTACCCATTTAAGGCTGGGTGAACCTGAAAGCCGTCGATTGGGATCGAACCCTACCCCATGTCCTTTGTAGTCCAGTTCACTAACCACTGAGCTATCGCGGCTCCCTGATGTTGGAAAAGTCGTCTAAATTGTTATATGTGATGCAACACGTAGAGCTCTGCCAAGATAACAGCGTTCTTTTTCGACGCTGTAAAGTAAAATATTACAAAACAGAACAGATGTCCATATACAATCTACCTAGAACATCGACATTTTTCAAATTGTTCACCTGTGTTAGCTACCTGTAAAGTATAGCACGTGGTATATATTGCTTGTATATAAGGACACTAACACACCAGAGATATCCGACTAAACGCTTGGGGAAAATAAAACACAAAATTCACTAGCCCATAGTTCAGACTGACAGTCTCTTGCCTTTAAAACTCTACCAAAAACTGCACAAACTAGGCTCAAGACTGGGACTTCACAGTAACTAACATTCACCATTAAGTGAAACATCCATTCATTAATTATGGTCATTATTTATATTATTGTCACCATTTTACATGGAAAATGTCACACGTGTTGTTCTTGTTATACTCGAGGACGTAATATGACCTGCGCTCGCCTAAAGTAGGTTCCCCTTTACCTTTCTCACAACATTCCTTCTCATACCGCTGTGGTAAATATACAGGTCTTACTTAAATTGCTGAGGGTTTCATACTTACGTGCACAGTTGTTTATTCTGTTCTAAAAGTGGCATTTTAGTTATTCTCATCATCATCATCACGTACCGGGCCTGCTGGCGTAGGTGATCATGCCTCTCCACAACTTTCGATCTCGACAGTTATTTATTATTTCCGTTGTTTACATTCTGCTTAAGCTGTCTGATTATCTTTTCTCTTTGCTTCCCTCTATCTCTTCGTCCCGAAATTCGTTCAGTTCTTATACTATATTCCAGCTGTTTTCTTCTCATTACGTGGCCAAAAAATGATGATTGTTTCTTCCTAATATTGGAAATTAGCTCTCATTTTGCCTTGGCCTCTTTCATAACCCGTACTCATTGGCACAGCGCTTAGCCACGAAAAGCCAAACGTGACAATGCGCTGTGCCAAGGAGTACGGGCTCGATCCTGCTTCGGACCATATAGTGTTCTTTGTTTTGTTTTTTTCTGTTGTCGATTATTTATCATTTTTTCCGAGAGTTGTAAACATACCTCTTCCTCTGAATTGATTCGTTGATTATTACCTCGGAAGTTTCCCCCTATAATAATATTCATTTATTTCTCTCCTGCGTTAACGAACCCGTGGCAGCTAAAGATTGAAAAGAGCAGGCCAAAGATAGACTATGTCAAGGCAAACAATTTTTAATTAGAAATTAACCCGTAACAAAGTCGGATGTATCGGGCTGATAGGCGCAGAAATAACGACTTGACGTAAACTAGCGATACAATACATCTATGCCCACATAATGGGTGAAGTTAAAAAGAAGATAAAATAGTTGAGTACTACAAGGCACTGACTGTCTAAGTGAGGGCTTCAATTTCCTAGTTGGGGAAACCACCCGACTGGGCTACCGACGTTCGGACAACCCGTGATCGATTCCGCTGGGAGCAGTGTGGGTTGTACTCGTGGTTGGGAAAATATTACCCCCGCGTCGACTAAGCCGCTAGCAGAAATGGGTACATAGGTAGTCATCTGGGAAGGTGGGGTATGCCGCCTCGCATCATGAGTTTCGATGCTTGAAGCGACGCTGTCCAGAAGTCTCCGAACACTTCGGTATAGGCAGCCGAGCACATATGGGTGAAAACTCGCGTGCTAAGACGCCGATTCAAGTCTCGTACTTTACCGTCACTGTCACAATACAAAACTATTCATAGAAACAAGAACGATATGTTTTTATATAATATTTGGAAAATGAGTGGAGCTGTGTGCAAAATATATTTTATATAGCAGACTTTATGTTTTTTGAATATTTAAAGGTGTTATCATTGAAGAGTGATATTACCAATTGTGATAAATGTTATAACAGAATATGGATATGATTAATTGTGTTAGGTGATTTTGTGCTTTTGTGCTTTTGTAACAAGATTTAAAAAAAAAAATAAAAAAAATAAATACAATTAAGACAAGACAAATGAAATTTTTGGAACACGTTAAAAGACACAACAGCCTACTAAAAGTAATATTGGAAGGGAAAATACACGGTAAAAGAGGCAGAGGAAGACCAAGACTAACATGAACGAATAGCATCAAAGATGGACAAGTCAATCTTTTGACAACCTGCACCATCAAAGCAAGAAACAGAGTGGAATGGCGATCCATGGTACCCAACCTTCGTTGCGGAGACGGCACTCGATGATGATGATGATGTGATACGATTAATCGCTAAAATGTTAGCAGGCAGGTTTGATAATATATTTTGGAAGGTGATATTGCACTAGAGTGACCCAACTGATCGTAGAAGATATAGTCAACTAGGTGTGATATCCTATACTGTAGCAGATGTTATAATCCTAAAGTGATGTGATCGATAGAGTTTGGTGTTATCAATCAATCAACTGATATACATGTAATCGACTTTTCTTACTGTTATCTCATAAAAGAGAAATAATCGATTTTGGCGTTTGCTCGGGCCGATGTTTTTATAAGTAAATAATTTTAATTTTCATAATGTTTACATTGTCACCTTAACTAACTGTTATCAACTATAAACGATACGATAACCGCTGGTAACAGTAAGCGACATACATGTGCTGCGATCGATAAACTGTTATGAAAGTTGGCATACTCTTTGCAATATAGCTTCACTATTTTAGCCGCCAGATGTCGCAGTTATGAATATTCCAGCTTCAGTGCGCAAAAAAAAATGAAAAAAAAACCTGTACTGTACCCAGAAAGTAGAGAAGATTCATCATAATCATGTGCCATACCGGTTGGAGTAGGTGATCATGTCCTTCCACAATCTTTTATCTGCAGCGCATCGTATGAGTTCTGTTGTTGACTGTTTTCCATGCCATGATACCAAGCTATCCAGTATTTTCTCTCTTTGTCGTCCGCGATCTCTTTCCTTTTATTTTTCCAGTTGTAATCAAGTATTCCAACTTTCCTCCTCTCATGATGTGCCAGAAAAATGTTGATTGTTTCTTTCTGATGTTTTTTTAGTAGCTATCTTTTAGTGTTGGCCTCTTTGAGAATTTCATCATTGGTCTTTTTAGCTGTCCAGGGGTTTAACTTTCAACACTCTTCTGAGAAATCCCATCTCTGTGGTCTCTAATCGTCTTTTCATGTGTGTGTCAACTGTCCATGATTCGCTTCCATAGATCAGAGAAAATTAGTGATCTAGTAAAGAAGGGTAGAAGATGAGGCTACAGCCAAGTTGATAACCAAACTATCAGCATGCTCCTCATTATTTTTTATTTTTCCTTTATTTTTTTCTGTTTTTTTTTTTTTGGTACTTGATACTGGATTTTTTTTTAAAGGAAGGTGGTAATGGCGTCAACATCAAAACAAATAACAACAGGGCTAAAACTAAGAATAGCAAAATGTTACATCTTCCCAATATTCCTGTATGGTGCAGAAACATGGACATTAGACCAGAAAACAGAACAGAAAATTGAGGCCTTTGAAATGTGGATTTACAGAAGAATAGGTAGAATTGGATGGAAAGAAAAGAAAACAAACGAGGAAGTTTTAGGACGACTAAGGGTGAAAAAAAATAACTACTAAACACAATTAGAGCAAGACAAATGAAATTTATTGCTCATGTTAAAAGACACAACATCTAATAAAAGTAATATTAGAGGGGCAAATACAAGGTAAAAGAGGCAGAGACAGACCAAGACTAACATGGACGAGTAACATCAAAAGATGGACAAGTCAGCCTATGACAATCTGCACCATCAAAGCAAGAGGCAGAGTGGAATGGCGCTCCATGGTAGCCAACCTTCGATGCGGAGAAGGCACCCAATGATGATGACAATGATGGTAATGGCGTAATGCTGGCCATATTTTGTAACAAATGTGCTGATGATCAAATGAATATGAACATAACAATATTTCCTGTGTGATACTGGGCGTTACAAGAATTGTACTTCCTCTTTTGCTTCTTCTTCAGCGTTCACCAATTAAGTGGGCGTGGATGGTGTATGTTGCTAGTTTGCGACAAATCGCGATATCTGCACTTTTCGGACCGACACAGATTTACATCATGGATAAATTTGTTAAATTGCGCCCGGGCATTGCCCATTTTGTCCTACTTAATTTTAAATTCAAAGTGTCAAGGGATTCGTAACGTACGCAGGGTGCACAAGTCTCGTGTTTTCTCGCTGTTATTCGAGACGACTAGACAGCGAATGTCACTCTAGATTGGTCTAGATCTAGGTCTCGAGTGTCAGCCGTGTGCTCAGGGGTACCTCGCCCTACAGGCAGATAACTCGAAGGTACTCATATTTTTCTCAGTTCTCTGTCTTCGAAGGTACTCATATTTTTTTCTGTCGATGTGTAACTGACGTTAAAAGATAAAAATGACTGATTATTAAAGTTGATTTATGGAGGGATAAAAATGAAATCAAAACAGCTTGAGTATCATATCCTGGAAACAATGTGTTTAATGAAGCTTCAATAAATGCATAAACCAGACCTCATATTATAATTTCTAAATGTGGGTATTTTGCATGTTTGTAAGATTTTTAAGCCGCTTAGACTTCCAAGAAGTACAAGGTCAGGTCGACCGATGTTACATGAGCGTAATAATGATGATCTTTTATCTATTTATATTTGCGAAATCTACATTTCCTAGACTGTGCGGAAGAAAAATGTAAAATAATTAAGAGATAAGAGAAAATAGTTTCTAGAAATAAGTTTGAGGTACGTTGACAAGACCAGGCAAAGTCTTGGTGGTCCTAATGTAGCTATTCCCTGCTATTGCTGTCTTGAGAAAATCTTGCTAAGCACGACGGGGGAATGGTTGACATCGTGAGAATGGCGTTGCGTAACTCTGCCTCATTGAAGTTAAACTAAAAAAAACACACATACCCGTATTTTTGACTATTTATTAATTTACCACATCACACGGGACAAGAGGTAGGTTTCAATCTTGACCGACGGTTTCCAGGTTCACCCAGCCTTAAATGGGTACCGGATTTTTTTTCTGGGAAAGTAAAACGGCACGGGCGTAATACCCACCACATTCTCCCAAAATCATGTGCCGAAGGTCTGTCAAAATTATGGTCACTAACACCATATTCCCTATACGCCACTTGGTGTGACGGGTCACCAACACCATATTCTCTATACGCCACTTGGTGTGACGGGTCACTAACACCATATTCCCTATACGTCACTTGGCGTGACGGGTCACTAACACCATATTCCCTTTACGCCACTCGGCGTGACGGGTCAGTAACACCATATTCCCTATACGCCACTTTGCGTGACGGGTCACTAACACCATATTCCCTATACGCCACTTGGTGTGACGGGGCTTTTCACTTTACTTTACTTATTAATTTACCACATTAGGTCTTAGATTAGTTTCAGCCATCTACTGACGCGTTCTAATAGTGAGTCAGCTTCTGATGCCCTCATTCCATGATTAATCCTATTTATCATCCGTTCCTAACAAGACAGCGAATGGGCGCAGAAGCCATGCATTGTGATTTTGAAACAATATGTGATATTTTGTGACTGTCGACCCAGTACATCAGATTTCAACAACGCATTTTTAGAACACGGAATTATCTTCCCTTTTCGATTCCTACTGGCTTGGCAAAACTGCTTGGCTGTGATAACAGGGCCACTACTTGAAGATTAAGGAATTTTGATCAGTTTTGGCTCACTGACTCAGACAAAATAGTCAGCTATGAGTCGCTGACTGCTTGCAACCCTGGAGCTATTGGATGTCATGTAACCTAACAGCAAATGCTAAAAAGATGTACTTCACCATCAGCATCAGAAACGATTTGCTGATTTCAAAATCGTGGATACCGCCTTGCCTAAAATGGCAATCACCTCGATTTCACATTCCAAAAAAATATTCGTCTTTTCACTAATTCGTTTTCTTTTTTTTTTAAATATGAGCACGCACATTGTGTCACGCTTTACAATCATCTTCATCATCAGCTACCATGCCTGCTGTCGTAGGTGATCATGTCTCTCCACAAATTTCGATCTCTACAGTTATTTACCATTTCTGTTGTTGACCTTCTGCCAAGCAATTCTCTTAAGGGGTCAAGGCAAAGAAATGCATAACAATGCGAGGCTGCAGTAAAGCTGTCTGTAAGGGAGACATGAAAAAACAAAAGAAAGAAAATGGTCTGGTTAAAATTGTAAGTAATTAATGAACGACACAAATGGACGACGTTTCGGCTCAATGATGGTAGTTATCATAGCAATAATGACGAAGCTGGTGATAGCAGAAGTACTCATATTCTCATATTTAAGGTAATAATGTCAAATATATCATACTAAAATAAATAATAATTTTGTTCCTGCTGAAGGCCTATTGAACCGAAACGTCGTTCAGTTGTGTCGTCTATTAATTTCGTAAATCTGTAACTGTACAATTTTTTTTCATTTCCCCATTCTCTTAAGCTGTTTAGTATCTTTTCTCTTTGTTTCCCTCTAACCTTCTATTTTCCCAGCTGTCACAATATATCTCAGCTGTTCCCTTCTCATTACATAGCCAAAAACATTATTGTTTCTTCCTGTTATTGAAAATTAGCTCTCTTTTTGTGTTGGCCTCTTTCAGAACGTTTACATTACTTTTCTTAGCTGGCCATGGTATTCTCAACATTCTTCCGTAAAACAATATTTCTACAGCCTCTAGTGATTTTCTTGTTTGTTGTCCTATTGTCCATCATTCACATCCACATGTTAAAACTGGCTCTACATAACATTTAAGAATTCTTTTTCTTGTTTCTATTGTCAAAAATGGATTGCACAGTATCTTCCTCATTTTTTGGAAAGCTGCTTTTGCGTGAGCCATTCTGCATCTCACCTCTGTTGTACATCTACCACATTCTTCTTCTAGTTCTGCTGCGATCATTGTTCATTCACACGGACTTCGGACTCTCTTATGAGGTCTGTTCCAGTGATTCGGTTGCCCCATGGAGTTTCTCTTCCAGGTAGGTGGGCGTGGACCACATTGTCCTCCTCAGGCCTGTGTACTTGGGTGCAATCCTGTAGCACGTGTTCTGTTACACATATAAAATCTCACCTCTATTGTACATCTACCATATCATCTCTGTGGTACATCTACTATATCACCTCTGCTGTACATCTACCATATCACCTCTGCTGTACATCCATCATATCACCTCTGTTGTACATCTACCATCTCACCTCTGTTGTACACCTACCATCTCACCTCTGTTGTACATCTACCATCTCCCCTCTCTTGTACATCTACCATCTCACCTCTCTTGTACATCTACCATCTCACCTCTACATCTACCATCTCACCTCTGTTGTACATCTACCATCTCACCTCTCTTGTACATCTACCATCTAACCTCTACATCTACCATTTCACTCTGTTGTACATCTACCATCTCACCTCTCTTGTACATCTACCATCTCACCTCTGTTGTACATCTACCATCTCACCTCTCTTGTACATCTACCATCTCACCTCTACATCTACCATTTCACCTCTGTTGTGCATCTACCATCTCACCTCTGTTGTACATCTACCATCTCACCTCTGTTGTACATCTACCATCTCACCTCTACATCTACCATTTCACCTCTGTTGTGCATCTACCATCTCACCTCTGTTGTACATCTACCATCTCACCTCTGTTGTACATCTACCATCTCACCTCTGTTGTACATCTACCATCTCACCTCTGTTGAACATCTACCTTCTCATCTCTGTTGTACATCTACCACTTGAGATTAACATTACGATTTACAATATAAAATGGCATATTTTCAGTTTTAGACACGGCATATCCCATTACAGTAGTCAGGTTGTTTGACGTGATGAGAGTACTAGTCATATAAATACATAATTAATCATGTTGACGTTGTAATGGCTACAAATAGGGTGTAGGAAGAGCTTCGACAGGCAGGTAAGCATATGCTATAGGACTGGTTTTTTTTAATATTTTTTTTTAATCACGTCCAGAAATGTATATTCACTGTCTCGCGGAGGAGGCCAGTGTAGAATCGCAAAAAAAGTTCCTCACTCTCGTTGGTAAACAGTGTGGATTAGACATGGAGCTACGGGCTGTAACAAGTGCAGGAACTATAAAAAAGGGGGGGGGGGTTTGTCCTCGCTGTCACTGATCAGGAACCGTCTTCCCCAGCTCAAAGTAAGAGCTATGCTGAAAGTAGGAAATATGCTGAAAGTAAGAAATATGCTGAAAGTAAGAAATATGCTGAAAGTAAGAAATATGCTGAAAGTAAGAGCTATGCTGAAAGTAAGAAATATGCTGAAAGTAAGAGCTATACTGAAAGTAAGAAATATGCTGAAAGTAAGAAATACGCTGAAAGTGAGAGCTATGCTAAAAGTAAGAAATTTGCTGAAAGTAAGAGCTATGCTGAAAATAAGAACTATGGTGAAAAAGTGTCAGTGACTCATACTTAACTGTTTACCTTATGATCGTTGAACTAACACTAATCAAGACTACTCTTTCCTTCCGTCGTGAGGCAACATTACTGATCGAGGAGTGAAGGCCACACTGAACCTAAAGGAAATCCTGAAGTATCAAGTGCTGGACCAAAATAGCACAATTGTTGTAAACTAAAATAAAATATAAAAAAAGACAACGGATCTAGGCCCATTTAAAGTCCTTTTAAAAGCAGTCATTAAAGAGTAGTACAACTAATGCTGTAGTAGACGGGAAAAAATACCTAAACCAATTCTGTGAGGTCTACACCTTCCTCCACCTAATAAGAGAAATCTCCCTATATATGACCTTCGAACACAAATAATTTTAATCGACAACAGCAGGGCTACATAATAAAATGCAAGCTTTGGAGAGGACATGTTATCGTAAGGTTTTGTACGGGCCTTACTTAGATCGTATCACAAATGAAATACATCGCAAAACGATTCAAGAAGCAATCGGAGTACATGATGATCTTTTGACTAGTGTGAAGGAGCGCATAATGAAATGGTTTGGCCAGCTATCCCGATCGTCTGGCCTGATTTAAAAAAAAAAAAACATTCTGTAGGGAAATGTGAAAAAAGAGGGAGACAGAGAAGGAGATGGGACGATATCGAAGAATGAACATGTCAGGACTTTGCACGGTCTCAAAGAGTAGTTGTAGATAGAGAAGTTTGATGAGGTCTGCTAGCACTGTCCGGAGTAACCTGAAGGTTACAGGAAGAGGGAGGAAGGAAGGGATGGAAGCAGGACGGAAGGAAGGAAGGAAGGAAGGAAGGAAGGAAGGAAGGAAGGAAGGAAGGAAGGAAGGAAGGAAGGGAGGGAGGGAGGGAGGGAGGGAGGGAGGGAGGGAGGGAGGGAGGGAGGGAGGGAGGGATTGAAGGACGGAAGCATGTGGCTTAAAATCCACAGAAACCAGATCTAAACCCCCAAAATCTGCGCATCAAGCCCACCTATCAAGTCCACGCCTATCAAGTACACCTATGTGTGGCCTGCAAATCACCAGCAGATGACCTGAAACCACATTTGTATAATTTGAACCAACATATTTGCGACCTGGTGCAACTAATAATTTTTGTAAACCCAGAGCAATGTGGTTTGCATCCACATTCCTAGCTCTCTCTCTCTCTCTCTCTCTCTCTCTCTCTCTCTCTCTCTCTCTGTGGCACAAGTTCAAAGCAAATTACTCCTCAGTGTGGCTCCAAGTAAGAACTGATTCATTAGATGCCCAGCTCTGACAATAACAGTAATGAGAGATATAATGAATCCCGTACTTGATATGTTGAAATTAAAAAAAAAACCTTTCTATCCAAATCGGATGTGCCGGGATAAAAGGTGTATATATTTCAACAAATACGATTATTAATTGTAGCACTTCGTGTAAGCCTTTCCGTCAAACAAAACAAAAAAAAATAAGTAAGAAGGAAGATATAAGAACACCATTAGGATACAACTAAAATATCTGAATAAAACTGACATGATAATGTCGTAAGAAGAAAAGTAACAAAATGTTAACTACGTACCTAAAATGATATCCTTGACGCGTCCCATTTCTCCCAAAAGTTGGAAATGTTGCTAAACTAACTCAACATCGACCACACCACACAATACAGCAAGATTATTTACTGTCTCCCGAACTTCGACAACACATAAGCAAATGTCCCCTCGCCAGGTGTCTCGATGTATTTACATGCGCGTGTGTGAACGAAAACTCGTGTTTCGTGCATCCCCGAATGGGAAACAGGTGTTGACTGCTCCCTCTCTCAGATAGTCATTGAACAAGTTGCTGAAATGGAGAGTCGACGCGTATTATCTTCAACTTTGCTAAAGTAACACACTTTCTGCGGCGGAGTCAGCAATTATGTGACTCACACAGTTTGTCATCCCAATCTGATTACAACGACAGATGGGTGGTACTGTAAACATATCAGATAGAACTATAGGTAACTTGCAACTTGCAAAGATATAGAAGTTACAAGTAACAACAGTCTGTGTTCACTTTCTGCGCGGTTTTGACTTATGTCTTTTGGCGTGTGCTGAGACTGCTGCGATGGGGGCTACAGTTACCTTTCTTTGTTTGGGAGATGAGATATTAATTCGGATGATTACGCTGGCACGGGCGGTTGAGCAATTATGGATTTTAATTCGTTTGCAGTGATACCGGGGCCTTCCATAACCATATAACTAAATAACAGTCTACAATTTGTTTAAAAAATTATTTTGTTTCTTTTCTTTTCTTTTCTTTTCTTTTCTTTTGGAAAACAAAAACAATAAACCTATAATTAGGGCTTTATTCCCATTTTGGGATGAGTCGAGAGTTCTCAAATGGGTGCTGGAGGAAAAAGTCACTTACCCAGTGTAGTTGCTACGATGTACTTTGGGTCAGAGGTTTTTTTTTTATATTTTAATCCCCGAAAACGGGGAAACAAACTAGTATGACCCTACCGTTGCACGAAGCAGCGTTAGTCTTATTCTTGAAACAAGACTCCACCAAATGCTCACCTTAATCGATCCTCAGCAACGAATTCTTCACAATTAGATTTTAAATTTATTTTAAAAAACCTTTGTTATTGCTACGTAGAGTCTTCTTCAACCCATCAGCCTGGGGTTCGTTATGGCAACTCTGACATACTTCGTCAAACGTCCATCATCCCGGGGTTTGTTAGAGCAATTCTGACATACTTCGTCACGCGTCCATCATCCGGGGTTCGTTAGAGCAATTCTGACATACTTCGTCAAACGTCCATCATCCCGGGGTTTGTTAGAGCAATTCTGACATACTTCGTCACGCGTCCATCATCCCGGGGTTCGTTAGAGCAATTCTGACATACTTCGTCAAACGTCCATCATCCCGGGGTTTGTTAGAGCAATTCGGACATACTTCGTCAAACGTCCATCATCCCGGGGTTTGTTAGAGCAACTCTGACATACTTCGTCAAACGTCCATCATCCGGGGTTTGTTAGAGCAATTCGGATATACTTCGTCAAGCGTCCATCATCCCGGGGTTCGTTATGGCAACTCTGACATACTTCGTCACGCGTCCATCATCGTGGGGTTCGTTAGGGCAACTCTGACATACTTCGTCACGCGCCCATCACCCTGGGGTTCTTTAGGGCAACTCTGACATACTTCGTCAAACGTTCATCAGCACGGGGTTCGTTAGGGCAACTCTGACATACTTCGTCAAACGTTCATCAGCCCGGGGTTCGTTAGGGCAACTCTGACATACTTCGTCAAACGTTCATCAGCACGGGGTTCGTTAGGGCAACTCTGACATACTTCGTCAAACGTTCATCAGCACGGGGTTCGTTAGGGCAACTCTGACATACTTCGTCACGCGCCCATCATCCTGGGGTTCGTTAGGGCAACTCTGACATACTTCGTCAAACGTTCATCAGCCCGGGGTTCGTTAGGGCAACTCTGACATACTTCGTCAAACGTTCATCAGCCCGGGGTTCGTTAGGGCAACTCTGACATACTTCGTCAAACGTTCATCAGCCCGGGGTTCGTTAGGGCAACTCTGACATACTTCGTCAAACGTTCATCAGCCCGGGGTTCGTTAGGGCAACTCTGACATACTTCGTCAAACATTCTCCACTTCGCTCAACTTTCGATCATACTTTGGAATTCTGCAAAGTCAAGGCCTGTCCGATTTTACTGTTATCTTTCCACCTCTTTGTCTGCCTACCTCTTCTCGCCCTGGTTTTAATATTATCTTCCCACCTCTTTGTGTGCCTACCTCTTCTCACTCTTTTAAATGTAGTGCTAGTCTATCTATATACTGCCCTTCCAAGTCGAAGTCAGCAAAATTGGATCAATGTTTTAGACTCTCCATGTTCGACAATCTGTGTTATCACAGTACACTGTATCAAGTGTCAGACATTACACATGACCACACTGTAACTTGCCAGAAGTCCCTGATCTGTACGATTATTTCAATCTCGGCAAGGGAGCAGATGCCCGCTGTTATTGCACTTTCCTCAGTATTCTTTTTAGTGTTTCTCATCGTCGGCTTCTTTCTTGTATCCTTTGGTTCTCATTTGAGGGTCTGCTTTGAGATTCTCCTGTTGTCTCTTCTCATCGGAAAGCCAAAATACGACCACCTTCTTCTCTTGATAATAAATGATGTTTCGGATGCTTTGAAATATTGCTGTCTATAATGTAAAATCAGGCAGGAGACGGGGAATTCATCCCAGGCCACCGATATGACGTAGTCTTACGATTATTAAGAAAACAATATACATATCTTCTTCTTTCTTCTTCTTTTCTCTTTCACTGATACCTAAAAGGTGTCGTGATTTATATCATTTGTCGTTCTTGAGCTGCTCGAATTGTCTGAATTAGTGATTTTCCTTTGTTGTTACATGTCTCTGTCACTGCATCTATCCATCTTCTTCTGGGTCTTCCTCTTGGTCTTTTCCCATGCATTCTCGAGAAGAACGCCCTTGATGGTGATTGGTGAGGATTCATTCTGACCAGGTGGCCGAACCATTTAAGTTGTTGTTGTTCTATATATTCTTGGCAGGGTTTTGTTCCTACCATTTTTCTTATGGTTTCATTTGGTATTCTATCTCTTCTTGTGTTGTTTGTTACTTTTCTCAAATATAATAATATAATATAATCAATATACATATGAAAACAATAATGAGATCAAACTAAAAATAAAAGTAAGATCAGTAGGAAACGATCATATTTTTTGGCCATGCAATAAAAGCAAAACAAACAGGGAGGAAAATGCAGGAAGTGGGGATAAGGTTAAAGGCCACAGAGATGGGATTTCTCAGAAGAATATTGAAAGTTTCCCTGAAAGACCAATGAGGAAATTCTTATAGAGGCCAACACGAAAAGGGAGCTCCTAAAAAACATCAGAAAGAAATAATCAATATTTTTCAGGCACATCATGAGAAGAGGAATGTTTGAAGACTTGGTTATTACAGGCAAAATACAAGGAAAGAGAGATCGCGGACGACAAAGAGAGAAAATACTAGATAGCTTGGTGTCATGGCATAGAAAACAGTCAACAGAACTGATACGATGCTCTGTAGATAGAAGATTGTGGAAGGGCATGATCGCTTACGCCAAGCGGTATGGCACATAATGATGATGATGGTGATGATGATGGGGGACAAGGTAAACAATGAGAAAAAGGACATGACAGTTTAAAAGAATGATTTTTGGAGGAAAACGTGGACCACCTCAACTACACTAGAATGGAAACTATACCATGCAACCACAATCCTGAAAAGGACACCAGACTTATTAAGAGAATCCTGAAGGTGTGATTTCGTAAGCAACAAAAGAAATGAAAAAGGAAATACAATTTTAACTGTAGAAAAAAGTGGAGAAACACGAATCTACTCTGACAAGTAAAGCACATGATGATAATAATTATAATGATGTCTGTTAAATTTAACCACAAAAACTTTATAACAGAAACTACACTCAACATTTCTAAGGCAAAACACAAAAAGAATTTCTACAGTAATTTCGGAATATATTAACGGCAATGGCTATGACTGTAAGACCATTACACACATACTGTTTAACACAGTAATGGCAATCAAGACTGGAACTCTAGCTATATTCAACAATAGCACGATAACTGCACATGATAATCATAAAAAAATCTACAAGCATTATTCAAAACAGTTGCGGCAAAGAATGAAAACGTATCATTTGAACCTATTGTTTAAATAGATAACAATATTAACACAGTAACTGCATATGTTAAAAAAGTGACAGTGCATAACATAAATACATTAAATATACGGAGTTTAAAAGACTACTAACACAGTAGTTGCGAACAAAATTAACACAGTAACATCACACAATATTAACATAGGAACATCATCATCATCATCATCAAGAGCCGGGCCTGCTGGCGTAGGTGATCATGTCTCTCCACAACTTTCGATCTCGACAGTTCTTTATTATTTCTGTTGTTGACCTTCTGCCAAGCCATTCTCTTAAGCTGTCTGATATTTTTTCTCTTTGCTTTCCTCTATCTCTTCGTTCCTCAATTTTTCCAGTTGTTACAATATATTCCAGTTGTTCTCTTCTCATTACATAACCAAAAAATGATGATTGTTTCTTTCTAATATTGGAAATTAGCTCTCTTTTTGCTTTGACCTCTTTCAGAACACTTTCATTACTCTTCTTAGTTGTCCATGGTATTCTCAACACTCTTCTGTGAAACCATATTTCTACAGACTGCAGTGATTTTCTTGTCTGTTGTCCTATTATCCATGCTTCACATCCATATGTTAAAACTGGCTCTACATGACATTTTAAGAACTCTTTTAACATATTAACATTACGCAATATTAACATAGTAACATTACACAATATTAAAACATCAATGGCACGAGATATAAAAAAGAAGAAAAAGGAAAAGAAAACTATAACATATAAACTACATTTGATATATTAGCACACTAAATAATAAAAGTCGGAGTTTAAAAGCAGCAAAATGGGCAAAGTTAATGCAGACAATAGTAATATAGTACTTGCAAAATAATTACATAAAACATAAAACACAATATTGTCTAAATGCAAACATGAATGCACTAAAGTTGCAATAAAAAGAAATAAAAAGCAATAAAAGTTGCAGGTGAACCGAGACTAAACGAGTTCCTTATTAACCCAGCGTAGAAGGAATTATTTTATTGTAATATTTCATTGGTGGATAGGACACGCGATATCCAAGCCAAATTCAAGAATTATAGTGCGAGCACACATCTGGAACCCACAGGGAAAGAGGAAACAGGAAACATCTAAAAAATATAGAGAGATAAAGCTTGAGATTGAGATTTAAAGATGAATTACAACTGAAGAAGATTCAGACAGAAGAGGAAGAAAAGTAGATAAACGGTTGGAGAACATTTGTTGATGACGGTGTATGCCATAATGGAGAGTTATAAAATAGGGGCAGGAATAAACAGGGAACAAACAAGATTAGAGTGTGTGCAAGAATATAATGGAAGATGGAGTAGAATGGGTCGAGGAGTAGAATGGGAGGAAAAATAGAGGGAGGGGGGTCATAAAATGACAGAAAGAGTAGAATAGAAGAAAGAGTAGATTAGGAGGAAGAGTAGAATTAGGGCAAGAATAGATAGGGCCCAGGAGTAGAATGGGAGCAGAAATAGAGTTGGGGAGGGGGGCAACATTAAAACTATAGTAATAGTAGAATAGGAGGAAGAGTGGAATAGGAGGAAATGTATAATAGGAGGAAAAATGGAATAGGAGGAAGAGTGGAATAGGAGGAAAAATGGAATAGGAGGAAGAGTGGAATAGGAGGAAGAGTGGAATGGGAGGAAGAGTGGAATAGGAGGAAGAGTGGAATGGGAGGAAGAGTGGAATGGGAGGAAGAGTGGAATGGGAGGAAGAGTATAATAGGACGAAGAGTGGAATAGGAGGAAGAGTATAATAGGAGGAAGAATGAAATAGGAGGAAGAGTGGAATAGGAGGAAGAGTATAATAGGACGAAGAGTGGAATAGGAGGAAGAGTATAATAGGAGGAAGAGTAGAATAGGAGGAAGAGTGGAATAGGAGGAAGAGTATAATAGAACGAAGAGTGGAATAGGAGGAAGAGTATAATAGGAGGAAGAGTGGAATAGGAGGAAGAGTGGAATAGGAGGAAGAGTGGAATAGGAGGAAGAGTGGAATAGGCGGAAGAGTAGAATAGGAGGAAGAGTAGAATAGGAGGAAGAGTGGAATGGGAACACAAAATTTAACGGGAGGACTAGAATGAGAGAACGAGTAAAAAAGAGAGAACGAGTAGAATGGGAGATTGTGTAGAATATGAGCAAGAAAGGTTAGATATAAAATAAAGTAACAGACCAGAACATTGAAGAAATCGAGAAACATACAGGTTCTGTCCAACCTCTTATACATGTAGGTTCTGTCCAACCTCTTATGCATGTAGGTTCTGTCCAACCTCTTATACATGTAGGTTCTGTCCAACCTCTTATACATGTAGGTTCTGTCCAACCTCGTATACATGTAGGTTCTGTCCAACCTCTTATACATGTAGGTTCTGTCCAACCTCTTATGCATGTAGGTTCTGTCCAACCTCTTATACATGTAGGTTCTGTCCAACCTCTTATACACGTAGGTTCTGTCCAACCTCTTATGCATGTAGGTTCTGTACAACCTCTTATGCATGTAGGTTCTGTACAACCTCATGTACATGTAGGTTCGTTTTCGGCATTGAGAGTATGAGCAGGTGTGGGTAAAATGAAGTCAGCCTTCTATAGCGCAAAAAGCTGAAGATGCCACAAACTTTGGGTGTTTTCGGGAATAGCCTCTCCACCCGCAAGATTTCTATATAATCAGCGTTTCTTTTTCCTAACCATGACTGGCAGTATATAAGAGGAATCAGCAATTAAGTCTAGGTAAGAATGGTGGCATTCCAGCGTCGTGCTGCCAGTGCCAGTCCTGGGCCCTTGGTGCAAGAACAACAAGAAAAATAGCCTTTACTGAGATGAAATGTGTTAGACGAATGACAGGAAACAGTCTGAGAGATAAGATCAGAAATGAAGAATTAAGAAACATAGCTAGGAATAGCTCCCGCTATATAATATATAAATGAACAACAGATAAAATGGTTTGGCCACGTCACAAAGCGGAAAGATCAAAACACAACACAAGGAGTCTTCAATAAACTTTGCGAGAACACTAGACCCAAAGGGCCGACCACGAAAAAGATGGATCGACGGAATATTGGAAACATTAGGAAACATGACAGTAGCAGAGGCGAGCAGAAGAGCAACAGACCGCAAATTATATCTCCCCTCGACGCTGAACGGCAAATGAGAAAGGGAAGATTAAGAAGAAGTATGAATAGTGGCCGGCCTAATAATCTATCACATCACCTATAAAATGGTTCTGGATCATTGAAGAATAACAATTAACCGTATGTCCTAAAAATAATCTTTCACTCGCTTAATTATAAATAACTGTTAGAACTGCAAATATGGCTGTGTTATAACAAACTATAAGATATCATTACCATGTGGAGGCCAAGGTGTTTCACAGCAACACAGCTGAGGTTGCCAGCGAATCATAGCTGATGGATTGCGCCAAGATCGGTGAACCAGAATAGTCCAGACTCTACCCCACCTCTTAGTTGTGCCTCTAGTAGCAGACAAAACAGACTAGTATGGCTAGGTGAGTAGGGATAAGAGAGAGAAGGCAACCCGGTATTAAAAAATACCATGCTGAAGTCGGATTCGTTGGTTCGAAAGGTTGCAAATACCACAGTTCAAATGTAAATCACAACACAAAACATACACGCCCACTGAACGGTCTTCTAAGGGCGGATGATGAAGAGGTGTAATCCATTATTCAGCGGGTGAACGCAAGCATTGCCATGTGATGTTATTTTGTGCTATATTATGCTACGTTGTGCTATGTCATATTTCTTCAAAGCTATATATGATGCACTGGGCAGAAACCCCTGTTCTCCATCTCGCACCGCGTTCATTAACCACCCACACAGAAACAGCACCATTCAACGCTAACACTAACTCTCTGCGCCCATATTTTACTGCTCTCCCGTGAATTGACCGACCTGGGAACTTGCCAAAAGCCCCTAGAACAGATCAGCCTACAATAAAACTGGTCTTATCCAGATAATCATAGGACCTCATTAGCATCGTTAAGTGTTGCATAATTAAGGAAGTCACAAAATTCGGATCAGAATTCGAATTGAACCACGATCCAGGCTAACAAAGATCTCCTGTATGAGAAATGTGTGTGGTCACCTCATGTACAGCTGTTTGTTCTCAGCTCAAAGTGGCACTTTAGTTTGTTTTTTTTTTTTTTTTTTTTTGTTTAAATTACGCTCGCCAGTTTAAACATTTGGGGAAGGTCTCTAGAGACTATGAACTCAATTTTGAGTGTTAGTCTAATTTTTTCCCCTGGCAGCCGTGTGCACAGGAGTCCCTCGCCGCACAGGCAGATAACTCCGTCTTCGGAGGTACTCATATTTTTGTGTGTAGAAGTTCACATTAACCAACAAGTGTGTGTGCACGAGATCACATTAACCAACAAGTGTGTGTGCACGAGATCACATTAATCAACAAGTGTGTGTGTACGAGATCACATTAACCAACAAGCTTGTGTGTACAAGTTTACATTAACCAACAAGCTTGTGTGTACACGTTTAAATTAACCAACAAGTGTGGGTGTGTGTGTATATACAAGATCACATTAACCAACAAGCTTGTGTGTGCACGAGATCACATTAACCAACAAGCTTGTGTGTACAAGTTCAAATTAACCAACAATCTTGTGTGTATAAGAGTGTACAATGCCAAGCAGCTGTTGTGTAAGTAACTCACCAAGTTAGATTTCTGTGTATATCCTTGTATATTTTTGTGTTGTTATATGTTGTTCCTGCTAAAGACCTATTGGCCGAAACGTCGTTCTACTTTTGTTTTGTTTTTCACCTACATAAAGCTGTACTTTCATAATTGTATACATGTATTGGGTTATACTGTTGCCTGGTGTCAGATCTGATCGATCATGGCTGAGACCGTCAGAGCTGGTGCATACCACCAAAAAGGCTTAACATTTTTTTTTAAGTGTAAATGGTTGGTTGGTTGCTTTCGCCCGATGACTAAAGTATTCTAGAGTATCGTAGTAGACTAGAATATTCCTCTTCATCATCCGCCCTTATAAGGACGTAGTGGACGTATCTGCATTGTGTTGTGGTTTGCAGTACAACTGTTATATTTGCGCCTTTCGGCCCAACACATCCGACTTCGGCATGACATTTTTGAGTACCGGGTTGTCTTCCCTCTTCGATTCCTGCACGCTTGGCTAGACTAGACAGGTTAATCTGTTACTGGAGGCACCACGGAGAGGTGGAGCAGTGCCTGGATGGTTTTGGTTCACCGATCCTGGCGCAATCCATCAGCTGTGGGTCGTTGACAACTTCCGGCTCTGGTGCTGGTAGGCGCGCCTTCGCCTCCAGTGTAAATGAGTTTCTATAGAAAGGTGCTAATTCATGGCGTAGATTATCAACTTATATGTCCTACTTTGTTAAATCCACAACCCCACTGCCTTGTGGGTGAGACTTTTTAGTCAAAGGCTAGCGGAGGCAACCTTAAACAAACCGACGGAAGACAATAGAAAACCACCGTCGTAACTTCTTTGTACAATCATGAATCGCCACAAACCATGTAATGAGAAGAGAACAACTGGAATATATTGTAACAACTGGAAAAATTGAGGGACGATGAGAGAGGGAAGCAAAGAGAAAAAATACCAGACAGCTTAAGAGAATGGCTTGGCAGAAGGTCAACAACAGAAATGATAAATAACTGTCGAGATCGAAAGTTGTGGAGAGACATGATCACCTACGCCAGCAGGCCCGGTACTAAATGATGATGAAGATGTTCTATCAGGAACCAGAGGTTACTAGACATATAAGACCGTAACTGCCGCGAGGGCAGAATGATTAGAGTTAAAGAAAAGTAATGCATACAAATACGAAGCTGCAGTAAAGCTAATTGTAAGGATAAATGACCAAAAAAATGTAATTTAAAAAAAACATATATGATATGAATATCAAAAAGACTAAAACTATGATCATAAACAAAGAGAATTCTCAAGACCTACAATTAAATATCAAAGTTGAAGGAACACATCTGGAGACAGTTCAGAGCTACAACTACCTGGGACACATTATAACCAGTGATGGAAAATGTACAACTGAAATAAATAAAAGAATAGGTATGGCAAAAAGTAATTTTAATGCCATGAAAAATATACTAACATCAAAACAAATAACACCAGGGCTAAAACTAAGAATAGCAAAATGTTACATCTTCTCAATATTCCTGTATAGTGCAGAAACATGGACATTAGACAAGAAAACAGAACAGAAAATTGAAGTCTTTGAAATGTGGATTTATAGAAGAATAGGTAGAATTGAATGGAAAGAAAAGAAAACAAACGGGGAAGTTTTAAAACAACTAAAAATGAAAAGAGAACTACTAAACACAGTTAGAACAAGACAAATGAAATTTTTGGGGCGTGTTAAAAGACACAACAGCCTAATAAAATTAATATTGGAAGGGAAAATACAAGGTAAAAAAGGCAGAGGCAGACCAAGACTAGCATGGACGAGTAACATCAAAAGATGGACAAGTCAACCTATGACAGTCTGCACCATCAAAGCAAGAGACAGAGTGGAATGGCGCTCCATGGTAGCCAACTTTCGATGCGGAGACAACACTCAATGATGATGATGAGAAAAAAAAATTGTTGTCCAATTATAACGTAAAGCTTAATCCATGCCGTTCTTTTTTTTCTGTCTATCTATTTTTTTTTTTGGGTTGCAGTATGATCCTCAGGGTATGGGAGACACAGGTGTCAAAAGTTTGAGAACCACTCCTACACCGTATATTTTGACTAAAATAACTTTTTAATTGTATTTATTGTTTTATTTTGGTTCAATATACAGTCCGGGCTCTCCCAGTGAAATGGAAATTCTGAACTTGGAAAATCATTAAAAATCCCATAACGCCTACATGCAGTCTCTTATTAAGTCAAGCTATATGCACAGTCGTTTGACAGTGATACTTTAGCTGATTTCCTCTTTTGTATATTTTCATGAGAATAAAATACACATACTTTTTCTTTTACACTTCCCTAGTAATTTGTGAAGGTTGTGTTTTAAAGTATGAGAATATCTGTGGTTACAAATTGAATATTGCATATCCAGAACTATCGGATTTACCAACCCCAGAACTATTTGATTTACCAACCCTAGAACTATCAGATTTACGAACCCCAGAACTATCTGATTTACGAACCCCAGAACTATCTGATTTACGAACCCCAGATTATCTGATTTACGAACTCCAGAACTATCTGAATTACCATCCGCAGACATAAATATTGACTTTAGCTAAACATTTGCAAACCACAACACAACGCAGACACGCCCACTTAACGTCGTTTTAAGGGCGGATGACGACGAGTTGCATTCCTTTAGCCACCAAGCGAACGCAAGCAAGCAGCAGCGGGCTAAATATTTTACATTTAGTGTGTGACAAATAAAAAATGCATAATAGTATGAACGCTCACTTCAAGGTTCATCGCGCCTTAAAGTGGTACCAGATTTCTGTGTGAAAAAACACAACACGGGATAATACTGACCACTTTACCCAAAAATAATGTACTGACCACTTTACCCCATAAATAATGTACTGACCACTTTACCCCAAAAGCCATGTACTGAATACTTTACCCCAAAAATAATGTACTGACCACTTTACCCCATAAATAATGTACTGACCACTTTACCCAAAAGCCATGTACTGAATACTTTACCCCAAAAATAAAGTACTGACCACTTTACCCCAAAAATAATGTACTGACCACTTTACCCCAAAAATAATGTACTGACCACTTTACCCCAAAAGTGGTGTACTGAATACTTTACCCCAAAAATTAATGTACTGTACACTTTACCCCAAAAATAATATACTGACCACTTTACCCCAAAAGTGATATACTTAATACTTTACCCCAAAAATTAATGTACTGACCACATTACCCCAAAAATAATGTATTGACCACTTTACCCCAAAAATAATGTACTGACCACTTTATCCCAAAAACAATGTACTGACCACATTACCCCAAAAATAATGTATTGCCGACTTTATAACAAAAACAATGTACTGACCACTTTTCCCAAAGATAATGTACTGACCACTTTACCCCAAAGATAAGGTACTGACCACTTTACCAAAAATAATGTACTGACCACTTTACCCCAAAAATAATGTGCCGAAGGTCTACAAATAAATATGGGCACTAGCACTATTTTACTTCAACACGTCACGTGGTGTTTCGGGACTCTTCCTTTCTTTTCTTATTAAAAAAAAATATCAGGGAGTTGAATCTACTACAGTCAGCGGTATCTTCGTTAGTAAATGCTCAACAAATTTTAAATTTGAGAACTATAATGCCACTTTGAGATGAAAACAAGCAACTGTGCATGAAAGAGAGGTAACTCTCCTGCTGTTTGTGTGGGCAAGAACAACGAACAACAGCTGACAAAGATCTCGAGTTGAAGCTCCATATCAACAATCGGCGTAAAAAAAAAAATAATTGAATTGTCTATAATATGAGTATAGTTGACAATATCGGATGCGTCGGAAGTTATTTAGTTCAACCTAGTACAAATAACCTTTGGAGCATTAGGTTCTGCTGCCCATATCTGGCTGACAAGACAGGAGTACGTGAGCCATGGGGGGGGGGGGGGGGGGGAATTAAAAGAAATGGAAAAAGATGATAATGAAAAAAGATGATAATGAAGAAAATTTAATGAAAAAAGATGATAATGAAGAAAATTTAATGAAAAAGATGATGATAATGAAGAAAATGTTAATGAAAAAGATGATGATAGTGAAGAAAATTTAATGAAAAAGATGATGATAGTGAAGAAAATTTAATGAAAAAGATGATGATAGTGAAGAAAATTTAATGAAAAAGATGATGATAGTGAAGAAAATTTAATGAAAAAGATGATGATAGTGAAGAAAATTTAATGAAAAAGATGATGATAGTGAAGAAAATTTAATGAAAAAGATGATGATAGTGAAGAAAATTTAATGAAAAAGATGATGATAGTGAAGAAAATTTAATGAAAAAGATGATGATAGTGAAGAAAATTTAATGAAAAAGATGATGATAGTGAAGAAAATTTAATGAAAAAGATGATGATAGTGAAGAAAATTTAATGAAAAAGATGATGATAGTGAAGAAAATGTTAATGAAAAAGATGATGATAGTGAAGAAAATGTTAATGAAAAAGATGATGATAGTGAAGAAAATTTAATGAAAAAGATGATGATAGTGAAGAAAATTTAATGAAAAAGATGATGATAGTGAAGAAAATTTAATGAAAAAGATGATGATAGTGAAGAAAATGTTAATGAAAAAGATGATGATAGTGAAGA
Organism: Megaustenia siamemsis; assembly: GCA_032433765.1. Taxonomy (NCBI): domain Eukaryota; kingdom Metazoa; phylum Mollusca; class Gastropoda; order Stylommatophora; family Ariophantidae; genus Megaustenia; species Megaustenia siamemsis. Next base: position 25,616,239 of record JAVIAB010000001.1, read on the forward strand.
AAATTTAATGAAAAAGATGATGATAGTGAAGAAAATGTTAATGAAAAAGATGATGATAGTGAAGAAAATTTAATGAAAAGATGATGATAGTGAAGAAAATGTTAATGAAAAAGATGATGATAGTGAAGAAAATTTAATGAAAAAGATGATGATAGTGAAGAAAATGTTAATGAAAAAGATGATGATAGTGAAGAAAATTTAATGAAAAAGATGATGATAGTGAAGAAAATTTAATGAAAAAGATGATGATAGTGAAGAAAATGTTAATGAAGAAGATGATGATAGTGAAGAAAATTTAATGAAAAAGATGATGATAGTGAAGAAAATGTTAATGAAAAAGATGATGATAGTGAAGAAAATTTAATGAAAAAGATGATGATAGTGAAGAAAATTTAATGAAAAAGATGATGATAGTGAAGAAAATGTTAATGAAAAGATGATGATAGTGAAGAAAATGTTAATGAAAAAGATGATGATAGTGAAGAAAATGTTAATGAAAAAGATGATGATAGTGAAGAAAATTTAATGAAAAAGATGATGATAGTGAAGAAAATGTTAATGAAAAAGATGATGATAGTGAAGAAAATTTAATGAAAAAGATGATGATAGTGAAGAAAATTTAATGAAAAAGATGATGATAGTGAAGAAAATGTTAATGAAAAAGATGATGATAGTGAAGAAAATGTTAATGAAAAAGATGATGATAGTGAAGAAAATTTAATGAAAAAGATGATGATAATGAAGAAAATGTTAATGAAAAAGATGATGATAGTGAAGAAAATTTAATGAAAAAGATGATGATAGTGAAGAAAATGTTAATGAAAAAGATGATGATAGTGAAGAAAATTTAATGAAAAAGATGATGATAGTGAAGAAAATTTAATGAAAAAGATGATGATAGTGAAGAAAATTTAATGAAAAAGATGATGATAGTGAAGAAAATTTAATGAAAAAGATGATGATAGTGAAGAAAATTTAATGAAAAAGATGATGATAGTGAAGAAAATTTAATGAAAAAGATGATGATAGTGAAGAAAATGTTAATGAAAAAGATGATGATAGTGAAGAAAATGTTAATGAAAAAGATGATGATAGTGAAGAAAATGTTAATGAAAAAGATGATGATAGTGAAGAAATTTAATGAAAAAGATGATGATAGTGAAGAAAATTTAATGAAAAAGATGATGATAGTGAAGAAAATTTAATGAAAAAGATGATGATAGTGAAGAAAATGTTAATGAAAAAGATGATGATAGTGAAGAAAATGTTAATGAAAAAGATGATGATAGTGAAGAAAATGTTAATGAAAAAGATGATGATAGTGAAGAAAATGTTAATGAAAAAGATGATGATAGTGAAGAAAATGTTAATGAAAAAGATGATGATAGTGAAGAAAATTTAATGAAAAAGATGATGATAGTGAAGAAAATTTAATGAAAAAGATGATGATAGTGAAGAAAATTTAATGAAAAAGATGATGATAGTGAAGAAAATTTAATGAAAAAGATGATGATAGTGAAGAAAATGTTAATGAAAAAGATGATGATAGTGAAGAAAATTTAATGAAAAAGATGATGATAGTGAAGAAAATTTAATGAAAAAGATGATGATAGTGAAGAAAATTTAATGAAAAAGATGATGATAGTGAAGAAAATTTAATGAAAAAGATGATGATAGTGAAGAAAATTTAATGAAAAAGATGATGATAGTGAAGAAAATTTAATGAAAAAGATGATGATAGTGAAGAAAATTTAATGAAAAAGATGATGATAGTGAAGAAAATTTAATGAAAAAGATGATGATAGTGAAGAAAATTTAATGAAAAAGATGATGATAGTGAAGAAAATTTAATGAAAAAGATGATGATAGTGAAGAAAATTTAATGAAAAAGATGATGATAGTGAAGAAAATTTAATGAAAAAGATGATGATAGTGAAGAAAATGTTAATGAAAAAGATGATGATAGTGAAGAAAATGTTAATGAAAAAGATGATGATAGTGAAGAAAATGTTAATGAAAAAGATGATGATAGTGAAGAAAATTTAATGAAAAAGATGATGATAGTGAAGAAAATTTAATGAAAAAGATGATGATAGTGAAGAAAATTTAATGAAAAAGATGATGATAGTGAAGAAAATTTAATGAAAAGATGATGATAGTGAAGAAAATTTAATGAAAAAGATGATGATAGTGAAGAAAATTTAATGAAAAAGATGATGATAGTGAAGAAAATTTAATGAAAAAGATGATGATAGTGAAGAAAATTTAATGAAAAAGATGATGATAGTGAAGAAAATTTAATGAAAAAGATGATGATAGTGAAGAAAATTTAATGAAAAAGATGATGATAGTGAAGAAAATTTAATGAAAAAGATGATGATAGTGAAGAAAATTTAATGAAAAAGATGATGATAGTGAAGAAAATGTTAATGAAAAAGATGATGATAGTGAAGAAAATTTAATGAAAAAGATGATGATAGTGAAGAAAATGTTAATGAAAAAGATGATGATAGTGAAGAAAATTTAATGAAAAAGATGATGATAGTGAAGAAAATTTAATGAAAAAGATGATGATAGTGAAGAAAATTTAATGAAAAAGATGATGATAGTGAAGAAAATTTAATGAAAAAGATGATGATAGTGAAGAAAATTTAATGAAAAAGATGATGATAGTGAAGAAAATTTAATGAAAAAGATGATGATAGTGAAGAAAATTTAATGAAAAAGATGATGATAGTGAAGAAATTTAATGAAAAAGATGATGATAGTGAAGAAAATTTAATGAAAAAGATGATGATAGTGAAGAAAATTTAATGAAAAAGATGATGATAGTGAAGAAAATTTAATGAAAAAGATGATGATAGTGAAGAAAATGTTAATGAAAAAGATGATGATAGTGAAGAAAATTTAATGAAAAAGATGATGATAGTGAAGAAAATGTTAATGAAAAAGATGATGATAGTGAAGAAAATTTAATGAAAAAGATGATGATAGTGAAGAAAATTTAATGAAAAAGATGATGATAGTGAAGAAAATTTAATGAAAAAGATGATGATAGTGAAGAAAATTTAATGAAAAAGATGATGATAGTGAAGAAAATTTAATGAAAAAGATGATGATAGTGAAGAAAATTTAATGAAAAAGATGATGATAGTGAAGAAAAATGTGGTAATGAAGAAGGATGTTGTCAGGACGACCTCTTGCCGTTTGAACAGTACAATGTGAACAAAACCAATAATAATAACAACAAGAACAATAATAATAACAACAAGAACAATAATAATAATAAAAAGAAAAGGCGGAAGAAAATGATGAGTAATAAGAAACAACCGTGTTCACGAAAAGGAAAAAGAACAAATGTAAGAATGTTACATTAAATCCTCAATGATTCACGGACTTCTCTTTTTATCAACAATTGGCTTCCTTGATGGTGCTCAACTTGTGAGGCCTGCGCCATCAACATTCAGGACACAGATCAAGAAGCAGTTAGCTGAGTGGCAATGTTCCCTGGCGTTTGGCTTTTCGTGGCAAGGCGTTGTGCCACTGAGTACAGGTTCGATCCTGCTTTGGTCTATATTTGTTTCTGTTGTTGATTATTTGTCATTTTTCCGAGTGCTGTAAACATACCTCTTCCCCTGAATTCATTCGCTGATTATCGCCTCGGAAGTTTCCCTCTATAATAATATTCATTTATTATTATTTGTCTTCAGCTCAAGAAAATCACGAACGTGCTCTTAACGTGAACTTACTACGACATCAAGTTTTATGCGGAAGGGACAAATCGCAATTATCACATGACAGGACATTCGTGAGAGTCGCCAGTAAACACTTGCAACAAAGACGGAAAGTCTTAAAATCGCGAAACATGCAACCAGATTAAATATCTGAAATGTGAAATACCTAGAACTTTGGTTGGAAGATACTGTAAACGAAAAAAAATGAGAAACTTTAAGACCATAACAAGGATAATAACAAAAGAAGATGAGTGAATCTGTGCAAGGAGAATATAAGCAGCAAATAAAGAAACAAAACTCTTGTCTTAGAAGAAGGAAACGAAAGGTGACATAGTGAGGGTTGTACGAATTTTCAATGAAAAAATGTCTTTCATTCTCTCTCTCACACTCTCTTTCTCTAACTCACTCACTTACTCACTCACTCACTCTCTAAGTCTCTCTAACTCTCTCTCTCTATCTATCTATCTATCTAACTGTCTCTCACTCATCCACTCACTCACTCCATAAGTCTCTCTCTCTCTATCTAACTGTCTCTCTCTCTATCTAACTGTCTCTCACTCATCCACTCACTCACTCCATAAGTCTCTCTTTCTCTATCTAACTCTCTCTCACTCATCCACTCACTCACTCACTCCATAAGTCTCTCTCTCTCTCTGACAACCTCGTCTCCATTTACCGGACTACTACTTACCACTATCTATCATCCTCTACGGCATTATCCCATTACTGGAGTCTGTCAGGGTTGGGGCACATGTAGGATTTGAGAACAAAAACTGCTTGCCCAGTGCAGTCGCCATTAGATGTTCGGGTCTGAGGTGTATATTTCACCCCGCCCCGCCCCCCCCCCCCCCCCATCCAAAAGAAAAAAAAAAAAAAACTTGTCACTCTACCGTGATTGAAACCCACAATCATTGTTCATCATATCAAACGTATCGGGCTGGCGTAGGTAGCGTTCTGGTGTAGTTTAAGCCGCCGTGCTGTATTAAGGAACAGGCAAATAATTGCAATGCTGCGGTAAAGCTGGTAGCAAGGAGCCAGTAGTGGGGTGTGATAAGAACTACAAGATATGATGACAGTTTTACAAGGAAGGAACACAACACAATACTGACGTTTCGGCCTGTGACCTTCTTCAGAATACAGGGACAAAGACTTTACAAGGAAGGAACACAACACAATACTGACGTTTCGGCCTGTGACCTTCTTCGGAATACAGGGACAAAGACTTTACAAGGAAGGAACACAACACAAAACCGATAAAGTGTGACACTCGGCCCAGCACACTGTTGTTATTGTTATTAATTATTGTTATATTTGTTTCGTGCTAATACAATACTTGCAATATTTGGTATTCGATTTATAATCTGTGACATGTTTCAGCTCAAACCAGTTTGTGTCAGCAAGAGTCATAACAAACACACCGGCACACGACAACAGAAATTAGCGTGAGTAATAACTAGCAGCGCTTGTCGGTTTCTTTGTGCGTCACCCCGACGCCCTCTAAGTATCAATAGCTCTCAGTCGAGCTCCGATCTTCCTTGTTGCTAATGGCCCCCTTCAGTGGAGCCATTCTGTGTGGGAGGGACCCGAAACGGGAACAGATGATAGTCGCACAAAAGCGGCGGTTCAGCCACGTGACGAAATGGCAGAACAATGACAGCTGGGGACGAGAGAAAGCGAGTAAACCTTTGTTAAGTTAACCCAGAAACAAAGAGTTAATATTGGGATAAAACCGGGTAAGGGGTGAAATGGAGCGAATCTGCAGTTACGAGACTTTGGCTTGACAACGCGTACGCCACTAACACAAAGACGTGTGATTCACTCTTCTGCATGTTTTCTGTTGGTTGTCATGAAGATAATGCAGGAGTTCCACGCACGAAGTATCTGATGAGTCTGATAGACCGGAAGTCTAAAAATTAAGTCACGGGGTCCTAAAACTATGTCTTCTTTCTCTGGCAAGTCCACTAGCATACAATTGAAAACGTTATATAAATATATATATATATATATATGTTCATTTTTTTTATTATTAGTACGCTTATCTGACAGAAAGATGCAGCGGATTGATTTACAGAACAAAGAATAGATAAGTAAAGGTAAAGTACGAGACTTGAACCGGCGTCTTAGCACGCGAGTTTACACCCACATGTGCTCGGCCGCCTATTCAGAAATGTTCAGAGATTTCTGTATAGCGTCGCCTAAAGCATCGAAATTCAGATGCCAGGCGACATTCCTCACCTTCCCAGGGTTATGCCCTGGAACCCATTTCTGCCAACGGCTGGGTCGACCGTGGGGTATTTTTTTTTCCCAACCACAACTTACAATTCACACTGCTCCCAGCGGGAATCGAACACGGGTTGTCCGAACGTCGGTAGTCCAGTCGGGTGGTTTTCCCAAGGCTGGAGACAATTAATAATAAATGAATATTATTATAGAGGGAAACTTCCGAGGCGATAATCAGCGAATCAATTCAGAGGAAGAGATATGTTTACAGCGCTCGGAAAAATTGACAAATAATCAACAACAGAAAAAAAAAATATGGACCAAAGCAGGATCGAACCCGTACTCAGTGGCACGGCGCCTTGCCACGAAAAGCCAAACGCGAGACCCCTTAATTATAAAAGATATGTACAAGTAGTAACTATCGTTTGGGATTCATTGCATGAAAACTAAAACCATTGTACCCTAATCTGTGAAATGGAACAAAGCGTTTAAACAAAGCTGCGTGTTCTTCTCAACAGGCTTATCTGGAATAAAGATACGGTGACTAGAGTTACAGAAAGTAGTGGATGAATATGATATAACGAAGGCTTCATAATTATAGCAGGAGGTTTAAATCGCTGTCTTCTTGTGTGTCACTTTTGACTACCATCAACTGAAAACTCTTAAACAAAGAAACAAGCTTTATCTCCCTTAGCTCAGCTGTACAATTGAAAGATGCAGTGAATCGATTTACTGAATAAAAAATGTGATGAGTATGAAATGGATCGCAAAATTGTGGTGTGCACAAGACTAAATCGTTGGCCCTATCGACGATTGGCTTAAACAAACAAAAGTGTTTATTTGTGTTTGAGTTAGCAGCAGGCTTGTTCGCCAAAAGGAGGCAGTGCTCCCATTGAAATAAAGTATTGGCCGAGAGTTATGTAACTGAGGTCTCAAAATTCTAGTCATGATGTCCCAAATCATTATCCAACACGTTGGACTAGAATGCTTGCTTACGTTCGTCCGATGACTAAAGTATTCTAGACTATTTGTAGACTGTAGAATTCCTCTTCGTCATCCGCCCTTGAAAGGACGTTAAGTGGACGTGTCTGCGTTGTGTTGTGGTTTGCAGTGTAACTGCTATATTTGCGCCTTTCGGTCCAACACATCCGACTTCAGCACGGCATGTTTGAGTACCGGGTTGTCTTCCCTCTTCGATCCCTGCTCGCTTGGCCAGACTAGACAGGTTAGTCTGTTACTGGAGGCACCACGGAGAGGTGTAGCAGGGTCTGGATGATTTTGGTTCACTGATCCTAGCGGAAGCCATTAGCTGTGGGTCGCTGACAGCTTCCGGCTCTACTGCTGGGAACGTCGATTTAACAAAAAGGCGTTTTACTTAACATGCTTGTCCAGCAGGTAAGTTATGTAGTACTGGAACAGGATTATTTTCGAGTAGTCTAATTGTTTAATGCCTGCCTTTTATGTTCATCATCATCATCGAGTGCCGTCTCCGCATCGAAGGTTGGCTACCATGGAGCGCCATTCCACTGTCTCTTGCTTTGATGGTGCAGATTGTCATAGGTTGATCTGTCCATCTTTTGATGTTATTCATCCATGTTAGTCTTGTTCTGCCTCTGTCTCTTTTACCTAGTATTTTCCCTTCCAATATTACTTTTATTAGGAGTTTGTGTCTTTTAACATGCCCCAACAGTTTATTTGTCTTGTTCTAAATGTATTTAGTAGTTCTCTTTTCATTTTTAGTTGTCGTTTGTTTTCTTTTCTTTCCATCCATTTATTTTAATAATCAGAAGAAACATGGACCGAGAAAAGATCAAACGTGTCAATTTTGTGGGTGGAAAAAAAAACGTGCAATTCCGGAAAATTGGTGATAATGAAGAAAAAGTAAGGAAAATAAAATAGTTCAGTTATGTAAAACGACGTAATGGTCTAGAGAGGATAATTTTATGGATCCAGGAGAACGAGTGAAAGGAAGGCGTTGAAGATGGTGGGTACAAGATACCATAGACCAGCAGGGGTTGACTAATGGAAATGCCGGATATTTCGTGCTGAACAGAGAACACTTGAAAATAGCTGTTATTGGAAGTAAAGTTCCAACAGAGAAAACTTGAGGGTAGTTGTTATTGGAAGTAAAGTTCCAACAGAGAAAACTTGAGGGTAGCTGTTTTTGGTAGCAAAGTTCCAACAGAGAAAACTTGAGAGTAGTTGTTATTGGAAGTAAAGTTCCAACAGAGAAAACTTGAGGGTAGCTGTTATTGGTAGTAAAGTTGTAACAGAGAAAACTTGAAAATAGCTATTATTGGAAGTAAAGTTCCAACAGATAAAACTTGAGGGTAGTTGTTATTGGAAGTAAAGTTCCAACAGAGAAAACATGAAAGTAGCTATTATTGGAAGTAAAGTTCCAACAGAGAAAACTTGAGGGAAGCTGTTATTGGAAGTAAAGTTCCAACAGAGAAAACTTGAGGGAAGTTGTTATTGGAAATAAAGTTCAAACAGAGAAAACTTGAGGGTAGCTGTTATTGGAAGTAAAGTTCCAACAGAGAAAACTTGAGGGTAGCTGTTATTGGAAGTAAAGTTCCAACAGAGAAAACTTGAGGGTAGCTTTTTTGGAAATAAAGTTCCAACAGAGAAAACTTGAGGGTAGCTGTTATTGGAAGTAAAGTTCCAACAGAGAAAACTTGAGGGTAGCTGTTATTGGAAATAACGTTCCAACAGAGAAAACTTGAGGGTAGCTGTTGTTGGAAGTAAAGTTCAAACAGAGAAAACTTGAGGGTAGCTGTTATTGGAAGTAAAGTTCCAACAGAGAAAACTTGAGGGTAGCTGTTATTGGAAGTAAAGTTCAAACAGAGAAAACTTCAGAATAGCTGTCATGAGAGTGAAGTTCCAACAGAGAAAACTTGAGGGTAGCTGTTATTGGAAGTAAAGTTCCAACAGAGAAAACTTCAGAATAGCTGTCATGAGAGTGAAGTTCCAGTAGAGAAAACTTCAAGACTGAGTATTGAGTATTGTGCTCTCAGAAACACAAAAATGTTTGAAGAGCCTTGAGTTGTTTAATCGCCGGTGACTCATACACGACTTCACACAGGCAACTTCTGGCATTTGTTGTGGGAAAATTGGTAAAGTTACCAGAGTACCAGAAATGGAATGTTAGGGTAATGGTAATTGTAGTGTTAAAGTAATGAATTATAAACAGGGCGTTGGGAATGATAATGATGGTGGCAGTAATTACGTGTCAGAAAAGCACTGCAGTAGATAATTTTTTTTGGTGCAGGGCAGGAGTGGAGCGGCGCACAACTGGTACAATTTGTTACAGAGGTTTTCATATTTTTAACCACAGACCTTTAGCTCGATTAAAGCATACATAATACAACTCATTTTGCTTTACCACCATGATTCCTTATTTTGTATACCCAATATTCACTTCTAACCGCCCATAATTAAACAAACTAACTAGTACCACCCATAATTAAACTCATAATTACCGCCCTTTAATAAACAAACTAACAATTACCGCCCTTTATTAAACAAACTCATTATTACCGTCCTTTATTAAACAAGCTCACAATTGCCGCCCTTTATTAAACAAACTCACTATTACCGCCCTTTAATAAACAAACTTTCTATTACCGTTCATAATTAAAGAAAATAATAATTAAAGAGCATGTACTGACAACAAACAACGACTATAATAACTGGAAATCAATTGGAAATATTTCAACAAACAAAACAGAGTGTTAGGCAAGGTTGTGTGCTATCACCATATTTGTTTAATATGTATAGGGAGATTATTTTTAAGATCCACAAGGGGCATCTCGGGAATAACAATCGAAGGTTATAATATAAATAATCTAATGTATGGTGATGATACAGTCTTAATCGCTAAGAGTGAAAATGAGTTAAAAGAAATGTTAGACATTACTGTGAAAGAAAGCAAAAATAAAGGACTCAGCCTCAATAGCAAAAAGACAGAAGTAAAGGTAACAACAAAGAAAAAGACATCACTTCAGTGCAAAATAAAAACAAGTGGAACAATATTAAAACAGGTAAATGAATTTAAAATGCAATCCATTTTTGAATAGACAGAAACAAGAAAAAGAGTTCTCAAATATTATGTAGAGCCAGTCTTAACATATGGATGTGAATCATGGACAATAGGATAACAGACAAGAAAATCACTGGAGGCTGTAGAAATGTTGTTTTACAGAAGAATGTTGAGAATACCATGGACAGCTAAGAAGAGTAATGAAGACGTTCCGGGAAAGGCAAGAGCAAAAAGAGAGCTAATTTCCAATATTGGGAAGAAACAGCCATCTTTTGTTGGCCATGTAATGAGAAGAGAACAGCTGGAATATATTGTAACAACTGGAAAAATTGAGGGACGAAGGGATAGAGGGAAGCAAAGAGAAAAGATGCCACACAGCTTATGAGAATGGCTTGGTCAACAATAGAAATGATAAATAACTGTCGTGATCGAAGTTCTGGAGAGACATGATCACCTACACCAGCAGGCATGGTACTTGATAATGATAAATTAAACAAATTCACAATTACCGCCTTTATGAAACATACATACAATTACAGCCCTTAATTAAACAAACTCACATTACCGCCCTTAATTAAACAAACTCATATTACCGCCCTTCATTAAACAAACTCAATTTTACCACCCATAATTAAATAAACTCAATATTACCGCCCTTAATTCAACAAATTCAATATTACCGCCCTTAATCAAACAAACACAATATTACCGCCCTTAATTCAACAAATTCAATATTACCGCCATTAATTAAACAAACTCAGTATTACCGCCCTTTATTAAACAAACTCAACATTACCGCCGTTTATTAAACAAACTCACTATTACCACCCTTTATTAAACAAACTCAATATTACCGCCATTTATGAAACAAACTCAATATTACCGCCCTTTATGAAACAAACTCAATATTACCGCCCTTAATTAAACAAACTCAATATTACCACCCTTAATCCAACAAATTCAATATTACCGCCCTTAATTAAACAAACGCATTTTTACCGCCCTTTATTAAACAAACTCAATATTATCGCCCTTAATTCAACAAATTCAATATTACCGCCCTTAATTCAACAAATTCAATATTACCGCCCTTAATTAAACAAACTCAATATTACCACCCTTAATCCAACAAATTCAATATTACCGCCCTTAATTAAACAAACGCATTTTTACCGCCCTTTATTAAACAAACTCAATATTACCGCTCTTAATTCAACAAATTCAATATTACCGCCCTTAATTCAACAAATTCAATATTACTGCCCTTAATTAAACAAATGCATTTTTACCGCCCTTTATTAAACAAACTCAATATTACCGCCATATAAGACTGGAGAATAAAGGCAGCTTGTCCTGAGCAGTCGCCACGAGGTATTTGGGTCTGAGAGTTCTCTCCCCATCCCAATAGTAAACAACTTTTGGCCCTCCCAGGATTCCAACCCACGTTCACCTGGCTATAGATCCGGCCACATGCTCTATTTATATTACTAATATATGATTATATACTGAGCAAGATAATAAGAAATGGAAAAAAAATACAATTTGTCTGCCTTACACATGTCTTTACTGTAGATAAATGAGTTGTTTCTCCACCTGTTATGACATCTGTCGGCCCTTTTTTTACAGAATGACTGTACCAAACTGATGAGGTGCATCGGAAAACCCAGGTTTTGTCTTTTCCCATTATACGCGTTTGTGATGTCCTACGCAGTCAGTGACCTTACTAAGCTAAGAAAGGGTTTGGCAGCACAAGGGTAACTAGAAACTCATAGCTGACAGCTTGGAGTCAGTGGAATAAACCTAACGTAAATCCTATTCTATCTTCCGTGGTAGCACTGGAGAAAGGACTAACCTGCCTGGTCTACAGAGTGGACAGATTGAAGAACGAAGACAATCCGATACTAAGATAGGATATGTTGACGGATAGCTGCAGATATATGATGCTCCTGTGTAAACCACGACGCAGAGCTACTATGTTTGTTTAATGTATGTTTATGTAATGCATGTTGGTTCTTTTAAAGGGAGAAATCTCAGTGGATAATTTGTCGAGCAAAAATAAATATAAGAAGTTATGAAACATGCATACTGATATCCAGGAGTAGTAACAACACTATAATAATGTTATTAACAAAAAATAAAATAAATAAACATTTTTCTTCTTCTATCCTTCCTCTATTGCCGTTGGCGTCGAGGGGAGATACAATCTGCGATTCTTTGCTCTTCTGTTGGCCTCTTCTGGTGTTATCCCTCCTAGTGACTCTAGTATTTCCTTTATCCATCTCTTTCTCGGTCTTCCTCTTAATCTGGCGTTTACGTAGCGTTTGTTTATGTCTCTTTGATTCATTGTTAGTTCTTTTTGTCTTGTTATGTGGCCGAACCAATTGGTCTGTTGTTTCTTTATGTATTCGATGGCTGGTTAATTTCGAGTTTTTTCCTCAGGTCGATGTTTCTTACTCTGCCCCTTAAGCTGTTTCCTGTCATTCTTCTGACACATTTCATTTCGGTAGTCGTTATCTTTCTTATTGTTCTAGAGTCCAGCGTTCAATTCTGGCACTGATAGCACAGAGTTGGTAGAAAAATTGATTTGTATATTGCCCTTTTTGCTTCCGTAGTTATTGCTTTCTTTTTCAATAGTGTTGATACTTGGCCTATAACTTGGCATGCTTTGTTACACCTTATATCTATCTGTCTCTTGGTTACTGTCTTGTGTTAATCTCCATTATTTTGGCTCTGACCACTGCTGTGTGTATGTTACGTTGAATAAACATTGTTAACTGTAAATTTAAAAGGTAAATACAGAAAGCAAAATGAGCCGTTATTGTTCTAGGAAACAAATGTAAATCCAAAGAAAGTAGGTTAAATCTATCTATTGACCTTTCGAGCCGTAACCGGCCCATAGGGCGTAGACCAAGATACACTTCTCCTATATGAATTTTTGTTCTAGCAGTTTTCTTTTAAAGATATTTTATCAAATCTCGCCATCTGTCTCTGTTCTGTGCAAGCAGTTCTATCTCATTGAGGGAGCCGATTCCTGCTGCTCTTGCCTCTCTCATCAATGTTCTTCTCAGTGTTAGGTTAAATACAAACGTAAAAATGTTCAACTCCAATATTAAATCTGCCCTACTTTATGGCTGTTAAATATGGAGAACAACAATAGTTACAATCACGGAAATACAGACCTTCTTTAATGGATACTTAGGCGGAACAAAATGAAGGAAATGGCAGGACAAAATCACTAATATAGAATTATGGGAAAGCACCATTCAAATACCACTGGATAAAGAGATACGACGAAGACAATGGCGCTGGATAGGACACACACTGTGGAAGCAAGCTGGGAGTATTAAACAACAGGCCCTTTTTTAACATCGCCAAGGAAGAGACAAAGAGGATGACCAAAATATTCTTGGAGAAGATAGATGGAAATGCTATGGGGATGTTGGGGAAGACATGGGATGATCTTAAAAGAATGGCAAGACATGGGATGATCTTAAAAGAATGGCAAGAAATAGAACGGCTTGGAAAGTGTTTGTTGAAGACCTATGCTCCACATGGAGCTGAAAGGTAGAAGAAATAGCAGATCTGTAAAGTTTTGTTTTCAAACAATAAGCACAGTAGCTATGCGCATAAATAATAATATACATAATAATAATTTGTTATAAAAAGGTTATTCATTTATTTGTTATAAATGTAATTCAGGGAATGAATTGTTAAACACTTCAGTTTGAGATGCTGGATCAGTGTCGACGACCGAATTCTGCCTGCCCCTAACACAGAAACATCGGTTATGTCAGTCGATACACCCACATGATGGTTCAGTAATAAAGGAAACGACGCTGACAGGGTCAACTACCACGTCTAAAACAACCAATCAACTGTCGACGCTGCTCACGTCCGCCGCACGTGTGTTCAAGGGGCACTTTTGAATAGGTCCCGCGGTCTTAAATATACGGGTAAAGGGACTGACGGATGAGTCACGTGATCATACTCTTCGACCTGGTGGGAAAACAATGGGTTTTGTTAATGCTCCTCCAATCCGCCCTCGATACCCAGGCTCGGTTAAACAAACGCAGTGATGACGTCACAAAGAGACCTCGGGTACGTTTTAGTTGAATGCAGATGCCACATCGTTGATAGTACGTGTTTGACATGCCAGGTTGGAGAATAAGAAGGTTATGTTATTTATTTGTGGACAATTATGATTATATTGTTAATGTTTGTGAAATCCGGCAAATGGTTTAATACTTTTCAGAAAACATGAGAAGTAAAGTCGTCGTAAAACATGGATAAAAAATCTGGTATACGGCGAGGGAACATTATTTTTGGCTCGTGTGTACAGTTTGATAGCGCACGCACATTCACACATACACACAGTGCATAATGAGAGTTGATCTGTTATTTTACAACATATTTGTGAGTGAGTGTGTTTATGTGTGTTTTTGAGTACGTGTGTTATAGCAAAGACATTTTCGCAAGGAACAAAACGGAGGGAGGGGGAGCAACGAGATGGGAAGATTACATTAGAAGAATGGGGAGAGGTCTCGACTTAGCAGAGTCTCGGGGAAAGAATCAAAATAGAGATCAAAGAAGAGGATTGACAAAATCTGCATGAATGAAAATAGAGATAATCACCTGTCAATCACACTCAATCACACACAAATGTTTCTTCATCCCATAAAACTGGGGGTTCTTTGGGGCACCACTGGCAGAATTCTCAACCTGGGGGTCGTTGGGACACCACTGGCAGACTTCTCAACCTGTGGGTCGTTGGGACACCACTGGCAGACTTCTCAACCTAGGGGTCGTTGGGTCACCACTGGCAGACTTCTCAACCTGGGGGTCGTTGGGTCACCACAGGCAGACTTCTCAACCTGGGGGTCGTTGGGACACCACTGGCAGACTTCTCAACCTGCGGGTCGTTGGGTCACCACTGGCAGACTTCGTCAACATGTTATCCCCATTTATTTCTCTCTTCTTTCATACACTGCAAAGTTGAGGCTTGTCAATCAATTCTTTGATGTTATCTCCCAATCCCTTTTTCTCCCTAATCTCCTTCATCCTTTATTCTCCAAAGAACGGATTATATATAAATATATCACATTATGTATGCTTACTTATACATTCTCACAAAATTATATTACATTTGAATGTTGTATACATATGTTGCAAATATTTACACATACTCACGCACACGCATATATATATATATATATATATATATATATATATATATATATATATATATATATATATATATATACATATACATATATGTATTATGAGTTGCGACTATGTTGATCTATTCCTGACACAAACGTGTGTCACTTAAGCACTTAAACACTCATTGATATATATAACAATTTAAAAACATCATCAAGTCTCCTTACTTGCTACGGGCACTTCCATATTCCTAAACCGCATGAAAACACATCAACATACACATACGAATCACTTGTATCAGGTCCGCTCTCAAATGTCAAACCAATAAGTACTAACAAGCATATTATGATGCCAGTTAACTCCCCTGGACAGAACATGCTGGCAATTATCGTACTTAACTGTACTTGTAATACAAGTTAAAGGGGGAAAAACAGGAATGATTCTCAAAATTGTTGTGTCGTACATTTATTTGTAAAGACTCATGGAAATAACTGATTTGTCTTAAAATATAAAGACTCATGGAAATAACTGACTTGTCCTAAAATGTAAAGACTCATGGAAATAACTGACTTGTCTTAAAATGTAAAGACTCATGGAAATAACTGACTTGTCCTAAAATGTAAAGACTCATGGAAATAAATGACTTGTCCTAAAATGTAAAGACTCATGGAAATTACTGACTTGTTCCAAAATGTAAAGACCCATGGAAATAATTGACTTGTCCTAAAATGTAAAGACTCATGGAAATAACTGACTTGTCCCAAAATGTAAAGACTCATGGAAATAACTGACTTGTCTCAAAATGTAAAGACTCATGGAAATAACTGACTTGTCCAAAAATGTAAAGACTCACGGAAATAACTGACACACGCTGGAAAAAGAAGAAAAACCAAAGAAAATGTAAGAGATAAAAATTAAATGGAGTATAAAGCGAATACAGCTTTCAATAGCATGTAGGAATATAACATACAAGTTGGATAACAATATTAAAAAAGTAAGCAAAGTACCCCGTCACGCCAAGTGGCGTATAGGGAATATGGTGTTAGTGACCATACATTTTACAGACCTTCGGCACATGATTTTTGGGGTAATGTGGTCGGTATTAAGCCCGTGCCGCTTTATTTTCCCAGAAAAAAATCCGGTACCCTTTAAAGACTGGGTGAACTGAACGCCGTCGGTTGGGATCCTCTACCCAACTACCTACCTCTTGTCCTTTGTAGTCCAGTTAACTAACCACTGAGCTGATAACAATATAGTTAGGTGAAAAAAGCAAAGCATGTGTTAATGCATGGAAAGCATGGGAAAATATAAAAAGAAGGAATTAAATGATGAATAACGGGATAATTATTTCTAAAAGAACATAATAAGCAAACTCAGATAAGATAAACAATGCAGCAAAGAGATCGCCATCATCTTCATCATGTGCCATACCGGTTGGCGTAGGCGATCATATCTTTCCACAACCTATCAACAGTGCATCGTATCAGTTTTGCTGTTGACTGTTTTCTATGCCATGACACCAAGCTATCCAGTTTTTTCCCTCTTTGTCGTCCGCGATCTCTCTTTCCTTTTATTTTGCTAGTTGTAACCAAGTATTCCAACTTTTCTCTTTTCATGATGTGCCCGAAAAATGTTGATTGTTTCTCAGCAGAGATAGAGTTATGACATAGAAGACCAAATTAGAAAAGCTTACCAAATCATTAACAGCTTATTGAGCATTTTTATTAACAATTTAAATAGCTTGAACTCTAATGAATATCTAAAAGGGTGTATGTACATTTACATTAGCAATTGATGAAAGCAAAATAAGAATAAGAAAATAAGATGGTCTCTTTAATGCATAATTTCTTATTTCAAAACAAAATGGCAATGCATTGCATTGTACAGCAATTTACAGCAAAACTACACAATTTATAACTTTTGAGCTCTACGTAATAGCATCAACTTTAGGACTGAAATTGCTTGTTCTTTTTGTTTTCTATCTACTACAACAATATGGCTACCCCTTTTCAGGACCACGAGGTGGAGATGTAGAAGGGTCTTTGTCTATTTTGGTTCACTGAGCCTAACTCAAGCAAACAGCTTATGGGTCATTGACTACAGCTGGTCATGTCACGAAATCATTTCCCCAAATATATACACGTCATCTGAAAGGGGGGAGGTGGTGGGGGGGGGGGGGGGTTTGACGTCACAGTTTTTGAATCCTTGTGTATATCAAATGTTACGTCATTAATTGCATGCACAGGCATGGCTATAGAAAACAAACTAAGTGGATTCGCTCCATTCGGCGCTGGAATTATATTTTTCAACTGTTTAATACTTAGCCATATAAACACTTCAGTACATTGTTGACACGCAATTAATGAATGTATTTTGAGTAATTTCATTCCTACCATTTCCCCATTCCTTCTAAGAAACGGATACACTGAACAGTCCAAACTCGGTACTTACATTCACATTTCGTGTATCATAGCGTGAATGTAATGATAACTAAAAATAAATGAATAATTTCAAAATCGGAAAAAAAACAAACAGAAAGATGTAATATTGTGTGTGTGTGCGTGTGTGTGTGTTCCTTTCTTTCAGCTTTTGCTTCTATTATATTCAACTTCATTGTCCGCCATTGAGAGGGCATTAAGAGGGCGTAATTGCATTGAATCAACTGTCAGGGAGAGGATGGAGGTTTGAAACCTGAAATGGCTAGAGTAGCGTAAACTGCAGCAGTCCTTGTAAATTTGATAGTTTAGACAGATGTATGCTTTGGAAGTTGCTGAGTCATTACGGAATCCTCATAAAGTTTATTAACTTGATAAAAACAATGTATGAAGGAACGAAATGTAGTGTGGTGCATGAAGGACAACTTACAGAAGCATTTGAAATAAGAACATGAGTAAGGCAGGGATGCCTGCTGTATCCATTTATCTTTCTACTGGCCATAGATTGGATTACGAAAATAACTCAAAACAACAGAAATGGGATCCAGTGGTCACTGACCAAACAACTTGATGATTTAGACTTTGCTGATGACATAGCTCTCCTATCACACAGCCATCAACAGATGCAGGATAAAATGAGCATACTTGACGAGAGATCGCAACAGCTAGGACTGAAGATTAATAGAGATAAGACCAACATTATGAGAATTAATGCAGTTGGCAATAACAAATAAAATTAGGAGAAATACCTCTACTAGACGTACAATCTTACATATATCTGTGCAGTATTATAGATAAAGAGGGAGGAACAGAAAATGATACCAAATAAGGATATCAAAAGCAAGAGGGGCTTTTGTTGCACTGGGAAACATATGGAAATCCACAGAAATTAGGTTAAATACAAACATGAAAATTTTCAACCCAATTGTTAAGTCGGTCCTATTATATGGCTGTGAAACATGGAGAACAACAAAATGACAATCATGAAGATACAGACTTTCATTAATGGATGCTTACGCAAAATAAAAGGATGGAAATGGCAGGACAAAATCACTAACATAGAATTATATAAATGTACCAGTTAAATACCAGTGGATAAAGAAATACAGCGAAGACGATGGCGCTGAATAGGACACACACTACGGAAGCCAACTGAGAGTATTACACAACAGGCTTTTTTTTAATCCCCAGGGGAAAAGACAAAGAGGAAGACATTTGAAGAGGAATCCTTTATCTCATTCCTATAGGGGGATCCTTTATCCCATTCCTTTAGAGGGATCCTTTATCTCATTCCCTTAGGGGGATCCTTCATCCCATTCCTTTAGAGGGATCCTTTATCTCATTCCCTTAGAAGGATCGTTTATCCCATTCCCTTAGGGGATCCTTCATCCTATTCCTTTAGAGGGATCGTTTATCTCGTTCCCTTAGAGGGATCCGTTTATCTAATTCTTTAAGGGTGTCCTTTATCCTCTTTCCTTAGGGGGATTCTCTGAAATGTTGCAGAATCAAGTTTACATGACCCGGGTCAGAATGTAGGCGTGGTGTACAAGTCGGTGTTTTAACTGTAATCCTACTAGGAATGGAACTTATGTAGCTTGACAAGAAGATAAGGTATGTGGCGATGTATGTGAAGATTATAACATGATGTTATGATTATGTCACAATAAAGATTACCATATTCTGGAGTTTTAAATGTGAGTATTAGGGGGAATTTTGTATTGTTGTGTCTGTGTTGTAAGTTGTATGTGGCTGTATTTTATTTAGTGTCATATATATGGAGGCTGTACTTTAAATGTCATATAAGGAGGTTGTACTTTAAATGTCATATGTGGAGGCTGTACTTTAAGTGTCATATAAGGAGGTTGTACTTTAAATGTCATATGTGGAGGCTGTACTTTAAATGTCATATAAGGAGGTTGTACTTTAAATGTCATATGTGGAGGCTGTACTTTAAATGTTGTATATGAAGACGGTACTCTAAGTGTTGTATATGGAGGTTTAACCTTCAATTTAATGTATACGATATTTTCTACATGTGAAGTTTAAACTGTATATATTCAGTGTAAAGTCTATAGTGTAAGACGCGAAGTCTACAATTTATTGATGTAATAAAGTGTGTATGCTGTAATTTCTTGCAGTGTTTGTAATATGACAAGAAGAAACAATATATTAGATAAACAAATAGAGAGACAAAGATAGACAAAAAGTTATTGAGTGAGGTTGTGTACTACAATATATATAATTTAACATTGCGTATAGAATACGCAAATGTCACGTGATATACATTGGGCATAATTACAGCTTTCGTAATGTTATAATATATTGTCACTTGATCTAAAGACGATATATTGTCACTTGATCTAAAGACGTAAAATCTTACCCCATTCAATGGCTGACTCTACGCGAAATGTTAGAATTATACACTTCCATTGTTTACCCTTATAATTGTTTTCCTTAAACGCAATAATTAAACCTTTAAATGTGTATATTATATTACATTTTAAAATTGTGAATAGAATAGATATGTAGATAAGAAATGGTTAATACTCAGTTCTTATTGATTCAAAAAATGCTAACTCTGCAAAGCTAGTATACAAATAATAGGATTAAGTGAAAACAGACAATGACAGACATTGAGTATGGTGCAGAAATATGAGTATTAAAATATGAAGATAGTGAAAAAACGAACGGTGAATTCATAGAACAGTGGAAATAGATGTGGATGGACAAAGAAGAAAACAAAATGCAGTTTTAATGTAGCTGAAAGTGAAGCAAGAACTATTGAACAAAATTGTTGACTGTCAGCTCACAGTCAGCTGATGTAAATACATTGATATAAATAACACATTTTTAAAATGTAAAC
Organism: Megaustenia siamemsis; assembly: GCA_032433765.1. Taxonomy (NCBI): domain Eukaryota; kingdom Metazoa; phylum Mollusca; class Gastropoda; order Stylommatophora; family Ariophantidae; genus Megaustenia; species Megaustenia siamemsis. Next base: position 25,636,690 of record JAVIAB010000001.1, read on the forward strand.
AACAAAACGATCCTAACAAGACGCATATTATTTTTTTTTTTTTTAACATTAAGACAATAATTTCAGACAGTCATCTCGAATGGTATCTAACAAGATATACGAAGCAGAGGCAGACAAAGACTAAACTGGACTGTCAAAATCAAGAGATGGACAAACAAGCACGTGACAGTATGTACAATCAAGACAATGAAGATGATGGCGCTGGATTGGATACACACTGCGGAATCCAACTGAGAGTATGACATAACAGGCCCTTTTTTTTGGAATCCCCAGGGAAAAGACAAAGAGGAAGACCAAATAATTATTGGAGAAGACAGATAAAGCAGATATGAAAATGATGGGGAAGACATGGAATGGTCTTAAAAGAGTGGCAGGAGACAGAACGGCTCGGAAAGTGTTTGTTGAAGACCTATGCTTCACAGGGAGCTGAAAGTGTTTGTTGAAGACCTATGCTCCACAGGGAACTGAAAGTGTTTGTTGAAGACCTATGCTCCATAGGGAGCTGAAAGTGTTTGTTGAAGACCTATGCTCCACAGGGAGCTGAAAGTGTTTGTTGAAGACCTATGCTCCATAGGGAGCTAAAAGTGTTTGTTGAAGACCTATGCTCCACAGGGAGCTGAAAGTGTTTGTTGAAGACCTATGCTCCACAGGGATCTGAAAGGTAGAAGAAGAAGAAAATGGTATTCAACCACTGATGATGAGACTGCACATAATGATGAAACAAACGTAAACTACTGATTTAGAAAGTCAATATTACATCAGCGCTGATTTATATTAAGGAGACGGAGCAACACTCAAGAGAAAAAAAAATGTAAAGGACAGACACACACACACACACAAAGGATAGATCGACGATCTGAGCACACAAAATAAACATTGAATACCCCGTATTCTTTTCCTTGACGCTAGAAGACAAAGGGAAAAGGTTCCAGCAAAACTGTAAGCAGATCAACATTGATGTATGAAACTGAAGAATGACGGCATGAGAGACAAGCAAAACTTACTTGAACTCAAATGTGGGGATTTCTGTACCGGCGATGGGGAATCCTCTATGGAACCTTCAGAGACGTCAACAGAGAGTGCAGTTATTACTCCAGGACTGGCCACACTTGATGAATCAGACTCGGTCCTCACAGATCTCGGGGAGTTAGGTACATCCGACGAGCTTGAGCTTGCATTTCGAAAATTAAGACTCACCGTGGCTGGACTTGTAGTCGACATTGAGACCGTCTTGTTGGTTTTGGATATTTGGATGTGTGAAGAGTCTATAACCTCTTGTGTTTTTGTCGAAAATGTGACTTTCGAAATTGGTTGAGAGTCGACTTTAGTATCCAAACTCGAAAACTGAGTAGTCGATGGTGACATCTTATCTTCTTTCTTATTATCCAAGGATGGAGTGATAGCATTTTTGCTCAAGAGTAACCGTAATATTTGAAGATGATATCGGTCTGCTCAATGATTGGTCAGTTTTCGTAATAACTGGAGTAGAGTTATCTTCGTCCACTTCTCTACGAATATGAGTTCTTTCTGTATTCGAAACAGCGATTTCTCCTGGTGACAATGAAGGAAATATTGTGTCTTTAGGATAATCGTAATCAGGATTAATATTCCCATCGCCTGATTGAGAAATCAATTTTGTATTACTTTCTGAACTATTATTACTTCCTGCTTTGTTAAGAACAGTGTGATATTCTTTTCTGGCTTCAGGGTCAAGGCCACCATGTGACTTAGCCTTGTCGGGCTTTCTAGTGGCTTCTGACGATATCATTTGTTTCAGTCCCACCATTTCCGGATGTATTTTCCTCGTTGCAAGCACTTCCTGTTGTTTTTTATTGGTCTCTGGTGTGGTTATTAATTCTGTATCTTTATTTTGCAACAACAGATTTGTTGTTTCATTTCTCGAAGTGGTGTCTGAAGTTACAGCTTGTTGCTTCAGATCTGGTGTCTCATTTTTGGAGTCTGCTATCACTCTCATTTCATTAACATCCCTGCCATTGAGGTCGCTTAATGTTGCTTTCGCTAATGTTGTATTGCTTTCCAAAGTTGCAGATCTTGTTTCATCCACATTATTCGGTTTGCTAAATCCAACATTAGATTGTTGCGCGTTCGTGATGCCATTCATTTTATCTTTCACAGCTGCAGCAGGAAATACTTGAACTTCGGTCCTTCTCAAGGAAGTTTGACCGTCATTTATTTTGTTGTCGTTTTTATTTTTCTTAAGAATCGGTTTGAACTTGGCCTCGTCAAAATGAACTGCGTGCTTCTCTGGCCAGTTTGTGTTAGAGCTGAGAAAATCGGATTTATTCATTTCACTAAATGTCAATGGATGAGTTGAAGAGGCAAAAACACTGTCAGCGTTTATTCTCGATTTACTAACGGAATGATGCTCTTCAAAATCCAGACAGGATCTCAAGATATCATCTACACTTAGAGTCTGCTCGCTCTTGGTGGAGGTAGGGCTGTCCATAAAGCTTTGACGCCTAGACTTCAACATCATGTCCAGCTGACCGCTATCCCTTGGCTGTCAATCAATGTTCTAATTCTGGGTCGCTTTGGGCGACGTCCTAAACTGAAATAGTCGTAGTTTCGACAGCTTGTGCTTGGAATGTTTGTCAAATCTTTGGAGTAAGATTGGAGTGTTTCAGTTGTTGTTGATTTCTTCATCTGACTGGTAGTTTGATGCCTCATTACAACTTCTTCAAAAACGTCATCATCATTGCCATGTAGTGAGGGTGGCGCGGTAGATGTAGTCAGCTTGTGGTACTTTCTGTGGTAGCTCAAGTTGTAAATCCCGTATTTGAGAAATATTTTCCGGATAGATTGCGCAGAAAAAGCTTGTCTCTGACTCTTTGGAATTGGTACAGCATAAATGACTTCCGCTTCTGGATTTTGTTTGGCTGAGCCACTAGACTGACCAGCACTTCTGTGGATGAGCTGTCGAGCTTGTGTATTTAAAGTTGTCTTGCCGTCTGCGTTTAGTTCCTGCTCTGGATTCAAGATTTGTATTTCAGGGGATTGATCCCCCGATTCTGGCGTCTCTGGAGACAAATCACATGGTACAGCGTAATCATTCCAACAATCGTCATCCATTGGCCTTGAGTTGGCGGTGTTCTGACGAGGATTGTCTGAAGATTGTTTTTTGTTTTCTGAACTTTCTCTAACTGAATACATAGTTTTGTCTGTTGTGATTGCTAATCCAGTGACATTTTCACGAAAACTCGTGTGAGAATGGCATTTGTTTTCTGAAATGTTACTATTTAGTATCTGTGACGACTTCTCTGTTGTGATATTTGGTTCCACAGATGATATTTTATTGTCATAACTCTTCTGACACTGTTGACCTTTTCCTGAAACCGTTCTACTGGAAGATGATAAAGTATCTAACTTGCTCGTTGTTTCGGTGACAGTGCTGTAGTCATGGGCACTTACTGACGGCATTATATCGAATATTTTAGAGCTTGAAGAATTCGATGACTTCTCTGTTGTATTTAATGTTGGTGAAGCGGTTACTACTGTAATGTCTGATCTAGAAGCACTTCCAGAAATATGTTCAACGGTGTCTGTGACATCGTTAGAATGTCTTTCTCCCACTGATCTCACACTTTCTGGCTGAGTTGGACGTTCGAGTGATGGGCTTGTTTCTGATGTTTTCAGACTTAAAGAAGGTGACTGTGGAATTTGAGGATCTTTCGTTTCCTTGAAGGCACGATGGTTAAAGGTGAACGTGGATGGGAGAACTTTAACTCCACCTACCGGAATTGTCTTTGGTGAAGCTTTCTCAGCGGCTTTAGCACTTCGCAGATCTGCAGAATCTTGATTTCTATCATCGCTCTCTTCAGATTCAGTTTCATTGTTGGCAGAATCTGATGATTGACGGTTCTGTTCTTGACTGTTGGCAGATGTGGAGGTATTTGATAATGGAGATGGAAGATTGTCAATTGGAATGGTAGCTGTGGGTACGATGATCACTGAAAGAGCTGGTGTTGAAACACTCGTTAATGGAATGTGCGTTGCTGCCATGGTTTGGTTTGGAATTACAAGACGGATCTCGATTAGAGTATGACGGTGTTGTGACCTCTGACACTTGACCCCTGACTTCACGAACAGATGGTAGATGATAACAAACGTTCCCTGAATCAGTTTGAGACCTTAACAAGGAATATGTGACGTCATTTGCAGTCGTTGCCTCCGACATAACCGCTGTTGTACTTGCAGCGGATTCATTGTTGCCATAACTGGTCAAGTAAGATGAGTTCTGTCTATCTTTCTTGCCGTTAGGAATGTTCGAAAAATAAGTAGCTCCCTGCTTTGTGTTTGTCTGAACTGTCGATACCGTTGGATACGAACTGACTACGCTCATTTCGTGTATTACAGTTTTGTCGGTTGTATTTATCCGCTGATCACATTTTCCTAGTTCAGAATCTGGACTCACAACACACAGCGACACTCGTGAAATTTCGTTTTGATTACACTCATGCAGAATGTTACAGGTCACATCTGTTGCACGCGTTTTGCCATCCGAATTGAACACATACCGCGCCTTGACCCGAATTTGTCGTACACCTTCTTTTTACTCCCGCTAACGTGGCTCTCAGCACGGACATCACTCACACTACTCGCACGGGCACTGAATAGGTCGTTCCCCATGTTGATCCTGTTCACATCTGCTGCACTCGCAACAACAACTCTCGCACAACTGACATCCAGATCAGCGTCTGTGTAGTCGCTACAACTGCCTGTGTTGCTCTTGTCTCCATATCCACTTTTATAACCGAGCCCAGCGCGAGGGTTTCTACTCTCGTTGTCAAAAGGCCCGCCCTTGTGAGTCCCGACCCCACCCACGCCGCTAGCATCAAGCGCGCTGTTTACTACATAATTACCACAATGCTCATTGATTGACTCTACCTCATCCTCCGCCCCGCCTTCCTCCATCACTCGACTTAATCTCGATACTGGCATCAGGTTTGTCATAATCTGGAGAAGTAGTTCGCATCAGTGACACATTTCTAGGAATGCCTAAATTACTTCCCTTATTGTTTTCACATCCAATACTAGTGTCTTCAGCAGTTTCCGCTTGTGTGATAGTCAAGGGTAGGCCGGGAACACACTGTTGGGGGGAGAGATGGTCAAGTTCACGAGGTGGGACACGATACGGTTCAAGAGAGCTGTAAGGCAAAACACAGATGTCTGCATCAAGGCTAAACTGACTCACATCACTTTTGTCTGGCTGCTGTGGCGACAATGAGTGCAACTCACAAGAAGAGCCGCGAGTCGCTACGTGTGACGTCATCACTAACTACTGTCCAAATTTCTATATTTTTCGAAAAACTTCAGTTTTAAAATCCTGAACATTGTTCAGAACTCCCGGACACTTGAGGCAAATAATACAACATATTTAATGTTACAATTTAAGTTGCAACATTTAAATCACAAATGTTATAATGAGGTATTTAAAAAGTAAAGTAACCCGTCACGCCAAGTGGCGTATAGGGAATATGGTGTTAGTGACCATACATTTTTACAGACCTTCGGCACATGAATTTTGGGGTAATGTGGTCGGTATTAACGCCCGTGCCGCTTTACTTTCCAGAAGAAATCCGGTACCCATTAAAGGCTGGGTGAACCTGGAAGCCGTCGGTTGGGATAGAACCCTACCTCTTGTCCATTGTAGTCCAGTTCACTAACCACTGATCTATCGCGGCTCCCATAATGAGGTATTGATTAACATTGATTATTTCAATTCAACATTGATTATTTCAATTCAACATTAATTATTTCAATTCAACATTGCTTATTTCAATTCAACATTGATTATTTCAATTCAACATTGATTATTTCAATTCAACATTGATTATTTCAATCATAGAACATGCATCACCTTTTATTTCGATCTTATCACTTCATATTCCGCTCACTACTACATTTTAAAGAAAATATTATTCAGCTTTTGATAGACGCGTCGTGGCATTTCTTAGTAATATGGCTACCAAAATACCGATATCAATGACATGATGGTTTAAGAATGACTCAATGAAATGTAATGAATTTATGACGCTTAAAAATAATAAAATACCGACTCTTACAAGGAGTTCATGGATAGAAAAAGTCACTAAATTGATATATTTACAATGTTTGCAATTGAAATTGAGTCAAACATTATATGGGATCATTTATAAGAAATATATGGACAGAACCAAACAACAAATGGGACCATTTATAAGAAATGTATGGACAGAACTAAACAACAAATGGGACCGTTTATAAGAAATATATGGACAGAACCAAACAACAAATGGGACCGTTTATAAGAAATATATGGACAGAACCAAACAACAAATGGGACCATTTATAAGAAATATATGGACAGAACTAAACAACAAATGGGACCGTTTATAAGAAATATATGGACAGAACCAAACAACAAATGGGACCATTTATAAGAAATATATGAACAGAACCAAACAACAAATGGGACCGTTTATAAGAAATATATGGACAGAACTAAACAACAAATGGGACCGTTTATAAGAAATATATGGACAGAACCAAACAACAAATGTGACCGTTTATAAGAAATATATGGGCAGAACCAAACAACAATTGGGACCATTTACAATATGCATATGAGAACGGTGGAAATGTCACCAAATAAAAGACCTGAAGAGGATGCAGCAGTGCCGGTCAAGACAATAATTATAAAAATGATGTTTCGTGACTTAAAATGTGGTAGAGGTTTGACGCAGTAAATACCCGTTACACAAGTCCAATTTATCTAGACACTAACTTTTCGACAACAAAGAGCGATAACCAATACTATAGAAGCATTTAGTTATGATATACAAAGAAAACGAGCTGCAAGTATAGCAAAACAGGTCTGGTTCTGAAGAACTACAACAATAATGAGAACGAGAAATATAAGGAATAAAATAAGATGAGAAGGAAGAAGAGGTGGAAAAGAAGAAAAACCAGAAAGAAGAAACTGCAAAATTGGTCACAGCAAAAACGTAACACTGACCCACATACGACACACAATAGAAAGTGCACACACACGCACACAATCTACGCAATACTAGTGCAATCTAACTCAACAGCTCACACTTGGCATAACGTTTGCATCGATCGACAACATGTCACCACCGCCCTCGCTACCGCGCTCAGAAACAAAGACAAGCGACAACAAACCAGTTCTCTCGTGCCTACGAACAATCAATCAGGGACAGATCGATAAATGATCAATGTAATTAATGGTGCATGGGCGGGAAAAGTAAACATGATACCCGGGACCAACTTCTTTTGGGAGAAATAAATGATAGTTTTATTTTTCATGGAATTAACGTTTGTTGCCGTTAAAGCAATACGCATGGTCTACACATGTGAAACGGGGGACAACACGTGTTACTGAAATGATCCAAATTCGGCACAGAAAGACAACAGCTGTTGCCAGGCAACTAAACAATCGTAAACACTGCACGGTTTTTTTCTACTCCATCAAGCTGTTGTAGTTGTTATTATTGTAATCAATATACATAATGACCGAAGCGTCGGTTCAGCGACGGGTGGGGTGGGGTGGAATTAGTGGATTGCAACAAGTAGTTCAGTCTGTCATTTACAGGTCGCATTGAGTAGATTTTTTTCATTACTTAAACATTAAACACACATTCACCCGTGTGTTACCGGGGCCTCATTATGTGGGAGGTAAAGAATAGTGACACTGTGACCTTCCATGCATGTCGTAAGAAGCGACTAAGGAGGTTGATCGATGGCTTGACAAGCTGTCATTGTAAAAAGTATTGTTATGGAAAGAGACCATAGATTTTAAAGCAGTGATCTCTGCTATATGTGCCATTTTGGCACGTAAGGTTTCTGTTTTTGAGATTGTGGTTCTGCCCTATGTGCCGTCTTCGGCTCGAAAGGACAATAGATAGATAGATAGAAACATTAAGACGCTTGCATGTTGGACTGAATGGTTTTGCAATTATTTTGGGATGGGTTTGGTACGTGAAACAGAAAAGTGTAAAACATGTGCACCCACTGTACATCATGCATCACATGATTTATTTTAAATCTCACGCTATATTTTCGGTAGCAGACTGGTTAATGTGCGTGTCTAAATGTCAAGAAGTTGTGGAGTTCGAATCCCAAGTATGGTTAACTTTATTTCCGGACTGAAAAGACTATGGGGTTCACCAAATATCTGAATATGGTATTTTATGTAAATAAATAGTTTTTACTTTTATTTTTAACATTTAATTTAATTTAATTCTCCATTGTGTAATAGACCATCAACAAGAGCTATCAAATCCTTCATGTCTTTTGCTGTCTCTTCAACTCGTTTCAGGCCAATTGCGTTCACCCAATGACTAAAGGAACAAGTTATCCGTCGAAAAGGTAATGCACCGTTACCCAAATATGTGTGGACGGCAAAAAAAAGGCACAAAGGCCATATATACCTTGCATCATATATTCCTTGTGCATCACATATTCCTTGTGCACCACATATTCCTTGAGCATTACATATTCCTTGTGCATCACATATTCCTTGTGCATCACATATTCCTTGTGCACCACATATTCCTTGAGCACCACATATTCCTTGTGCATAACATATTCCTCAAATATTTCCTGCGCACTACATACTTCCTGTGCACCACGTGGCATAACGAGAGTCATTCTTTTTTTGCTTCTTATTTTATTTGCAGGACTTTTGTTAACACATGGGTGTAACTTTTATTGGAGGCAAAGAATAAGTTGTAACAAAACACTATGTGTATACTTATTTGGCAAAATGGCCATCGTGGGTTTTAGAAACATCAACAATAGGTTCTTACTGGTTATTTTGACTTTCCTGTTCGCTTTTAAAAGAAAGTTTCGTGTAGAAAGTTATTTTTTTTTAAGGAAGAAGAGAGAGGGTGGAATCGTTGTGTCTATTGGTCCAGGTGGGATCATTGTGTCTATTGGTCCAGGTGGGATCATTGTGTCTATTGGTCCAGGTGGGATCATTGTGTCTATTGGTCCAGGTGGGATCATTGTGTCTATTGGTCCAGGTGGGATCATTGTGTCTATTGGTCCAGGTGGGATCATTGTGTCTATTGGTCCAGGTGGGATCATTGTGTCTATTGGTCCAGGTGGGATCATTGTGTCTATTGGTCCAGGTGGGATCATTGTGTCTATTGGTCCAGGTGGGATCATTTTGTCTATTGGTCCAGGTGGAATCATTGTGTCTATTGGTCCAGGTGGGATCATTGTGTCTATTGGTCCAGGTGGAATCGTTGTGTCTATTGGTCCAGGTGGGATCATTGTGTCTATTGGTCCAGGTGGAATCATTGTGTCTATTGGTGCAGGTGGATCTAATTTCATCAGGGTTTGACGTGATGAGAATGACAGCCTCAACCCATCGGGGTTTGACATGTTGAAAATGACAGCCTCAAACAATGAAGGTTTGACCTGATGAAAATGACAGCCTCAAACAATGGGGGTTTGACATGATGAAAATGACAGCCTCAAACAATGGGGGTTTGACATGATGAGAATGATAGCCTCAACCCATCGGGGTTTGACGTGATGAGAATGACAGCCTCAACAATCAAGTTTTGACATGATGAGAATGACAGCCTCAAACAATCAAGTTTTGACATGATGAGAATGACAACCTCAAGCAATCAAGTTTTGACATGATGAGAATGACTGCCTCAAACCTAACATTTGAACTGTCAATCTGAACTGGTAGATGATATTGCGTGCCTGATAAGCAACAAAGTTAACTCATTCGCTAATCTATCCCCTCAGAAGTTTCTCTCCATAATAATATACATTTATTATTATATGGCTCCAGTCTAAACCACTGGAAACTACTATTCGTGCTGTTTCGTAATATATTTGTTTGCCTGCAAGTTATTCAGCCTTACCCTATCCGAGAGATACTTGTCTTTATGGGAAAAATACAAACATACAAATTATTCTGGAGTTGTGATCGCAGCCCTATGACATAGTTATGAGTATACCTGCGTGAAAGACATCTGCAATGATAGCTATATTATTTTTAGATAGCTTAGTTGGCCGTGTGCTCTAGCGTTTAGTTTTTCGTAGCAAGGCGATGTGCCAAGAGGTACGGGTTCGGTCCTGCTCAGGACCATGTATTGTTCTCTGTTTGTTTTTCTTCTGTTGATTATTTGTGATTTTTTTTTTCCCCAAGTACTGTAAACATACCTCCTCATCTGAAATGATTCGTCAATAGTAACAATACTAATAGAGAATCATTTCACAAGATCGAGAAGTTTAATAGTTCTAAATACGTAGGAGGAAAACACATTCATTTTTCACATTCGTATTCACCAGACTATATTGCTATAGTTCGTTCACAAATTCGTGTCCAAAGAGTTTATTAATTATCTCGGAAACTGTTTGATGAATTTCTGTAAGGTAAGTAGTTGTTATAGGTAGGTAGTAGTTATAGGTAGTATTTTAGGTAGGTAGTAGTCTAGGTAGGTAGTTTAGGTAGGTAGTAGTCTAGGTAGGTAGTTTAGGTAGGTAGTAGTCTAGGTAGGTAGTTTAGGCAGGTAGTAGTCTAGGTAGGTAGTTTAGGTAGGTAGTAGTCTAGGTAGGTAGTTTAGGTAGGTAGTAGTCTAGGTAGGTAGTTTAGGTAGGTAGTAGTCTAGGTAGGTAGTTTAGGTAGGTAGTATTTTAAGAAGGTAGTAGTTTCGGTAGGCAGTAGGTTACATATATTGAAATTTAGTTAGTAGTTTAGGAATGTAGCATTTTAGGTAGGTAGTAGTTATGTAGGTATAGTTCGTTCAGAAATTCGTGCCCACAAAGTTTATTTATTATCTCGGAAACTGTTTGATGAATTTCTGTAATTCTTTTTCGTGAAATCTTATTTTTTCACCGACCTTCAGTCAGATTTTTTGCTCTACTGACATGCATTTAGGAAAGTATTTTGCTTTTTTTGAGGTATATAAAAATATTATTTTCTTGCTTGTCCTAAATTTTAAGATTTTATAATACCCACATTTGTTGTAATCAACTCACCAATTAAAAAGGCAAATTTCACGCGCACACCACACAATCTTAGCACCGTTTCGCACTCTTAACTTGTAATACGACGCCACTCCGAGGTTTTTTGTGGTAATTTCATTTCCGGTTTCTTGTTAAATTGGCCCATGTGCGTATTTTGACAAAATATTTACTATTAATGAATATTCCTGTATGTGTGATAATTTGCAAGCTATTGTGAAGTGACTACATGATTTTTTAAAACCATGAAGAGTTTAAAGTGTAAATTCATCATTATACAAAAGGTAACTGTGTTATTGTACATGCACCTTTGCAAGTAGTCTAAAAAGGGGGTCGGTTATATTACGACATAAAAAAAAACCCAGAAAACAGAAAGCTGGCAGCTCTAAATATAGATAGAAATTCTTTCAATCGATGGATAGAACAGAACTGTGACTCTGCAGAGGCGACGGTCAGGCAAGGAAGTTTACCTATCTCTATGACGAAGATATAAAATCAAATCACAAATTTTGCCCTATTCAATTAATACGGATACGTCTTTGGCTTGCATTGTTAGAAAATTAACATAATTTACAGTAAAATCTAATGTTTAGAGCACGCGGTTTGATATTTCCCAAAAACACCATATTCCCTGTATGTCACTTGGCGTGACGGGGGTACTTTACTTTTTTTTTTTTTTTTACTATACAAAATTGTAAGAGTTTATGGATGAAAATATCATGAGCCAAGCAATTATTACCTAAAATGTATATTTTATTGAAGTGGTTTCAAACGGTGACATGGCACCATTATCAAGTACCATGCCTGTTGGCGTAGGTGAATACGTCTCTCTACTTTCGATCTCGAAAGTTATTTATCATTTTTGTTGTTGACCTACTGCCAAGCTATTCTCTTTTAAACTGTATGGTGTCTTTACTTTTTCCTTCCCTTTACCTCTTCATCCCTCAATTTTCCCAGTTGTCACAATAATTCAGCTGTTCCCTTCACGTTACATAGCCAAAGATGATGCTAGTTTCTTTTTACTTTTTAATATTCTAAATTAGCTCTCTTTTTGCTTTGACATCTTTAAGAACGTTTTAATTACTCTTCTTAGATGTCCATGGTATTTTCAACATTTTTCTGTAAAACCACATTTCTACAGCCGGTAGTGATTTTCTTGTCTGTTGTCCTATTGTCCATGATTCACATCCATATGTTAAGACTTACTCTACTTAACATTTAGAACTCGTTTCCTTGTTTCTATTGTCAAAAATGGACTGCACAGTATCTTCCTCATTTTTTGAAATTCTGCTTTTGCCTGAGCTATTCTGCATCTCGCCTCTGTTGTACATCTACCATCTCACGTCTGTCGTACATATACCATCTCACCTCTGTCATACATCTACCATCTCACCTCTGTTGCACATATATCATCTCACCTCTATCATACATCTACAATCTGAGGTTAACATTGTTCCCAGGTATTTAAATCCATTTACGTATCTAATATTGGTGACATGACCCATAACATGTGAAATTTGTTGAGTTAAAGTCAATATTTATGCATGAATGACATTATAGCAGTTAATGCCCATAACAGTAAGATCAAAGTGTAGAAGAAATGAGAATTTTTTGGGGGGATACAATTTTCAATTTCTTTCTTAACAACTAGACTGCTAACACAGTTTCTTCTAACTGCTCTGAATGTATAATAGAAGAAGTATATATATTTTATCTTTCTGGAATGGCAAAAACTAGCAACTCAACTAAAATATCACTGACGACCAACTGTGACCCGCACATTTCATACAAACACACACTCTAGATAGACGATCATCTTGACACACAAGGGAGTCGTTGTCGCGTTCCGGTCCACATGTCTTTCCAGCCTGCTTCCTCTATCTACTCTAGGTATTTATCAAACACTTGGACAGATAATCGAGGGATGAATAAACCCAAAACAAACTACAACTACTATTGCTTCCTTATGAAAAGAGCACAAAAAGCCGTTGACACAACGGCCCGCCCACACAAACAGAAGCGCTTATTTTTCTTCAATACCCAGAATGCATCGACAGCGATCATTGGTTCTCGAGTTGTAATCCGCGTGTCCTTTAGCGAAGGTATTACGGTGATCGGTAATCCGTGTGTCCTTTAGCGAAGGTATTACGGTGATCGGTAATACGTGTGTCCTTTAGCGAAGGTATTACGATGATTGGTAATACGTGTGTCCTTTAGCGAAGGTATTACGGTGATTAGTAATACGTGTGTCCTTTAGCGAAGGTATTACGGTGATTGGTAATACGTGTCTCCTTTAGCGAAGGTATTACGGTGATTAGTTAATACGTATGTCCTTTGGCGAAGGTATTACGGTGATTGGTAATACGTGTGTCCTTTAGCGAAGTTATTACGGTGATCGGTTATACGTGTGTCCTTTAGCGAAGGTATTACGGTGATTTGTAATACGTGTGTCCTTTAACGAAGGTATTACGGTGATCGGTAATACATGTGTCCTTTAGCGAAGGTATTACGGTGATCGGTTATACGTGTGTCCTATAGCGAAGGTATTACGGTGATCGGTAATCCGCGTGTCCTATATGAAGGTCTTAAGGTTATCGGTAGTCCGCGTGTCCTTTAGCGAAGGTCTTAAGGTAATCGGTAATCTGCGTGTCCTTTAGCGAAGGTCATTATTGATCACTTCTTCTTGTTGGAGTCGACACAATACCTGCAGAAGTTGCTGGTCAACTAGGAGACAGTACATGACTTGTCGTGCTTCTGTGTACTTGTTATGGGAGTGGAACATTTATATATTAGGTGTGTGTTTGCGTGAAAGACATATAGAGATTGAGGTAGGTAGGTATGTAGGTAGGTAGGTAGGTAGGTAGGTAGGTAGGTAGGTAAGTAGGTAGGTAGTTAGTTAGGTAGGTAGGTAGGTAGGTAGGTAGGTAGGCAGGCAGGCAGCTAGATACGGTTGGACGGACGGACGGACACAGACAGACAGATTTAGAAAGGCCTGGTAGTTCACAGCTTGGCTGCTGTAAATGTTCGCGCTAAAACATCACAGCGCTCAGCGTGATATCTCCGCTCTTAACTTACTCAACATCTTCAATGTAACGGACAGTGTAGAACACTTTCACACTAAGCATGCCACCGGTTTAATGAACTCTTGTGATATATTAAAGCGTGTTATTCCTTCAAAGTATAAACTCGTAAAAAAACGAGTTAATTCTCAAGAGAGATATTAATCTGTCTACCCTCAACAATCTTCCTCATGTCTCCCAAATGAATGAGAGCAGAAAACCACCATCAACGAATATATGCTTGTTTGTTGTACTAAAGTCTTTACCAACCAGCAGTAATAACCCATCAACAAATGAAGTAAAACACGTGACTACGTTTTCGAGCGAGACCGTCAGTGTGGAGGAAATCCTTTCATTTTTTTTAAAAAACCTAATCGCAGTTAATCCTTCAAGATGGCAGATTCGATGTTGTCAACATATGTCATCATCATGTATCATGCGGGTTAACGTAGGCGATCATGCCTTTCACAATTTCCTGTTCACAATGCATCGTATCAATTATGTTGTTCATTGTTTACCGATACCCGACACAAAGTTATCTAATGTACCTTTGCTCTTTGGCTGCTAATGGGGTATACAGAAGCTTTAAAAAAACGTGTGAAAATAAGGTAAGGTAAGGTAAGGTAAGAAAGATAAGATAAGATAAGATAAGATAAGATAAGATAAGATAAGATAAGATAAGATAAGATAAGATAAGATAAGATAAGATAAGATAAGATAAGGTAAGGTAAGGTAAGGTAAGGTAAGGTAAGGTAAGGTAAGGTAAGGTAAGGTAAGGTACAAGACATGAATCGACTTCTTAGCACGCGAGCTTCCACCCATATGTGCTCAGCCGTCTATCCCCAAACGTTCGAATAGTGTCGCTTCAAGCATCTAAACTCACGATGCGAAGCGGCATTCCTCGCCTTCCCCGAGTACTACCCTGGTAACCATTTCTACCAAACGGCTGGGTGAACCAAACGGCATTAAAAAAAAACACTACAAGCCCTAGGCGGCGTCTAACGGCGCGGGAATGATCAAGAATGAAGATCCCAAAAACTGGATACTGTCCTGGAAGATAGTCAAAGACATTGTAATAATTCATAATATAAACACATATAAGCTATTATCTTTTAAAAGGATAAAAATATTTTTCGTAGTACGGTCAAATGAGAAGCATTGATATAGAATTACTGCGTGTCAAAATGCCGCGTCCTTAATACGCAAAGAGAAATAATTCCACGGAGTTCATCTCTCTTAGAATGGTGAGAACCATTGCACGATCCACTGTTAATTTTAGAACACACACAATGCGTTGCTATGCGCGTATGATCGGTGCAGAGATGGCTTGGCAAAATTGTATGCGAGTTTTGTTATGATTTCTTGGCGTATATCGAGACTGCATGGAGGGTAAGAATGGCAGTCACGTGACACTGTGTCACATTTATAGGGGACAGCGATAAACAGAGGTCACGTTACATATCTTCGGAGATCGTAATAAGAAGCGGGTTTTTAAAATGTAAAATGTCTTGAATGTTGAATGATCAATATGGATCTTTCTGCATTCCACTGTCAGTTATGCTGGCGAGCAATTGTTTTTTTCTATCCTTCTTTCATATTGCTAAACTCTTTTGTTTATAAAGGCTATCACTCGTTTCTCTTACATAGTTTATGCACTTAAACTAGGAAATTTCCGAGCCAGTTAAGCTAGACTGTTCAATAATTTGCTGTCGTCAACTGTCTTTCTTACCACGAGTGTGTTTCTGTTGACATGTCGCGTTTTACTAGTAAAATGACTGGGAAGATCTGGCAAGCGATTGGACATTACAGAGACCGTGTATAAATAATGGCATAAAGGCTATTTGAGGCTGCTCTATGACAAAAGTGTAATATCTAGGAACAATGTTAACCTCATATGATAGATGTACAACAGATGTGAGATTCAGAATGGCTCAGGCAAAAGCAGCTTTCCATAAAATGAGGAAGATTCTGTGCAACTCATTTTTGACAACAGAAACAAGAAAAAGATTCCTTAAATGTTATGTAGAGCCAGTCTTAAGATATGGATGTGAATCATGGACAATAGGATAACGGGCAAGAAAATCACTGGAGTCTGTAGAAATGTGGTTTTACAAAAGAATGTTGAGAATACACATGGAGAGCTAAGAAGATTAAAGAAAACGTTCTGAAAGAGGTCAAAGCAAAAAGAGAGCTCATTTCTAATATTAGGAAGAAACAATCATTTTTTTTTTTCAACGTAATGAGAAGCGTCAGGAAACGCAACTCAGCTACGCCTGGGAGTTTTTACTTTTCTCTTTTTTTTCCAGGACGGACAATGAAGAGAAGAAATCGTTAGGTGAGCGCAAGACAGTGGAATGGAATAAACTGAACTAAAATCTCAGCAGCAAACAGCAGTGTCTTCCTTATAATGAACGGCGACCAAAATAATATCCGCAACAACAAAAAAAAAAAAAGTGTAAAAATGTAATACAATTAATGTAACAATTTGTAACATAAACAGCTCACTCCAATTATAACAATTAAAAATACAAGGTAAACTGATCGAAAATGCAGAAACTAATTTCCGATCGATTAGGCGGGTTGTGTTAAACCATACTGAATGCAAATATTAACGAGTAATAATATAAGATATTTTTAGCGTCCTGCACCGCATGCTGGTGTAAAGTAACGAACCCTATGTCGAGGGCTGCAGAACGGAAGCTAGTGTAGGTCTACCACACAAGGAGTGAACAAAAAATACTCTGGTAGATTAATTAATTAAACCATGTAGAAAGGTGTTACAATGTCTCAAATGAATTTAAATATTTGGGAACTTTTGTTAACCTCAGACGGATGATGTACAAAAGAGGTGAGATGCAGAATTGCTCAGGCAAAATCAGCTTTCCAAAAAATGAGGAAGATACTATGCAATCCATTTTTGACAATCGAAACAAGAAAAAAGAATTCTCAAATGTAATGTAGAGTCAGTCTTAACATATGGATGTGAATCATGAACAATAGGACAACAAACAAGAAAATCACTGGAGTCTATAGAAATGTGGTTTTACAGAAGAATGTTGAGAATATCATGGAGAGCTAAAGAAAGTAATGAAAATGTTCTGAAAGAGGCCAAAATAAAAAGAGAGCTAATTTCCAATATTAGGAAGAAACAATCATCATCTTTTTGCCATGTAATGAGAAGAGAACAACTAGAATATATTGT
The DNA here is from genome assembly GCA_032433765.1 of Megaustenia siamemsis. NCBI lineage: Eukaryota > Metazoa > Mollusca > Gastropoda > Stylommatophora > Ariophantidae > Megaustenia > Megaustenia siamemsis. The sequence continues at coordinate 25,653,961 of JAVIAB010000001.1, forward strand.
AACAACTGGGAAAATTGAGGGACGAAGAGATAAAGGAAAGCTAAGAGAAAAGATACCAGACAGCTTAAGAGAATGGCTTGGCAGAAGGTCAACAACAGAAATGATAAATAACTGTCGTGATCAAAAATTGTGGAGACATGATCACCTACGCCAGCAGGCCCGGTACTTGAGGATGATGATTTCTCAAATATATATATTTTTTTAATTTAAAAAACTGCACCCCTCCCCCTTTCTCTTTTTTCTTTTCTTCCAAAGTTATCACCTTTGATCGTTTGAACAAAACGCAAAATCCCAGTCAAAAACCTGATTAAGCTGATACATTTCTACACCGACGACGCCATCTCACTCCTTACTCTCGAATCCTCAACACTGTTATTGTTTATAAAAGACGTTAAGTTGGTACAAACCCTGTTTTCAGGTTTACAATAAGCTGCGATACGTGTGAAAAGGTAAATGGAAAGTACGAGACTTAAACCGGCGTCTTAGCACACGTGTTTTCCACCAATATGTGCTCGGCCGCCTATCCAACAGTGTTCGGAGACTTCTGGATAGTGTCGCTTCAAGCATCGATACTCACGATGCGAGGCAACATTCTTCATCTCCACATGGTAAAACTCTGGTACCCATTCCTGCCAACGGCTGGGTCGACAGTGCGGATTTTTTTTTTCCAACCACGAGTACAATTCACACTGCTCCCAGCGGGAATCGAACATGGGTTGTCGGAACGTCGGTAGTCCAGTTGGTTTTCCCAACTTGACTACCGAGGTCCCTTAAAGACATGTGTCTTTCGGCCCAAAACTTTCAACTTTAGCATTGCATTCTCGTCTACGAGGTTGCCTTTTATCTTTCATCTGTTTCCGTTTCTAGATTGGTGTCTATATTTAGATTCATTGTCGGGGATTGACACATTATTTTTTTCATTATCAGTTCAACCTAAGAATCTAAGTGACTCTATCGAGGCAGTCAACCATGAGACTGGCCGATCTTGCCTTCCAATATTTGATTCCCTTACCGTTTCTTCTTCACCGATCAGTTTCTACTATGCATTTAGGGGTTAATGTCAGCATGGATCACGAACAATACGGCGTGTTTGAGGTCTTCACCGGCTTGTCATAAGTTTGTCATTCAGGGTTGTTTTTTGTGGGACCATATTTGTTTTTATTGTCATCAATGCCCTCCGAGATGTGATAAGGGCACTGAACTTCGACAACCATGATTTCAAGCCACTCCATCGGATTAAATAGATGGGACTAAAGATGGGCACAACTAGAAACGAGAAACTTAGTGGGCGTGTAAGAAGACTTATCAACCAACATAGAACTGGAGTCGTCAGTCGCTGGACACTTCGAGACTTGCTGAGTAGGGGATCTGAGCACCTATGGACATGTTCGGAGTACAATGACCCGCAAATAACTCAGTTAACAATTTGTTCTCATTGGGTGTTGCTCTAGTTGTTCCATTCTAACAGTATGTGTTTGTTCTCCTCGGGTGTTTCTCTAGTTCTTCCATGCATACAGTATGTGACCAAACCGCCACCACCCTTCCTATTATTAACACCCCACCACAATTATCAATATTACCATAAACAGCATGGTTATATGTTATTGTTATGGAAGGCCCCGGTATCACTGCAAACGATTTAAAATCCATAATTGCTCAACCGCCCGTGCCAGTGGAATAATCCGAATTACTAATTCCTCTCCCAAAGAAAGGTAGCTGTAGACCCCATCATAGCAGCCTCAGCTCACGCCAAAAGACATAAGGCGAAACTGCACATAAAGTGAACACGGCAAACTGTTCCTTGTCATACGATATCATCATTCATCGTAAACAAAATTGGAATATCCAAACACGATCAAAACAGATGAGACACCCAGCTCACGGTGTGCACAAGCCGGACATGGAAAATGAGGAAACTGCAATAAGGAACACTTTTCAGACATAACCTTCAATGGTTCCTGCCGCCTATCCACCATATTGACCGGAAGTTCACGTCCTCCTGAAAGTGATGATCGTCAATTTTTTTTTGTTTTAAATGTATAGCGCTTGATGATGTTAGGACATCGTTTTTGACGCTAAATCCGAACACACAAAACACAGTCGTCGGATTATCCCCGTCGCACATCAAACAACAGAACGTAAGCGTGGTTACCACCATCAACACGGTGACGTGTAGATTATACGCGTACGCGATTATAAACAAGTAAAGTAATCAATTCGTCATTCTATGATACATGGGTCTCGCATCTGTCCGTTCTCTGTAAACTATTTTTTTTTTTTTTTTGCAATCGCGGTATTCTAACAATGGACGGACGTTACAATGGCGGTGGGTTGTGGTTGGTGAAAGCCCGTTTATTTTTTTTAAAGAAAGGGACACAGACAGGGAGGGTATACAGACAGAGGAAAGGAAAGAAATTTAAAAAATATAAAGAAATTTAGAGAAATATAGAGGGAGAAAGAGGGGAAGAGCAAGATGGGCAGTAGAAAGATAGAAAGAACGAGAGGGGAGAAACAATAGTGGAAAGAGTGAGAGAGGGAGAAAAAACAAATAATAGAACATTACACTTCTCTAGAACACGAGAAATGTACACTTCTCTAGAACACGAGAACTTTACTCTTCTCTAGAATACGAAAACTTTACACTTCTCTAGAACACGAAAACTTTACACTTCTCTAGAACACGAGAACTTTACACTTCTCTAGAACACGAGAACTTTACTCTTCTCTAGAATACGAAAACTTTACACTTCTCTAGAACACGAGAACTTTACACTTCTCTAGAACATGAGAACTTTACACTTCTCTAGAACACGAGAACTTTACACTTCTCTAGAACACGAGAACTTTACACTTCTCTAGAACATGAGAACTTTACACTTCTTTAGAACATGAGAACTTTACACTTCTCTAGAACACATGGAAACTAATTGATTATTCAAAAAAACTTGTGAAATCTTTCGATAGATGTGAGCACTATTGTCTAATTAGGAATTAACCATGGAGGCAAAACGTGCACTCTTCAACACAATCTTAATTCCAGCGTTGTATGTGGACACTGAACTCTAGAACTATCAGAAGGCCAGCCTCTGCCAATTAATGTTGTTAGACGCATCGTGACAGGAAACAGTATGAGAGATCAGATGGGAAGCGAAGAACTGAGAGAAAAGCTATAAATAATTCCCGCTATTGAACAAATACAGAAGCAGCATATAGATGATGGATTGGTCACGCAATAAGAAATAACGATCAAAATATGACAATGATCAAAATATGACATAATGATCAAAATATGACATAATGATCAAAATATGACATAATTATCAAAATATGACATAATGATCAAAATATGACATAATGATCAAAATACGACGTACAGATAAATAAAAACATAATGATCAAAATATGACATAATGATCAAAATATGACATAATGATCAAAATACGACGTACAGATAAATAAAAACATAATGATCAAAATACGACACTTCTTCTTCTTCTTCTTTCCTTCCTCATCTGCCTTTCAGCGTCGAGGGGAGATATAATTTGCGGTCTTTTGCTCTTCTGTTCGCCTCTGCTGCTGTTATGTTTCCTAGTGCTTCTAATATTCCATCGATCCATCTTTTTCGTGGTCGACCCTTGGGTCTGTTGTTCTCACAACGTTTGTTGAAGGCTCGTTGTGTTGTGTTTTGTTCTTTCTGCCTTGTCACGTGGCCGAACCATTTTATCTGTTGTTTCCTTATATATTCTATGGCTGGGGCTATTCTTAGCTTTTTTCTCAGTTCTTCATTTCTGATCTTATCTCTCTGACTGTTTCCTGTCATTCGTCTAACACATTTCATCTCTGTAGAGGTTATTTTTCTTATTGTTCTTGCATCTAGAGTCCAGGTCTGGCATTGGTAGCACAACGTTGGAATGAAGATTGCATTGTATAGTGCTCGTTTTGCCTCCAGAGTTATTTCCTTGTTGGATAATAGTGGTGATAACTGTCCGATGATTTGACAAGCTTTGTTGCATCTTGATTCTATCTCTGCTGTTTGGGAATTGTCGTTTCTCATTAGACTTCCTAGGTATTTGAATTCCTCTACTTGTTTTAGTTGTCTGCCTTCTATAGTTATGTTGATGTTCTGTTTATTTTTGGCGACATTCATGACTTCTGTTTTGTTGATGTTGATTTTCATGTTGTATTTTGTTCCTAAGATGTTGAGTTTGTTTAAGTGTTTTTGTAGTTCTTCTATTGTTTCATGTATTAGTGCCTGGTCGTCTGCAAATAAAAGCTCGTTGATCTCCTCTGTCTCTGATGGGTTGGCTAGCTTGCATATATGGTCCATGTATGTAATAAACAGTAGGGGGGATAGTACGCACCCCTGTCTTACACCTGATCTAACTTCGAAGTGGTCTGTGTGGTCTGTTGCTGTTCTGCGACACAATGATCAAAATATGACATAATGATCAAAATACGACGTACAGATAAATAAAAACATAAAGATCAAAATATGACATAATGATCAAAATATGACACAATGATCAAAATATGACATAATGATCAAAATATGACATAATGATCAAAATATGACATAATGATCAAAATTGAAAATATGACACAATGATCAAAATACGACGTACAGATAAATAAAAACATAATGATCAAAATATGACATAATGATCAAAATACGATTTAATGATCAAAATATGACATAATGATCAAAATACGATTTAATGATTAAAATATGACATAATGATCAAAATACGATTTAATTATTAAAATATGACATAATGATCAAAATACGATTTAATGATTAAAATATGACATAATGATCAAAATACAATATCATGATCAAAATACGACATAATGATCAAAATATGACATAATGATCAAAATACGACATAATTATCAAAAGACGATATAAAAATGAAAATACAGCATAAAAATCAAAATAGGAAATAATGATCAACAACAGAAAGATAAAAAAAAAATATTACACAGCAAGCCAAACGACTTCAACTAAAACAATGAGAACATCAAACTACCAGCCACTAAAGTAAGATTAATTGGTGGAATATTAGAAACGCTAGGAAAACTACAATAGCAGAAGAGGCCAACAGAAGATGAGACTGCAAATTAGATTTCCCCTAGACGTTGAAAGGTAAATGAGGAGGGGGAAAAAAAGGATAACTAATTTATAAGAAATAAACAAGAAAGTGAAGAAAATATTGTTCTAAATGTGATTAGAACATATTAATGTTAGCGTGACAAACGGAACGTTGCTCATCTAATGTTACAAATTTACTAAATCATTAAGCATAATGTTGTAACCGTTGTATCAAATATTGTATGTAGATACGATACGGAAGATTCCTCTGAAGTTAAACACTAAATAATTCTGTGTAAAAATTATGTAACAATTTAATATTATCACAGAACATCTGTTTCTCTGATGTTACGAAATAAATAATTCTTAAGTGCCGCACTGTAACACTTTTAAAAAAATTATTCGTAATTGATGTTACAGAACATCTGTTCATTACATTAGCACTATAATTTATCACAATTTGTCGACCGCGTTATAAAAACTAATTTTCTACTTACACTGATTGTGACACTTCCAAAAAACACAACCCATTTTAAACCAAGTTAAATTAGTCAAGTTAGGTCCAACTAATTTATCATTGTCTTTGTTTCCTTGTAAAAAATAGTCGCACGTGACAATAATAGAAAATCACCACTCTTAAGATAAATCTGACGATCCTTATATTATGATCTTCCCACATGTTTGTTTAACAGCGGTTTGTTCACTTTAGCCAGAGCCAAGTACAGCGACACAGGTCAAGGTCACATGATAAATGCCTGTTCTTAAGACTATCTTGCGCTGGGCCTTGGGGAAACGGTTCACGTAACACAGAGGTTCTCAAGTTAGAGCAGGAGTACTTTTGTACATTACGGAGAGGAGAAAGGCATAAATATACATTTAAATTATCGTTTGTGGTTTCTACAGAGCGGACCTACTCCTATGTGGCTTTTCATCATCATCATGTGATATACCGGTTGACGTCGGCGATCATGTCCTTCTACAATCTTCTATCAACGGTGTTAAAAAAAAAAAAAAAAAAAAAGTAAAGTACCCCGTCACGCCAAGTGGCATATAGGGAATATGCTGTTAGTGACCATATATTTTACAGACCTTCTGCACTTGATTTTTGGGGTAATGTGGTCGATATTACCCCAGCCTCTTTACTTTCCCAGAAAAAAAAATCCTGTACCCATTAAAGGCTGGGTGAACCGGAAGCCGTCGTTTTGGATCGAACCAAACCTCTTGTCCTTAGCAGTCCAGTTAACTAACCACTGAGCTATCGCGGCTCTCGGTTCCTCTCATGCGGGTGTCGAAAAGGTGGGACTTCAGTCTGTTTTAAATTTAAAATGTGTTACTTGTTCTTTTCGTCTGAGTCTGTGGTAGACGGCATTCCTCTGGTAGCGTTGGTGTTCTGTATTCCATTGATCGTGCGATTGTTCCTGACAAAACTCTTAGATTCTTCGATAGTTGTGTCTGTATTTGGCCAAACAAGACAAATTAAATTGATTTTGGTCACTTGGTGCGACACAATAACTCACAGAGTGTCATCAGGAATGTATGGTACAGATAAGAGTTGTCAGGTAAAGAGTAAAGTGGGCTCAAAACACCAAAAGATAGAGCAATTTGTATCGATAAGACAAAAGATGGAGGTGTTTGTAATGACAAGACAAAAGATGGAGCAGTTTGTGTCGACAAGACAAAAGATGGAGCAGTTTGTGTCGACAAGACAAAAGATGGAGCAGTTTGTATCGACAAGACAAAAGACTGAGCAGTTTGTATCAACAAGACAAAAGATGGAGCAGTTTGTATCGACAAGACAAGAGATGGAGCAGTTTTTATCGACAAGACAAGAGATGGAGCAGTTTGTATCGACAAGACAAAAGATGGAGCAGTTTGTATCGACAAGACAAGAGATGGAGCAGTTTGTATCAACAAGACAAGAGATGGAGCAGTTTGTATCGACAAGACAAGAGATGGAGCAGTTTGTATCGACAAGACAAGAGATGCAGCAGTTTGTATCGACAAGACAAGAGATGGAGCAGTTTGTATCGACAAGACAAGAGATGGAGCAGTTTGTATCGACAAGACAAGAGATGGAGCAGTTTGTATCGACAAGACAAAAGATGGAGCAGTTTGTATCGACAAGACAAGAGATGGAGCAGTTTTTATCGACAAGACAAGAGATGGAGCAGTTTGTATCGACAAGACAAGAGATGGAGCAGTTTGTATCAACAAGACAAGAGATGGAGCAGTTTGTATCGACAAGACAAAAGATGGAGCAGTTTGTATCGACAAGACAAAAGATGGAGCAGTTTGTATCGACAAGACAAGAGATGGAGCAGTTTGTATCGACAAGACAAAAGATGGAGCAGTTTGTATCGACAAGACAAAAGATGGAGCAGTTTGTATCGACAAGACAAAAGATGGAGCAGTTTGTATCGACAAGACAAAAGACGCAGTGTCACCGGGTAATGCCGGGAGGCGTTCAGAAGTAGGAGGGATGTTACAAGAACGACTAGCATTCTGAAAACAAATGAGGTGCCAGAAATAAAGGTCGAAACTCGCTCTAAAAGAAAATAAAAAGTCTCCAAAAAAACTGATGGTGGGTTGTGCCCAAATAATCAGGTATGTGAACTTCAAATCCGCTTCTGGTTCGACGGGAGACAGTAACGGTGGAAATTACATATGAAGACAGAAAAAAAACACTAGCGACCGATTTGGACATTAGACAAGAAAACAGAACAGAAAATTGAAGCCTTTGAAATGTGGATTTATAGAAGAATAGGTATAATTGGATGGAAACAAAAGATAACAAACGATGAAGTTTTAAAAGAACTAAAAATAAAAAGAGAACTATTAAATACAATAAAGACAAGAGAAATGAAATTTTTGGGGCACTTTAAAAGACACAACAGCCTACTAAATGTTATATTGGAAGGGAAAATAAAAGGTAAAAAAGGAGGAGGCGGACCAAGACTAACATGGACGAGTAACATCAAAATATGGACAAGTCAATCTACGACAACCTGCACCATCAAAGCAAGAAACAGAGTGGAATGGCGATCCATGGTAGCCAACCTTGGTTGCGGAGACGACACTCGATGATGATGATGATGATGATGAGCAGCGACCAATAAGAAGGGCTGCTTCCATCAAAAGAGTTGAGAATCACTGACGCGAAGCATCCGCTTACCAGGCGGTCTACGAACCACAAAGCCAATCATCCGGCAACTGTTGAGATGCCTTTAAAAAATCTCTGCTTTAACTTTTTTTTTTTAACTCTGAACAAACTGTTCTCTCGTGTAGTATTTCCCAAAAAATCCCTTGTCCTTTGTAGTCCAGTTCACTAACCACTGAGCTATCGCGGCTCCGAGAGAGCAAGGGTACTCATGGCGATTAGTTGTGTTTATGGGACATATGTTGTTAGGGCCCAAATTGTTGAATGATAATTATAAGCACATTTATGCATGATGTGGTCGGTAACACGCCACGCCGCCCTACTTTCCAGAGAAAAATCGTTGGTATCCATGTACTGACGCTGGCTGTGTGTGTGCATAGTCCCATTAATATTCCCAAACCGGTGATATTATTTGTATATATCTGCAAAATTATCTGGACTCCAGGGAAATTTATGAATTATCAATAGCTTAGTCGGTCTCGAGGCAAGACGCCGGCCTTGAGACAGAGAGGTTGTGGGTTCAAATCCCGGCTGCACCGGTTGGGATTTTTATTTATGATTTCCCTCTGCAGCAACCACCCCTGGTCTCAGCAGCGAGGCCCGGCTTAAAACGCCAATTACTCATCGACGGAAAAAAATATGAGTACCTCCGAAGTCGGAGTTATCTGCATGTGCGACGAGAGACCCCTGTGCACACGGCTACCAGGGGAAAATGGATTAACAGGCAAAATTCAGTTCCTAGTCTCTAGGGACTTCGTCAGAGGTTAATGCTGGCGAACGAAAAAAAAAATAAACAGCTTTTTTTTTTATTTTTTATTTTTTTAATTTTTAGTTTAATTTAGGCAACGGATCATTCTCATTATATATAGGACGTGTCTATGCGTGTTCAGATCTCGGCCCCAGTACATCCCATCCCATGTGTGGAGACTGACGACTCCAGTTATCATCAATACACTTATCTACGTGTCAGATAAAACCTTCTTCTATAAATTTCAACATTATTTTCATGGAAGTATCAATATCAAATCGATGTCAAGTGACATCAACAAGGGTTACGTGGGTCGGCTTTCGGGCCTCTAGAACAAAGAGCGGCACGAGCCGGAAGGTAAAATGAACCAGCAGGGGTTAGGAGAGTACACACGGCGGGTCGGAAGTGTCTCCTCTGTTTAACATATTGTGCTCGACAACGCTAATATATGCAGCTTTGAACTATCTTTTACTTAGCGATTTCATTATTTTAGCCACAGCTTTTCCAGTGAGCGGGTAGGAATGGGGGAGGGGGGTGTGTTTCGGATAAGAATAAGTGTAGTATATTTTCTGCTAGTGTTGCGTAAAGTATCGTAAACAATTGTGGGCAGAAATCAGAGGTTCTCCTGGTGCAGGACTTCAGGCTAAGACGCCGGCCTCGAGACAGAGAGGTTGTGGGTTCAAATCCCGGCTACACCGGTTAGGATTTTTATTTATGATTTCTCTCTGAGGCAACCACTTCTGGTCTCATCAGCAAGTCTCGGCTTGAAACGTCAATTACTCATGGACGGAAAAAAATATGAGTACCGCCGAAGTCGGAGTTATCTACCTGTGCGGCGAGGGACCCCTGTGCACACGGCTGACAGGGATTAACACGCAAAATTCAGTTCCTAGTCTCTAGGTACTTCGTCAGAGGTCAAAGCTGGCGAACAAAAAAAAAAAAGAGGTTGTCCAAAATTTATTTTGCTAGTCGTGGAGTCTAAAAACACCAAAACACTTGCTCGACGAGACTATTTTTCTTTAATGATTAGATTGCCTGCCCATGCAAAGAACAGCTTCTTCTTCTTCTTCTGCGCATACCTTTAGACGTCAAAATGAATAAGCTGAAAGCCAGCAATGATCAGCGCAAGGTGACAGCTCAAAGATTTTTCCATTTGTATAATGAATAGAGTTTTTACGGGAAATTTCACCACAAAATGTTTTCCATGCTATCCTTAAATAATAACCTGGTTAAGATTGTTTAGTCGAATTTTCACCACAATCATGTGTCACGTCGATTGGCGTAGATTAATAAGTTCTTCCATAATTCTATGTCCTCATTTAAAAAAAAAGTAAAGTACCCCTGTCACGCCAAGTGACGTATAGGGAATATGGTTTTAGTGGCCATAAATTTTACAGACCTTCGGCACATGATTTTTGGGGTAATGTGGTCGGTATTACGCCCGTGCCGCTTTACTTTCCCAGAAAAAAATCCGGTACGCATTTAAGGCTGGGTGAACCCGGAAGTCGTCGGTTGGGATCGAACCCTACCCCTTGTCCTTTGTAGTCCAGTTCACTAACCACTGAGCTATCGCGGCTCCCTTACGGAAATAAAACCCAATAATAATATAATAGTAAAAATAAACTAGATAAAAATTTTGATATGAAAAAAATGGTAGTTAAGTAAGAATTCTTCCTAAGATATTATTTTGATTATAAACAACCGTAGACTTGGCCATGCGGCTAAAACTACTGTTTCGCTTCCTGAAAAATCCGGCGTAGGGTGTTCGAAACCCGTGGTAGACAGGAAGGTATTTTTTTTTAAATTCTGAGTCTCACGCGTCGTGGCGACTGCTTTGACCAAGCGGCCTTTATCCCTCTGGTTCTATCGTGAGCCTCCCGGCATACACTAGAAATGGTACTATGTGTCGTTAAGATTGTAGTAACAACCGTTAACTTGCAGAAAGGTCAAGAAGGAAATTAAATAAAAAATATAGAAAACGTTGAGCGTGGTGAGGACGGGTGTAAAAGATATTTCATTGCTATATGAATGAAGAAGCTTAGGAGAAGAAGGGAGACGAAGAAAAGGAGAACGGATGAAGAAGAGGAGGAGAAGAAAGAAGGGTGGAGACGAAGAAGACTGGTGGACGAAGAAAAGAAGATGTTGTTAATGAAGTAGAGGTAGAAGTAGCAGTAAAGTGAACGACGAAGAGGACTAAACGACGAGTGAACACGAGAAAGAAAGAAAGAATTTCTAGAAAGAAAAAAGAAGAGAGGAGAAGAGAAAGAAAGAAAGAAAGAAAAGAGGATAAATGAAGAGAAATGAAAGGAAGAGAAGACAAGAGAAGAGAAAAGAAGAAGAGAAGAGAAGAGAAAAGAAGAAGAGAAAAGAAAAAGAAAGAAAGAAAGAGAAAAAGAGAAGAGAAGGGATGGAAGAGAAGAGTAAAAAAAAAAGAAAGTAAGAAAGAAAGAAGAGGAGAAAGAGAAAAAAGGGGGATGGGAGAGAAAGAAGGTGGAAAGGGGTGGGGGGAGGGTAAGAGGAGAGAGAGAAAGAAAATGTAAAAATACTAGACTTAGCCAAAAGTGTACTGCAAACTAGCCCCGAAACTGTTCATTTCACTTGTCAGTGGTGGAAAAATTTGGCACGACATATATTTTTGTTGTCCAGGATCTAATTTCCATTTGGCGTAAACAGGACGAGTAAACAACATCCCCCTCCCCCCCCCTTTCCCCTCCCAAGTGGAAAATAGAACTCTACACGGATGATCAACTACCAACAATGAATGTTTTGCGCTCTAACAGGAACCGGAGCCAACTTTCAGGGGCTGGAGGGTAATTTATGATCTTGATAATGTATGCCAGGGCTAGTTCTTGCTTTTTGGTGTGAACAAACGGAAAATAAAACGACATTCAATTAGGTATTGATTTCCTGTCAGAGTTAAATAAAGAATCGTTATGATGATTATCGCTAAACAGGATTAAGTATGATCTTTAGGGTATGGGTTCATGATATAATGACACGAAGGTAAACAGAGATTGATGTGACGCAACTGACGATGACGTATATTCACATCTTGTTTTGACTTATGCAGGTGTAATATAAAACGTTGTGGTGAGTGGCAGTTTCTTTCATGTGGCAGGTTGTTACACGTCCCACCTTCACGGTTTACGTGATATTGTCACTCCACGTACTCTTGATCGCCCTTCTCTTCTTCTTCTTATTGGTCTTCTTCTTGGTGGTCTTCTTCTTGGTGGTCTTCTTCATGGACTTCTTATTGATCTTCATCTTGGTGGTCTTCTTCTTGGTGGTGTTCTTCTTGGTGGTGTTCTTCTTGGACTTCTTATTGGTGGTCTTCATCTTGGTGGTCTTCTTCTTTGACTTCTTATTGGTGGTCTTCATCTTGGTGGTCTTCTTCTTAGTGGTCTTCTTCATGGACTTCTTATTGATCTTCATCTTGGTGATCTTCATCTTGGTGGTCTTCTTCTTGGTGGTGTTCTTCTTGGACTTCTTATTGGTGGTCTTCATCTTGGTGGTCTTCTTCTTTGACTTCTTATTGGTGGTCTTCATCTTGGTGGTCTTCTTCTTAGTGGTCTTCTTCTTGGTGGTCTTCTTTTTGGACTTCTTATTGGTGGTCTTCATCTTGTTGGTCTTCTTCTTGATGGTCTTCTTCATTGACTTCTTATTGGTCTTCTTCTTGGTGGTCTTCTTCTTGTTGGTCTTCTTCATTGACTTCTTATTGGTCTACTTCTTATTGGTCTTCTTCTTATTGGACTTCTTCTTGGTGGTCTTCTTCTTGGTGGTCTTCATCTTGGTGGTCTTCTTCCTGGTGGTCTTCTTCCTGGTGGTCTTCTTCATTGGAATCTTTTGGTCCTCTTCTTGGTGGTCGTCTTCATTGACTTCATAGTGGTGTTCTTCTTGGTGGTCTTCTTCTAGGCGGTCTTCATCTTGGTTATATCCTTGTGCTCGTACGGGTGTCGAGAGATATACAAAGTTCTGGTTCTCGCCTTTTCGGCGGATTAAATCATTGTAATTTTATGTTGTAGCGTTTTTTTTGATGATGTCTGTCCATCTTACTCTGGGTCTTTAGGCTACTTGTCATTTTACGTCAATTTTGTTGTTTGGTAAAATAATTGATAAATTAACTGGTAAACGAGCTATCGAGTGGACTTGACCTTCCCCCCCCCTCCCCCAATCGGGTGAAGGCACAATCGATTCGCAGTAGAATAAGTGGGGTGAAATAAAATTCTAGCCTGCACATTACGCTTGGACTATACTCGGTCATGCGACCATTATTCAGCAGCCCGGAGATCGAAGCCCCCTTTCCTTACACTGAAAATCCTAAGAAAATTATTTCAAAGCCATAAAAATAATTGTCTCCTCAACTGTTGGTAGGCATATACTCCCACCTCCAAACCATGTTCCAAATACCGTACCTGCGCGAAGTTGTTTACTATTTCAGGTTTCCTTCTACAACTAAACGATTCACTGCTATTCAGCTCTGTCGTACATTAAACACTGTTTTTAAGGCCTTGTATGTAAAATCTAGACTTTCTTTCAACTTATTTTGAAAGTAAGGGCCAGGAAAGTGGTTTTATAAAAACGAATGTGACGTAGTCAAATGCGCAAGTTACTGCAGTTCAAATGTAAATTGCGGAAAAATCTTAAGAAAATAAAGGTGTTATTTTAATACTAACGTTTTTTATACCGTTATTTTTTCTTCTTATGAGATAAGGAATACTTAACTTCTGTTATTTGACGCACTTCTGTGGCAGGCTGCTGTAGCCTGTGATGTCTTCATGATAGTCGTCGTCGCCTTCTGCGTTCATCTTTCGACTGTATCTCGCCATTCTCCGCACTTAAAATGGACGGGAAATAGGCGTAATTCCGCTATGTTGTAGTTTACGTCAAACTGACTGCGATATATATATATATATATATATATATATATATATATATATATATATATATATATATATATATATATATATATATACCCCTTAAATTAAACCATAGGATCATAATATCATACATTTCACGGACCCTTCAATCAAACTCACGTGAGCATTATACCCAATATATCACGGACCCTTCAATCAAACCTATATAACCAACAGTTTGACTCTGAACCCACGAACACCTTCAATCCATTCATGGACACGTCAGGTCATCCATCAGCTCCTTAAACCATTCAACTGATTCCTTAAATCATTTCACTGTCTACTTAAATCATTTCACTGTCTACATAAATAATTTCACTGTCTACTTAAATCATTTCACTGTCTACTTAAATCATTTCACTGTCTACTTAAATCATTTCACTGTCTACTTAAATAATTCCACTGTCTACTTAAATCATTTTACTGTCTACTTAAATCATTTCACTGTCTACTTAAATCATTTTACTGTCTACTTAAATCATTTCACTGTCTACTTAAATCATTCAACTGTTTACTTAAATCATTTCACTCTCTACTTAAATCATTTCACTGTCTACTTAAATAATTCCACTGTCTTCTTAAATCATTCCACTATTTACTTAAATCATTCCACTGTCTACTTAAATCATTCCACTGTCTACTTAAATCATTTCACTGTCTACTTAAATCATTTCACTGTCTACTTAAATCATTTTACTGTCTACTTAAATCATTTCACTGTCTACTTAAATCATTCAACTGCTTACTTAAATCATTCCACTAACTACTTAAATAATTTCACTGTCTACTTAAATCATTCAACTGCTTACTTAAATCATTTCACTGTCTACTTAAATCATTCAACTGCTTACTTAAATAATTTCACTGTCTACTTAAATAATTTCACTGTCTACTTAAATCATTTCACTGTCTACTTAAATCATTTCACTGTCTACTTAAATCATTTCACTGTCTACTTAAATAATTCCACTGTCTACTTAAATCATTTCACTGTCTACTTAAATCATTTCACTGTCTACTTAAATCATTCAACTGCTTACTTAAATCATTTCACTCTCTACTTAAATCATTTCACTGTCTACTTAAATAATTTCACTGTCTACTTAAATCATTCCACTATTTACTTAAATCATTCCACTGTCTACTTAAATCATTCCACTGTCTACTTAAATCATTTCACTGTCTACTTAAATCATTTCACTGTCTACTTAAAACATTTTACTGTCTACTTAAATCATTTCACTGTCTACTTAAATCATTCAACTGCTTACTTAAATCATTCCACTAACTACTTAAATAATTTCACTGTCTACTTAAATCATTCAACTGCTTACTTAAATCATTTCACTGTCTACTTAAATCATTCAACTGCTTACTTAAATAATTTCACTGTCTACTTAAATCATTCCACTGACTACTTAAATCATTTCACTGTCTACTTAAATCGTGCCACTTGCTTTTACGTGAAATCAATCAAATTTATCTGAAGGAAACCAGAGAATACTAAATCAATCAGCGACCCTTGAAATAAATCCATGTACCCCTTAAATTAACAATCGTTACTTAACATGAACATGTGATCCCATAAATCAATACAGAACCCCTGAAATCATTCAAAGAATGACGCAATCATGAGTGGAAGCCCCTGTAATTTATCAAATCCAAATTAATGCAACAAAAAATGTAACACTTTTATTAACGGAAACTGGAAATTATTTTAACTCAAACAGAATATAACACTTCAAATTAACACTACTAAAATTAACACTTACATTTAAGACAATTAGGGGGGAAACACATATAAGCTAAAACACGCAGAAAATATAATCTTACATATGTCATGAACCGACAGCCTACATGTTTTGCTTAGATTTAAAAGATATTACTAACGAAATAACATCTACAAGAGAATACTGACGGAATATTACACAACTTGAAATTTTACGTTGTTATTGACAACAAGTGATAATTCAACATTTGATTTTAACACTACAAAAAAAAAGAAACACTTACATTTAAGTCCAGAATTAAAGTATAAACATTTCAAACCTAACTAAAAATAAGTAGAAAATATTATCTGGCACATTTTAACTAACATTATTAGGTTTTGTTTACATTTACTAGCTACTATTTACCGAATACTATCTATCTATTGACCTTTCGAGCCGTAACCGGCCCATAGGACGTAGACCAAGATACACCTTCTCCTATATGAATTTTTTTTTTTTTTTTTTTTTTTTTTTGTTCTAGCAGTTTTCTTTTAAAGATATTTTATCAAATCTCGCCATCTGTCTCTGTTCTGTGCAAGCAGTTCTATCTCATTGAGGGAGCCGATTCCTGCTGCTCTTGCCTCTCTCATCAATGTTCTTCTCAGTGTCTCCCTGGGTCTTCCTCTTTTTCTTTTACCTGTTGTTTCCCATATGAGGGCTTGCTTTGCTATTCGGTTATTATCTCTTCTCATCACATGTCCAACGTATGACCATCGTCTTTTCTTTATTACTTTATTATTCTTACCGAATACTACTTATGGGATATTGGGTGCCGCCATAGCTCAGTGGTTAATGAACTGGACTACAAAGGACAAGAGGTAGGGTTCGATCCCAACCGACGGCTTCCGAGTCCACCCAGCCTTTAATGGGTACCTGATTTTTTTCAGGGAAAGTGAAGCGACACGGGCGTTATACCGACCACATTACCCCAAAAATCATGTGCCGAATGTCTGCAAAAAATATGTTCACGAACACCACATTCCCTATACGCCACTTGGCGTGACGGGGGTACTTTACTTACTTTTTACTTATGGGATATTACATAGCTACAAGTGTAACACTTTTATTAACAGAGTAACATTCGACGATCTACAAAGCAGCAGAAATAGACTCAGAATGCAAGAAAGCTTGTCAAGTCATCGGACAGCTACCACCACTATTGACCAACACGGAAATAACTCTAGAGGCAACACGGGCGCACTACAATACAACCTTCATTTCAACGTTGTGATACCAATGCCAGACCTGGAGATTAGACTCAAGAACAATAAGAACATTAACCATTACCAAGATGAAACGTGTTAGGCGAATGGCAGGAAACAGTCTGAGAGAAAAGATCAGAAATGAAGAACGGGAAAAAAAGCTAGGAATAATTCCCGCCATAGAGTACATAAAGAAACAACAGATTAAATTGTTTGGCCAGGTGACAAGGCAGAAATAACACAACACAACGAGAATTCATTAAACGTTGAGAGAACACAAAACTTAAGGGCCGACCACGAAAAAGATGGATTGACGGAATATTAGAAACACTAGGAAACATAAAAGCAGCAGTGGCATAAAGACTGCAAATTATATCACCCCTCGACGATGAAAGACAAATGAAGAAGGAAAGAAGAGGAACAAGATTAACAAGATTAACAGTGTTCAACAATGATCTTATAACTTAAACAGAATATAATACGTTAAATTATCACTACAAGGGGAAAAAACTCATAATTTGAGAGTTCCCTGGACAGCTGAAAAGATTAACGAGGACATTCTTAGAGAGGCCAACGCAAAAAAGGGAGATTTAAAAAAAAAAACAGAAAAAAAACAAATTAATATTTTTCGGGTACATCATGAAAAAGGAAAAGTTGGAATATTTGTTTACAACTGGCAAAATACAACGAAAGAGATATCGCGGACGACAAAGAGAGAAGGTACTCGGTAGTTTGGTGCCATGGTATGAAAAAAAACAGTCAAAGTTGATCAGATGCACTGTGGACATAAATTTGTGGAAGGACACGATCGCTAATCGGTATGGCAGATAATTATAATTCACGTCTATGGCAGATAATTATAATTCACGTCTATGGCAGATAGTTATAATTCACGTCTATGGCAGATAATTATAATTCACGTCTAACATCGAACTTCATATTATCAGCTAAGCAAATCCAGAACGGGAATTAAGTTCACAAAAAATGTTCAAACCTGTAACTATTAACATCTTAAGTAAACAAAATTCAAACAAGATGGGATTTTTGGGGCATGTTAAAGACACAACAGCCTACTAAAAGTAATCTTGGAGGGGAAAATACAAGGTGGCAGAGGCAGACCAAGACTAACACGGACTAGTAACATCACAGATGGACAAGTCAACATATGACAACCTGCACTATCAAAGCAAGCGAAAGAACGGATTGGCGTTTCATGGTAGCCAACCTTCGATGCGGAGACGGCACTCAAATGATGACGATGAAGAATTATTAACTTAAAGTAATGACCAATCTAAAGTAAATATTTTTTCTAGAAACTCAGACCAAAATAATTAAAATCCACAAAACATAATTCAAATCCATTTACTAGCGATACGCCCTATACTGATATATGTCATCATATACTGGCTGACGTCAGACGTGCAAATGCTTAATGTTACGTTTATATACACACACACACACGTCCTCTCCAGTTTGTGAAGGAGAGGAAAACATTACATAAGATTCAGTTAGACTTTTTAAAGTACAGATTCCTTGAATACGGACCACAGGTTAGCACAGCGAATAAACTGAGGGGACGTATTTGCAACAAATGATAGATACCCCACACTACAGAAGTAGCTGGCTAACCTGTTTTAAAAAAATGTAATTTGGGACCAATGGTTACCAAATTTGTGGACAAATAAATGCCGAGCCTTCAACGATTTCACAAACAATTCTCTCTGATACAAGTTTTCTACAACTCTAATATCATGCGTGATATTTAATATATCATCGTCGTGTGCTAGAGCGGTTGGCGTAGACGATCATGTCCTTCCACAATTCTCCATCCACAGAACATCGAATCAATTATGTTGTTAAATGTTTTCCGCACAATGATACCAGGCTATTCATTATCTTTTCTCTTTGTTGTCCATGATCCCTCATTCCCTCTATTTTACCAGTTGTAACCAAGTATCCAGTGTTCCTCTTCTCATGATGTCCCCGAAAAATTGGTTTATTGGTTGTTGGTTATGGAAGGCCTCGGTATCACTGCAAACGAATTAAAATCCATAATATCCGCGAAAAATGTTGATTGTTTCTTTCTGATGTTTCCTAGGGGCTCACTTTTTGTATTGGCCTCTTTGAGAATTTCCTCCTTGGTTTTTTTTTTTTTAGGTGAGAAGACGTTTTTCATATAAATAATATATTTGTGCATATCACCTCTACGACAATCAGCTGCCCTTCTACAACTGGGGTTGACCACCAATATGCAAATCTATGGGAACCAAAGAAGACTTGTACACTGTCAGATTTGTGACCATTGGAGGTCTAGAAGTATAACAAAAGTTCATATGTGAAGAAGAAGAACAGTAACAATAACGACAACAACAAAAAAAAAAGATTTAAAAACAAAACAAATGAAGAAAAACAACAAAAACAAATGTTATTGACAACTAGGTTTACCGAACTCTTATTTTGAACAAGATTTCTGTAATTATAATTATCAATTTGTATTGTTGTCAAATATGTTGGACATGTGACGAGAAGAGATAATAACCGAATAGCAAAGCAAGGGGGGAAACAACAGCTAAGAGGAAAAGAGAAAGACACTGAGAAGAACATTGATAAGAGAGGCAAGAGCAGCAAGAATCGGCTCCCTCAGTGAGATAGAGCTGCTTGCACAGAACAAGGACAAATGGCGTGATTTGATAGCATATCTTTAAAAGAATTGAAAACTGCTAGAATACAAATTTAGATAAGAGAAGGAGTATCTTGATATATATATCCTATAGGCCGGCGACGGCTCGAAAGGTCAATAGATAGATAGATTGATGTCAAATTTGATATAAAGATGGGTTACCGTGGCCAGCGGTCGACACTCACTTTTTATAAGCACCATCCACCCCCTCTACCAAAGAGACAAATAATAATAAATGAATATTATTATAGAGGGAAACTTCCGAGGCAATAATCAGCGAATCAATTCAGAGGAAGGGGTATGTTTACAGCACTCGGAAAAATTGACAAATAATCAACAACAGAAAAATAATATGGACCAAAGCAAGATCGAACCCGTACTCAGTGGCACAGCGCCTTGCCACGAAAAGCCAAACGTACTAGCGTGAACAGATGAAGAGTGATGAATAGAACATTGCAAAAGGAATAAGTAAATAAATTTTATTTAAAAAAAAATATTTTGTTTCACTGTTTTATTAGCACGAGTCATTGAGCTCGACTCACCACTTCTTCAAACCTATTGTGTGTTTTTAAATTTACATTGGATAATTACAATGTATCATATAATTTGATAGTGCTGAGATGTAAGGATGTTTGTAGCGCTTCTTTCCTTGAGTGAATTCTCTATCAGCGAAAGAAATTGAGATAATCTGACACCAGATCGTAGCACATGAGGAACAAAATAAGAAACGGCATAGCAACATTTGAGGAATTTATGATGACATCAAAATTAGAAGATAAAAGAAGCAAGTGAAAGGATGGATATAAGACCAGACAATGTAAATGCATCTTATTCGCTCTTTGGTCGGATCCGTCTATGCACAATTAGCGGATTCAGTCACGAGAGAAGCCGTTCTGTAAAACAGAATTCAACATATGCTACTATCTCTCCAAACTACTCGCATGTTATCAACCATCTGTCAAGACACCAAAGATTATACATCATTTGATAAGTAAAAGTAAGTAAAGAGCCCCCGTCACGTATAGGGAATATGGTGTTAGTGACCATACATTTTACAGACCTTCAGCACATAATTTTTGGGGTAATATGGCCGGTATTACGCCCGTGCCGCTTTACTTTCCCAGAAAAAAAAAAGTAGATTGTACAATGTAATATTCAAATATATGTCTACATAAGAAATAATTATATCTCCCATTTCAGGTGATGATAATACCGCTAAACTTGAAAACCACTGCGTTAAACTACCTTGATGTAATAGCAGGCCCGTCGTTGCTTGCATGCAAGATCTATGGTAATATTTAAATAAGAGACCAGGCTTGAAAGTCTAAAAGATATTTGAAAGACTGAATGTGTTCAAAAAGTGCATCGGTGCGTCAGTTTACATAACACGTAGCGTAGCTTAGTAGGAGTATTGTAGAACGTTGGCTTTACGCTCCAGTGATCGGCAATACTTTCACTGACCGACATAAAATCAGGTGATGCAACTAAAAACAGGTACACGACTTGTAAAATTTGGAAAGCCGAATAAAGGATGATGTACTGTAACAGATAACGTTGTAGGTATGTGAAACATATCATCATCATCATCATCAAGTACCGGGCATGCTGGCGTAGGTGACCATGTCTCTCCACAACTTTCGATCTCGACAGTTATTTATAATTTCTGTTATTGACCTTCTGTCAAGCCATTCTCTTAACCTGTCTGGTATCTTTTCTCTTTGCTTCCCTCTATCTCAACGTCCCTTAATTTTCCCAGTTGTTACAATATACTCCAGCTGTTCTCTTCTCATTACATGACCCCAAAAATGATGATTGTTTCCGCCATATATTGGAAATTAGCTCCCTTTAATAAACATATAATGTTACCGAATAATGCCACAATATTTTGACATAGCAGAGATTATTTAACCTTTTGTTATGCTATGCCCAGGTTGTTGAGTGCTTAGAGCGCTTGCTATTGATATGAAGGAGCAAGGTTCAATTCCCAGATGCTGTTAATTTTTTCTTCTTCTGGATCTGCAAGCTCCAGTGTGTCAGAACTTTAAGAAAAGAGTAAGGAGGGCGGCCTGGCGTTATAGCGTCATGGGTGAACTTTCTAGTGGTGTGTACAAAATGACATAACTTTCTAGTGGTGTGTACAAAATGACATAACTTTCTAGTGGTGTGTACAAAATGACATAACTTTCTAGTGGTGTGTACAAAATGACATAACTTTCAGGTGAAGTGTACAAGATGACACATCTTTCTAGCTGTGTGTACGAGATGACATAACTGTCTAGTTGGTGTGTACAAAATGATATAACTTTCTGGTGGTGTGTACAAGATTATACAACTGTCTGGTGGTGTGTACAAGATTATACAACTTTCTGATGGTGTGTACAAGATTATACAACGTTCTGATGGTGTGTACAAGATTACATAAATCGTTGATATCTTCTGTGATGTTTATTGAACTCTGCTGCAATCTATTGAAGTATCTCTACAACAACTAATCATCATCATGTGCCATACCGGTTGGCGTATGTGATCATGTCCCTCCACAATCTTCTATCCACAGTGCATCGTATCAGTTCTGTTGTTGACTGTTTTCCATGCCATGGCACTAAGCTATCCAGTATTTTCTCTCTTTGTCGCCCGCGATCTCTCTTTCCTTTTATTTTGCCAGTTGTGACCAAGTATTCCAACTTTCCTCTTCTCATGATGTGCCCGAAAAATGTTGATTGTTTCTTTCCAATGATTTTCAGTAGCTAACTTTTAGTGTTGGCCTCTTTACTGGTCTTTTTAGCTGTCCAGGAAACTTCCAACATTATTCTAAGAAATCCCATCTCTGTGGCCTCTAATCGATAAAAGATTATTATCTTGATTTTCTACCACACGATTTTATCTTAATCAATCTATGATCTTTTTTTTTTTTTTGTATGTTCAGCCTCTTTTTATCCTAAGTTTTGTTTTACATTCAATGGATTCAGTAAGACCCCCATCTCATTTTGTAACCCAAAAACAAAGACATAAACAAGACAGTTCTCTTGTGATGTTCATAATATGTTGTTCTTTGCCTTCATAGCACAGGCTTGAGGAGAACAGTGAGTCACGCCCACTAGCTTGGAAGAGAGATTGTATGGCGTCACTGAAACCACGAAACAGATGGCAGACTTGATAAGAGAATCCGGAATCCAAATCTGAGTGAGTTGTGATAAACGGAGGAGTAGGCGGCGGTAAGAAGAAAGAGAGGAAAAGGAGATGAATAAAAAAAAGAGCAGGAGCAGAGTGAGGAGAAGAAGGAGGAGGATAATGAAGGGAAGAAAAGAGGTGGAGAGAGATGAGGAGGAGGGAGGAGGAGGGAGGAGGAGGATAATGAGGGGAAGAAGAGGTGGAGAAAGATGAAGATGAGGGAGGAGGAGGATAATGAGGGGAAGAAGATGGGGAGAGGGATGCGGATGAGGGGACGAGGAGGAGTAGAAGTCTAACCGAGTCTTTTAAAATGAGTACAAGAGATTATTCAATTTTATTTTTTTTTTTTTGGGGGGGGGGCGGCCTAGCGTGATACCGACCACATCACACAAATGAGCCATTGGTCACGAAAAAATATTACTTAAGGTCACGGAAATTATTACTTTTGGTCAATGAAAATATTACTTTTGGTGACGGAAAATATTACTTTTGGTCACGGAAAATATTACTTTTGGTCACGGAAAATAATACATATTACCTTAAAATTGTCTTCTATACTCTGTATCATGTGCAGAATGTTAACTTTGAAAAAAAAAAAACCTTTGTTGATAAAATGAAGGCAAAACCCAGAAGTGTATCCCATAGTGGTCTATTCTCTTCCTCACTTTATCGGTCTGTGTCTATTCTCTTCCTCACTTTATCGGTCTGTGTCTATTCTCTTCCTCACTTTATCGGTCTGTGTCTATTCTCTTCCTCACTTTATCGGTCTGTGTCTATTCTCTTCCTCACTTTATCGCTCTGTGTCTATTCTTTTCCTCACTTTATCGGTCTGTGTCTATTCTCTTCCTCACTTTATCGGTCTGTGTCTATTCTTTTCCTCACTTTATCGGTCTGTGCCTATTCTCTTCCTCACTTTATCGGTCTGTGTCTATTCTTTTCCTCACTTTATCGGTCTGTGTCTATTCTCTTCCTCACTTTATCGGCCTGTGTCTATTCTCGTCCTCACTTTATCGGTCTGTGTCTATTCTTTTCCTCACTTTATCGGTCTGTGTCTATTCTTTTCCTCACTTTGTCGCTCTGTGTCTATTCTCGTCCTCACTTTATCGGTCTGTGTCTATTCTCGTCCTCACTTTATCGGCCTGTGCCTATTCTCGTCCTCACTTTATCGGTCTGTGTCTATTCTCGTCCTCACTTTATCGGTCTGTGTCTATTCTCGTCCTCACTTTATCGGCCTGTGCCTATTCTCGTCCTCACTTTATCGGCCTGTGCCTATTCTCGTCCTCACTTTATCGGTCTGTGTCTATTCTCGTCCTCACTTTATCGGCCTGTGCCTATTCTCGTCCTCACTTTATCGGCCTGTGCCTATTCTCGTCCTCACTTTATCGGTCTGAGTCTTTTCTCGTCCTCACTTTATCGGGTTGTGTCTATTCTCTTCCTCACTTTATCGGTCTGTGCCTATTCTCTTCCTCACTTTATCGGTCTGTGCCTATTCTCTTCCTCACTTTATCGGTCTATGTCTATTCTCGTCCTCACTTTATCGGTCTGTGTCTATTCTTTTCCTCACTTTATCGGTCTGTGTCTATTCTTTTCCTCACTTTATCGGTCTGTGCCTATTCTCTTCCTCACTTTATCGGCCTGTGTCTATTCTCTTCCTCACTTTATCGGTCTGTGCCTATTCTATTCCTCACTTTATCGGTCTGTGCCTATTCTCTTCCTCACTTTATCGGTCTGTGTCTATTCTTTTCCTCACTTTATCGATCTGTGTCTATTCTCTTCCTCACTTTATCGGTCTGTGCCTATTCTCTTCCTCACTTTATCGGTCTGTGCCTATTCTCTTCCTCACTTTATCGGTGTGTCTATTCTCTTCCTCACTTTATCGGTCTGTGTCTATTCTCACTTCCTCTACTTTATCGATCTTATGTGTGTATTCTTTTCCTCACTTTATCGATCTGTGTCTATTCTTTCCTCACTTTGTCGGTCTGTGTCTATTCTTTCCTCACTTTGTCGGTCTGTGTCTATTCTTTTCCTCACTTTGTCGGTCTGTGTCTATTCTCTTCCTCACTTTATCGGTATGTGTCTATTCTCTTCCTCACTTTATCGGTCTGTGTCTATTCTTTTCCTCACTTTATCGATCTGTGTCTATTCTTTTCCTCACTTTGTCGGTCTGTGTCTATTCTCTTCCTCACTTTGTCGGTCTGTGTCTATTCTTTTCCTCACTTTGTCGGTCTGTGTCTATTCTTTTCCTCACTTTATCGTATGTGTCTATTCTTTTCCTCACATTATCGTATGTGTCTATTCTTTTCCTCACTTTATCGGTATGTGTCTATTCTTTTCCTCACTTTATCGGTCTGTGTCTATTCTTTTCCTCACTCTATCGGTATGTGTCTATTCTTTTCCTCACTTTATCGGTATGTGTCTATTCTTTCCTCACTTTATCGGTATGTGTCTATTCTTTTCCTCACTTTATCGGTATGTGTCTATTCTTTTCCTCACTTTATCGGTATGTGTCTATTCTTTTCCTCACTTTATCGGTCTGTGTCTATTCTCTTCCTCACTTTATCCGTCTGTGTCTATTC
This sequence comes from Megaustenia siamemsis, assembly GCA_032433765.1. NCBI lineage: Eukaryota > Metazoa > Mollusca > Gastropoda > Stylommatophora > Ariophantidae > Megaustenia > Megaustenia siamemsis. Next base: position 25,679,269 of record JAVIAB010000001.1, read on the forward strand.
TTTTCCTCACTTTATCGGTATGTGTCTATTCTTTTCCTCACTTTATCGGTATGTGTCTATTCTTTTCCTCACTTTATCGGTATGTGTCTATTCTTTTCCTCACTTTATCGGTCTGTGTCTATTCTTTTCCTCACTTTATCGATCTGTGTCTATTCTTTTCCTCACTTTATCGATCTGTGTCTATTCTTTTCCTCACTTTATCGATCTGTGTCTATTCTTTTCCTCACTTTATCGATCTGTGTCTATTCTTTTCCGCACTTTATCGATCTATGTCTATTCTTTTCCTCACTTTATCGGTCTGTGTCTATTTTCTTCCTCACTTTACGGTCTGTGTCTATTCTCTTCCTCACTTTATCGGTCTGTGCCTATTATCTTCCTCACTTTATCGATCTATGTCTATTCTTTTCCTCACTTTATCGGTCTGTGCCTATTCTCTTCCTCACTTTATCGACCTATGTCTATTCTCCTCCTCACTTTATCGATCTGTGTCTATTCTCATCCTCACTTTATCGATTTATATCTATTCTCCTCCTCACTTTGTCGGTCTGTGCCTATTCTCTTCCTCACTTTATCGATCTATGTCTATTCTTTTCCTAACTGTATCGATCTATGTCTATTCTTTTCCTCACTTTATCGATCTATGTCTATTCTTTTCCTCACTTTATCGATCTATGTCTATTCTCTTCCTCACTTTATCGATCTATGTCTATTCTTTTCCTCACTTTATCGATCTATGTCTATTCTTTTTCCTCACTTTATCGATCTATGTCTATTCTTTTTCCTCCTTTATCGATCTATGTCTATTCTTTTCCTCACTTTATCGATCTATGTCTATTCTTTTCCTCACTTTATCGATCTATGTCTATTCTTTTCCTCACTTTATCGGTCTGTGTCTAGTCTCTTTCTCACTGTATCGGTCTGTGTCTATTCTCTTCCTCACTTTATCGGTCTGTGCGTCTTTCACAATGACTTGGTATGCCGCAAACTTTATATATTTTACATTCTCTTACTTCTAACACCCTTTCTACTCGTCTCTTTCTCTCACTCTCTCTTCTCTCTCTCTCTCTCTCTCTTTTCTCTCTGTTTCCCTATAATTGTACATCTCTCCCTGTCTCTATCTTTCCCTCTCATTGTTTCCTTCTCAGTGTCTTTATTTGCTTCACTCCTACTTTCTCTTAACCCGAAACTCGCGCGCTTTCTCTCATATTGGTCTCTCTCTTTTCTGCCTCTCTTTTTCTGTTTTCATAAAATTGATTATCTCTCTCTCTCTTTCTCTGCTTCCCTATAATTGTTAATCTTTCTCTATATATCCCCATTATTGCTCCTCTCTGTCTCTCTCTTTCTCTCTGCGCCGTTCTCTCTTTCTTTCTTTCTCTGTGTCTTTATTACCTCTCTCGTACTTTGCCTTAACCCGGATCTATCACACTCTCTCTCCTTCACAATCTCTCACTATCTCTGCCATCATCTATCTATCTCTCCCCACTCAGTGTTCATCCTCTCCACTGCCTCCCTCTATTATCCCTCTCCTATTTTCATGTACTGAATTATCCCTCAAACAGAAAACACAATTCTTGCAACACGCAATAAAATCACACAAACAAAAGCCCGGATGTCTTAAGTCAGAATTAATCGAGTCTGGTTTTCTTTCAACTCTTCTTCCGCCCGACGCGCCGCAACTCGGCAGTTCTCGCCAAATGAAATCAAATTACGCCGTTCAATAATAACCCTTTAAAAATATATATATGACATGACCTTCATATTCGGGTGACATGACATCTGATACCGAAAGGTGCAACGCAAAAAAAAAAAAAAAAAAAAAAAAAAATATTAAAAAATTTATATTTCTTTGCCAAGTTTTTGTTGAAATTTTCTTTAATAGCCAGAGGTAAGGCAATATCTTCTGCGATCATTGGGATTCCAGATTATGTTACCTACTCCTTCTACTAACTCCTCCTCTTCTTCTTATTCCCCTTCTTCCAATGCTTCTCCTTCCCTCCTCCTCTTCTTCTTCTTCCCCTTACTCCTATGCTTCTTCTTCCCTCCTCATCTTCTTCTTTTTTCCTTTCTTCAATGCTTCTCCTTCCCTCCTCCTCTTCTTCTTCTTCTTCCCCTTACTCCTATGCTTCTTCTTCCCTCCTCATCTTCTTCTTTTTTCCCTTCTTCCAATGCTTCTCCTTCCCTCCTCCTCTTCTTCTTCTTCTTCCCCTTACTCCTATGCGTCTTCATCCTCCTCCTCTTCTTCGTCCCCTTACTCCTATGCTTCTTCTTCCTCCCTCCTCCTCCTCTTCTTCTTTCCATTATTCATATAATTCTTCCTGCCTCCTCCCTCATCCTAATCTTCTTCTTCTCCCCGTATTCCTATACTTCATCTTCCTCCTCCTCCTCTTCTTCTTTGCCTTATTCTCATGCGTCTTCTATCCTCCTCTTCCTCCTCTTCTTCCCCTTATACTTATGCTTCTTCTTTCCTCCTCCTTCTCCTCTTCTTCCCCTTATTCTTATGCTTCTTCTTTCCTCCTCCTCCTCTTCTTCTTCGCCTTATACTTATGCTTCTTCTTTCCTCCTCTTCCTCCTCTTCCTCCTCTTCTTCCCCTTATTCTTATGCTTCTTATTCCCTCCTCCTCTTCTTCTTCTTCCCCGTATTTCTATACTTCATCATCCTCATCCTCCTCCTTTTCTTCTTCCCCTTATTCTTATGCTTCTTATTCCCTCCTCCTCTTCTTCTTCTTCCCCGTATTCCTATACTTCATATTCCTCCTCCTCCTTTTCTTCTTCCTTTTATTCCTATGCATCTTCTTCCTCCCTCCTCCTCTTCTTCCTCTTATTCTATGCTTCTCCCATTCTCCTCCTCTTCTTCCTCTTATTCCTATGCTTCTCCCTTCTCCTCCTCTTCTTCCTCTTATTCCTATGCTTCTCCCCCTTCTCCTCCTCTTCTTCCCCTTATTCCTATGCTTCTCCCCCCTTCTCCTCCTCTTCTTCCTCTTATTCCTATGCTTCTCCCCCTTCTCCTCCTCTCTCTTCCCTTATTCCTACGTTTCTCCCCCTTCTCCTCCTCTTCTTCCCCTTATTCCTATGCTTCTCCCTTCTCCTCCTCTTCTTCCCCTTATTCCTATGCTTCTCCCCTTCTCCTCTTCTTCCCTTATTCCTATTCTTCTCCCCTTCTCCTCCTCTTCTTCCTCTTATTCCTATGCTTCTCCCCCTTCTCCTCCTCTTCTTTCCCTTATTCCTATGCTTCTCCCCCTTCTCCTCCTCTTCTTCCCTTATTCCTATGCTTCTCCCCTTCTCCTCCTCTTCTTCCCCTTATTCCTATGCTTCTCCCCCTTCTCCTCTTCTTCTTCCCTTATTCCTATGCTTCTCCCCTTCTCCTCCTCTTCTTCCCCTTATTCCTATGCTTCTCCCCTTCTCCTCCTCTTCTTCCCCTTATTGCTATGCTTCTCCCCCTTCTCCTCCTCTTCTTCCCCTTATTCCTATGCTTCTCCCCCTTCTCCTCCTCCTCTTCCTCTTATTCCTATGCTTCTCCCCTTCTCCTCCTCTTCTTCCCCTTATTCCTATGCTTCTCCTCCCCCTTCTCCTCCTCTTCTTCCCCTTATTCCTATGCTTCTCCCCCTTCTCCTCCTCTTCTTCCCCTTATTCCTATGCTTCTCCCCCTTCTCCTCCTCTTCTTCCCCTTATTCCTATGCTTCTCCCCCTTCTCCTCCTCTTCTTCCTCTTGTTCCTATGCTTCTCCCCCTTCTCCTCCTCTTCTTCCTATTATTCTTATGCTTCTCCTCCTTCTCCTCCTCTTCTTCCACTTATTCCTATGATTCTCCTCCTTCTCCTCCTCTTTTTCCCCTTATTCCTATGCTTCTCCCCCTTCTCCTCCTCTTCTTCCCCTTATTCCTATGCTTCTCCCCCTTCTCCTCCTCTTCTTCCCCTTATTCCTATGCTTCTCCCCCTTCTCCTCCTCTTCTTCCCCTATTCCTATGCTTCTCCCCTTCTCCTCCTCTTCTTCCCCTTATTCCTATGCTTCTCCCCTTCTCCTCCTCTTCTTCCCTTATTCCTATGCTTCTCCCCCTTCTCCTCCTCTTCTTTTCCTTATTCCTATGCTTCTCCCCCTTCTCCTCCTCTTCTTCCCCTTATTCCTATGCTTCTCCCCCTTCTCCTCCTCTTCTCCCCTTATTCCTATGCTTCTCCCCCTTCTCCTCCTCTTCTTCCCCTTATTCCTATGCTTCTCCCCCTTCTCCTCCTCTTCTTCCCCTTATTCCTATGCTTCTCCCCTTCTCCTCCTCTTCTTCCCCTTATTCCTATGCTTCTCCCCCTTCTCCTCCTCTTCTTCCCCTTATTCCTATGCTTCTCCCCCCTTCTCCTCCTCTTCTTCCCCTTATTCCTATGCTTCTCCCCCTTCTCCTCCTCTTCTTCCCTTATTCCTATGCTTCTCCCCCTTCTCCTCCTCTTCTTCCCCTTATTCCTATGCTTCTCCCCCTTCTCCTCCTCTTCTTCCCCTTATTCCTATGCTTCTCTCCCTTCTCCTCCTCTTCTTCCCCTTATTCCTATGCTTCTCCCCCTTCTCCTCCTCTTCTTCCTCTTATTCCTATGCTTCTCCCCCTTCTCCTCCTCTTCTTCCTCTTATTCCTATGCTTCTCCCCTTCTCCTCCTCTTTATCTCTTATTCCTATGCTTCTCCCCCTTGTCTTCCTCTTCTTTTTCTTATTCCTATGCTTCTCCCCTTCTCCTCCTCTTCTTCCCCTTATTCCTATGCTTCTCCCCTTCTCCTCCTCTTCTTCCCCTTATTCCTATGCTTCTCCCCTTTTCCTCCTCTTCTTCCTCTTATTCCTATGCTTCTCCCCCTTCTCCTCCTCTTCTTCCCCTTACTCCTATGCTTTTCTCCCCTTCTCCTCCTTTTCTCCCCTTATTCCTATGCTTCTCCCCCTCTTCTTTCCCTTATTCCTATGCTTCTCCCCTTCTGCTCCTTTCTTCCCCTTATTCCTATGCTTCTCCCCCTTCTCCTCCTCTTCTTCCCCTTATTCCTATGCTTCTCCCCTTCTCCTCCTCTTCTTCCCCTTATCTATGCTTCTCACCCTTCTCCTCCTCTCTTCCCCTTATTCCTATGCTTCCTCGCCCCTTCTCCTCCTCTTCTTCCCCTTATTCCTATGCTTCTCCCACTTCTCCTCCTCTTCTTCCCCTTATTCCTATGCTTCTCCCCTTCTCCTCCTCTTCTTCCTCTTATTCCTATGCTTCTCCCCCTTCTCCTCCTCTTCTTCCCTTATTCTTATGCGTCTCCCCCTCTCCTCCTCTTCTTCCTTCCCCTTATTCCTATGCTTCTCCTCCTTCTCTCCTCTTCTTCCCTTATTCCTATGCTTCTCCCCCTTCTCCTCCTCTTCTTCCCCTTATCCTATGCTTCTCCTCCCCTTCTCCTCCTCTTCTTCCCCTTATTCCTATGCTTCTCCCCCTTCTTCTCCTCTTCTTCCCCTTATTCTTATGCTTCTCCCTCCTCTTCTTCCTCTTATTCCTATGCTTCTCCCCTTCTCCTCCTCTTCTTCCCCTTATTCCCTATGCTTCTCCCCCCTTCTCCTCCTCTTCTTCCCTTATTCCTATTGCTTCTCCCCCTTCTCCTCCTCTTCTTCCCCTTATTCCCTATGCTTCTCCTCCTCTTCTTCCTCTTATTCCTATGCTTCTCCCCCTTCTCCCTCCTCTTCTTCCCCTTATTCCTATGCTTCTCCCCTTCTCCTCTCTTCCCCTTATTCCTATGCTTCTCCCCCTTCTCCTCCTCTTCTTCCCCTTATTCCTATGCTTCTCCCCTTCTCCTCCTCTTCTTCCCCTTAATTCCTATGCTTCTCCCTTCTCCTCCTCTTCTTCCCCTTATTCCTATGCTTCTCCCCCTTCTCCTCCTCTTCTTCTTCTTATTCCTATGCTTCTCCCCTTCTCCTCCTCTTCTTCCCCTTATTCCTATGCTTCTCCCCTTCTCCTCCTCTTCTTCCTCTTATTCTATGCTTCTCCCCCTTCTCCTCCTCTTCTTCCTCTTATTCCTATGCTTCTCCCCTTCTCCTCCTCTCTTCCCCTTAATCCTATGCTTCTCCCTTCTCCTCTTCTTCCTCTTATTCCTATGCTTCTTCTTTCCCCCCTCCTCCTCCTCTTACTCATATGCTTCTTCTTCCTCCCACCTCATCTTCTCTTCCCCTTATTTCCTTTCCTTCTTCCTCCCTCCTCTTTTATTCTTCCCCCTTATTCCTTTCCTTCTTTCTCCCCTCCTCCTTTTTATCTTCTTCTTCTATCGATTGTTGTTAGAGATTTACGGAAAATGTCTTGCCGTATTTTTTTATTTTATCATTTATTTTATCATTTACTTTATCATTTAGTTTATCATTTACTTTATCATTTATTTTATCATTATTTTATCATTTACTTTATCATTTATTTATCATTTGTCGCAGGCGGCACTGTTTTTTTCTTTACGTTCATTAACGCCAGTGATCCAGGAAAAATACAAATGTCAAGTGCGCACGCCTTGTTCTTCTGTTTGTTTGAGAGTTGGGCTGTACTTTGGCTGTACCGTAACGTTTCTCTGCGAAGGTTGAAGTCGTGGGTAATGTTTTGTCATCAAAGGTAAGGTATGAATGTAAGGGTTTTCATCCACTAATTATGGAAGGACAAAGGTAATGTAAAGGTTTTCTTCCACTAATTATGGAAGAACAAAGGTAATGTAAGGGTTTCTTCCACCAATTATGGAAGAACAAAGGTAATGTAAGGGTTTTCTTCCACCAATTATGGAAGAACAAAGTAATGTAAGGGTTTCTTCCACTAATTATGGAAGAACAAGGTAATGTAAGGTTTTCTTTCCACTAATTATGGAAGAACATAGGTAATGTAAGGTTTCCTTCTACAATTTATTAAGCATAAATCATGTAAGAGTTTCCTCCACAAATATGGGCATAGGTAATGTAATAAAGTTTCCCCTTCCGCATTATGAAACATACGTAGTGTAAGAGTTCCTTCCACACTTTATGAGATGTAGGTACTGTAAGAGTGCCCGTCACGCCTTATGGGACATAGTAATGTAAGTGGTTCTTTAACGCCTTATGAACTGTAAGCAATATAAGAGTTCATTCAACGCAATATTGACCATAGGTAATGTAAGGATTCTCACACAATATGGAGCATAGGTAATGTAAGAGTTTCTCACGCAATATGGGACAAGATAATGTAAGGGTTTCTTACGCAATATGGGACATAGGTAATGTAGGGTTTCTCACGCAATATGGGACATAGGTAATGTAAGGGTTTCTTACACAGTATGGGGCCTAGGTAATGTAAGGATTTCTCGCACAATATGGGGCATAGTAATGCGATGCTAGCGCCCTTATTTTTCAACGACTAATGGTATATTTTGTGGACGATGTAATCAGTGACTAATAGCTTTAGTAAAATAACGGGAGAAAAGTTTGAAATGTATTTTTTTTTTAATTGCAGAACGCAATAAATAACAAGTGACAAAACATAATATTAATCCAAGAAATACCAGATTTCAGGAATACCCAGAGAGAGAGGTGACAAGGAAATAAATCTATGTATTCATTTCCTTTGAGTTAGTTATATTTAAGTGTAGGAAACTGGCAATTAATTGATCTGCTGCGCTAAAGCTGGTAGCAAGGACAGAAAAAAGAGATGAAACGATTCGTTCCATCGTTTCATTTCTTCGTTTCATCTTTTCACCTCCTGTCCTATTTACTTCTCCTCGACTTACCTGCTCGATCGTCCTAGATGTGGTAGAATTTATCTGCTTTTCATTGTTTGTCAATGTTGTTCTCGTTTTTTTTTGAAGAAGGCTTCATATAGCACAAAACGTCAGCATTTTGTGTGTGTGTGTTTCTGTTTTGTAAAGTTGTCACCATACCTTGTAGTAGAGTATGTTACACCCCACTACTGGCTCCTATATTTCAGTGTATCTTTGTAGACACTTTTTTTTTGGCTCTCTTTATGTTCTTAAAATCCATATACAAACTCCAATGTTGTTCTCGTTTCCTTGTGGCGAGATATCGAAGTAAAATTAATACTTGACTTTTATAAGTTTTCCTGCTCTTACTAAAGAGTATGCAATTGCCACTAAATTATGGACTTTGATCTATATTCAGAATCTTCTTCTTCTTCTACCTTTTTAACTCCCAGTGGAGCATAGGTCTTCAACAAACACTTTCCAAGTCGTTCTGTTTTTTGCCATTCTTTTAAGATCATTCCATGTCTTCCCCATCAACTTCATCTCTGCTTCTATCTGTCTTCTCCAAGAATTCCTTGGTCTTCCTCTTTGTCTTTTTCCTCTGGGGATTTCAAAAAAGGCATGTTGTGTATTACTCTCGGTATATTCAGATTGCTTACGATGAATGACGATAACATATGACGAATGACAGTCCTGATGCGTTTACTGTCGGTGCTATAATACACCTTATGTCTTTTGACGTGTGCTGTGTTTGCTACGATGGGGACTGGAACTGCCTTTCTTTGCTTGGATATTCGATGAGATGTTAATTCGGGATGATTTTACTGGCTAGGGCGGTTGAGCAATTATGGATTTCCATTCGTTTGCAGTGATACCGGGGCCTTCGCATAACCATAACCATATGGGTTTATGAACATTAACACGATGTTCCCTATATGTTAGGGGAAGTAACGGGGATCTTTCTTTTCATTTGTCTCCCCTCTTTGACAAGATTAAACACGTGATCTTGGATTAAATGTAAATTTCGAAGTAAACAACTCGATTAGAATAAATAAATAAATTGTTTAATTAACAAACTCGATCGCTACTCGGAATTTGAGCCTGCTATTTTGTGAACAGTGTGGTTACCTCAATGCTGTGGCATTAATCCTCCAGTTGGTTTATTTGCAGTAAAATATGTTAGAATTGTCTTTTGTGATTTCTTCTAAATATCGTCTCATGTTAAACCTTTGAAAATGCCAAGTGCCATTTCTGTGCCTTTTCTATTTGCGCCAAACCTTTCAGACATGTCTGAATGTAGGCAATCCTGGCTTTACAATTCTTTTGTACAAAACGACATTAATGGAAACAACCTCTGACCTTTCCAGGTGGTCTACATAAGCTCCGGCAGAAGGCATTCAAGAGTTAGGCTACGCCAGAAAGCTGGTATTTTAAGGAATGGTTTTCAAAATGTCCTACGAAACCCCCCTCCCCCCCCCCCCCCCCAAATAAAGCACATTTTAAAAAAATATTCGTATAATGACAAGTTGGTTTTTAAAACAATGACTAATACATATTTCGGAGTGCGGGTTGCCGTATCGATGACGTGTCGGACTAAAAACGAGGAGAACGAGGGTTCGAGGGCTCGAGCCGGAAAGGGTCAAAAGTATTTTCTTCAGTCAGGAAGGAAGAAATAAAAACTCGGACCGATCATCTCGCGGCGACTGCACTTTGACAGACGGATTATTGTTCTCTAGTTTCTATAAGTCTCCCCCTGCAAATTCCTGTAATGGGAAAATGCTATAAGGATAGTTAATATATTCAGAGATATAGAGCTCTTTATATAGAGAAGGGTACAACAGTGGGCAGCCTGACTCCCACCAAGTTCTCCATTGAATATTCGCATCTCTATGCATGTTGGTGCCTTTACTCCTTCACCATTGAGTATTCGCATCTCGGTGCCTTTACTCCTCACCATTGAGTATTCGCATCTCTATGCATCTCGGTGCCTTTACTCCTTCACCATTGAGTATTCGCATCTCTATGCATCTTGGTGCCTTTACTCCTTCATCATTGAGTATTCGCATCTCTATGCATCTTGGTGCCTTTACTCCTTCATCATTGAGTATTCGCATCTCGGTGCCTTTACTCCTTCACCATTGAGTATTCGCATCTCGGTGCCTTTACTCCTTCATCATTGAGTATTCGCATCTCGGTGCCTTTACTCCTTCATCATTGAGTATTCGCATCTCGGTGCCTTTACTCCTTCATCATTGAGTATTCGCATCTTGGTGCCTTTACTCCTTCACCATTGAGTATTCGCATCTCTATGCATCTCGGTGCCTTTACTCCTTCACCATTGAGTATTCGCATCTCTATGCATCTCGGTGCCTTTACTCCTTCATCATTGAGTATTCGCATCTCGGTGCCTTTACTCCTTCACCATTGAGTATTCGCATCTCTATGCATCTTGGTGCCTTTACTCCTTCACATTGAGTATTCGCATCTCGGTGCCTTTACTCCTTCACCATTGAGTATTCGCATCTCTATGCATCTCGGTGCCTTACTCCTTCACCATTGAGTATTCGCATCTCTATGCATCTTGGTGCTTTACTCCTTCATCATTGAGTATTCGCATCTCTATGCATCTTGTGCCTTTACTCCTTCATCATTGAGTATTCGCATCTCGTGCCATTTACTCCTTCACCATTGAGTATTCGCATCTCGGTGCCTTTACTCCTTCACCATTGAGTATTCGCATCTCGGTGCCTTTACTCCTTCATCATTGAGTATTCGCATCTCGGTGCCTTTACTCCTTCATCATTGAGTATTCGCATCTTGGTGCCTTTACTCCTTCACATTGAGTATTCGCATCTCTATGCATCTTGGTGCCTTTACTCCTTCACCATTGAGTATTCGCATCTCTATGCATCTTGGTGCCTTTACTCCTTCACCATTGAGTATTCGCATCTCTTTGCATCTCGGTGCCTTTACTCCCTTCATCATTGAGTATTCGCATCTCTATGCATCTTGGTGCCTTTACTCTTCATCATTGAGTATTCGCATCTCTATGCATCTTGGTGCCTTTACTCCTTCACCATTGAGTATTCGCATCTCTTTGCATCTCGGTGCCTTTTTACTCCTTCACCATTGAATATTCGCATCTCTTTGCATCTCGGTGCCTTTACTCCTTCACCTTGAGTATTCGCATCTCTATGCATGTCGGTGCCTTTACTCCTTCACCATTGAGTATTCGCATCTCTTTGCATCTTGGTGCCTTTACACCTTCTCCATTGAGTATTCGCATCTCTTTGCATCTTGGTGCCTTACACCTTCTCCATTGAGTATTCGCATCTCTTTGCATCTTGGTGCCTTTACACATTCTCTATTGAGTATTCGCATCTCTTTGCATCTTGGTGCCTTTACACTTCTCCATGAGTATTCGCATCTCTTTGCATCTTGGTGCCTTTACACCTTCTCCATTGAGTATTCGCATCTCTTTGCATCTTGTTGCCTTTACACCTTCTCAATTGAGTAATCTTATCCGCGCTTCAGTTGAAACACGAATAACAACACAATATATATATATAAGGATATGTGCACATGCCACGTAGTTAGATTTGTGTACATATCCTTATATATATTTTGTATTGTTCCAGCTGAAGGCTTACTTGGTCGAACATCGACTTTTGTTTTGTTAATTACCATGTAAAGCTGTTACCATACCACTTTTTTCTTCTTTTTTTTTTAAATTGTCAAATAAATGATTTACACTGGTCCATGTAGTCAGTCTATGAATGATTTATATTGATCCATTTAGTCTTTGAATGATTTATATTGGTCCATGTAGTCTTTGAATGATTTATATTGATCCATTTACTCTTTGAATGATTTATATTGATCCATGTAGTATACAGATGTATAATGAAAAACAATGCGAGCCCTATGCAATGCAGCACTGGAAAGATGAAAATCAATATGTAGTCCATAAATGATTTATATTGTACATTTATCCTAGAGATGATTTATATTTGTACATTTTATCCTAGAAATGATTTATATTTGTACATTTATCCTAGAGATGATTTATATCGGTCTTTGTATCCTATGAATGATTTATTTTGATCCATGTAGTCTATGAATGGTTTATGTCGGTCTATATGGCCTATGAATTATTTATGTCGGTCTATATAGCATATGAATGATTCGTATTGGTACATTAGTCTATGAATGATTTATATTGGTCTATGTAGCCTATGAATGATTTTTTTTATTGGTACATTTAGTCTATGAATATTTATATTGGTCTATGTAGTCTATGGGTAATTTATTTTTGCACATGTAGTCTGTGGAGTGATTTAAATTAGGCCACGCAGATTGTTAAATTATTGTTCTCACCAACGTCTCCTCCACAATAATGTTATTACTTTGACCCGTCAACGTTAATTTGAAGACCCCTGGTTAAAGCAACTCGACCAGGCTCGGACGCCGGCAGATATCGGACATGTGAAAGCGTCCATACATGCTCGTGAACGCGTGGCTATTTTCAAAGCCCTCGCTTTAACGAAATGAAAGAAGGGCGTGCCCCGTGTCTCCGCAATCCACTTAAGGCTCAGATAGTACACCAGGCGTTGGCGAAGCGGGAGTGTCAGGTCTCTTTGACACTTGAGACCAGACCTGGGAATTGTGTAAAAATTAGCCGGACGAGAAAACAAAAGCTGCAGTCTTGGTAGACTTTATCAAACTGGTTTCAGATTTGTTGGGTCTCAGGCATTTACCCTGATAGGGATGAGAAGGGGGTGGGGAGAGAGAGAGAGAAGGGGGAGAGTAGGGGGGGGGGGGGAAACCACAGAAAGAAAGGATACAGGAGACGGAAATGGGAACATGAGAGGATGTAGGTTAGTGATAGCGTATTACTGGCAGAAAATCCAGAAGAGATACAACAACTAGTTAACACACAAAAAAATAGAATACGGTTTAGATATAAATATTCAACTTATCATTAAGTGCTGTCTCCGCGCCGAAGTTTGACAACCATGGAGCACCATTCTGCTCTGTCTATTACTTTGATGGTGCAAATTGTCATAGCCTGTCTTGTCAATCTTTTATGTGACTCATCCATGTTGGTCTGTCTCTTTTACTTTGCATTTTCCCTTCGAAGATTACTTACAGTAGGCAACTGTGTCTTTTAACTAAAAACAAACAAACTATCTTTACACACATATTACCATTACTGTGTATACCGGCTCACGATAGAACCAGAGGGATAAAGGCCACTTGGTCAAGCAGTCGCCATGACGTGTGAGACTGGGGATTTTTATTTCACCCCCGATAGAGAAAATCCTATCTGTCTACGGCAGATTTCAAAACAACGTACACTGCCTGCTTTTCAGCCAACGAAACAGTACATGCCCAAAAATCTCATTTGTCTTGTATGAATTGTATTTAGTAGTTTCACTTTGAATTTTAAGTTGATTTAAGACTTCATCGTTTGTTTTCTTTTCTTTCCATCCAATTCTTCCTATTCTTCAATTAATCACATTTCAAAGATAAAATTCATTTAAAACAACAACAAAAAAAACTAAAAACAACGAGTATATAGTCGTGCTGAGAAAACACACACAATTTATAATTGGATATCGAAGCAGACGGAAAGACGCTAGAAAGAGTTCAAGAATAGATATCTGGAACATAAAACAACTGATGGGAAATGTAAGATACACGATAAACAAAAGAATCGGAATGGCAAAAAGTGAATTTTAACATGGGGAAAAAAATAACATCAAAACAGATAACTATAACTGAGAATTGTAAAATGTTATGTCTACTCAACATTTCTGTACGGTGCAGAAACAGGGACATTCAATAGTAACAAAATATATTTTAAAAAAAGGAGCAGAACATTGAATGAAATCTATTATATATGGATCTATAGGAAAATGGGGAGAATTGAGTGGAAGGAAAAGAAGAAAATAAAGTTCTGAATCAAAAAACAAATGGGAAACAATGAAAGAATACCGGGGGAGGGGGGGGGACTTAGAGAGAATATCGGCGGTGAGAGAAGAAAATGAGTAAGGTAAGGAAACTATGAGATAAAACGTGTGAGATAAATGTGAAAAAAAAACTATTAAAGTGAGAAAAATATAAGGCGAAGGAGAAGAAAAATAAGGAACTACGAGAGGGTGTTCTAAGTAAGGGAACTACAAGAGGATGTTCTAGGTAAGAAAACTACACGTGGATGTTCTAAGGAAATAAACAAGAGGATGTTCTAGGTAAGAAAACTACAAGATGATGTTCTAATTAAACAACAAGAGGGTGTTCTAGGAAACAACAAGAGGATGTTCTAAGGAAACAACAAGAGGATGTTCTAAGAAAGGAAACAACAAGTGGGTGTCCTAATGAAATAAAAAGAGGATGTTCTAAGTAAGGAAACAACAAGTGAGTGTCCTAAAGAACTAAAAAGAGGATGTTCTAAGTAAGGAAACAACAAGTGGGTGTCCTAAAGAAATAAAAAGAGGATGTTCTAAGTAAGGAAACAACAAGTGGGTGCCCTAAAGAAATAAAAAAGAGGATGTTCTAAGTAAGGAAACAACAAGTGGTGTCCTAAAGAAATAAAAAGAGGATGTTCTAAGTAAGGAAACAACAAGTGGGTGCCCTAAAGAAATAAAAAGAGGATGTTCTAAGTAAGGAAACAACAAGTGAGTGTCCTAAAGAACTAAAAAGAGGATGTTCTAAGTAAGGAAACAACAAGTGGGTGCCCTAAAGAAATAAAAAGAGGATGTTCTAAGTAAGGAAACAACAAGTGGGTGCCCTAAAGAAATAAAAAGAGGATGTTCTAAGTAAGGAAACAACAAGTAGGTGTCCTAAAGAAATAAAAAGAGGATTTTCTAAGTAAGGAAACAACAAGTGGGTGTCCTAAAGAAATAAAAAGAGGATGTTCTAAGTAAGAAAACTACAAGAGGATGTTCTAAGGAAACAACACGAGGATGTTCTAAGTAAGGAAACAACAAGTGAGTGCCCTAAAGAAATAAAAAGAGGATGTTCTAAGTAAGGAAACAACAAGTGGGTGCCCTAAAGAAATAAAAAGAGGATGTTCTAAGTAAGGAAACAACAAGTGGGTGCCCTAAAGAAATAAAAAGAGGATGTTCTAAGTAAGGAAACAACAAGTGGGTGTCCTAAAGAAATAAAAAGAGGATGTTCTAAGTAAGGAAACAACAAGTGGGTGCACTATGTAAGGGAAATACAGGAGGGTGTTGTTGGTAAATAAACTATTAAATATGATTAGAATAATTAAAGTACGAGAGGATGAATGGGTGAGGAAATTATGAGAGGATACGTTATATAAGAAAATTATGAGATGATACGTTATATAAGGAAATTATGAGATGATACGTTATATAAGAAAATTATGAGATGATACGTTATATAAGAAAATTATGAGATGATACGTTATATAAGAAAATTATGAGATGATACGTTATATAAGAAAATTATGAGATGATACGTTATATAAGGAAATTATGAGATGATACGTTATATAAAGAAATTATGAGATGATGCGTTATATAAGAAAATTATGAGATGATACGTTATATAAAGAAATTATGAGATGATACGTTATATAAGGAAATTATGAGATGATACGTTATATAAAGAAATTATGAGATGAAACGTTATATAAGGAAACTATGAGAGTATACGTTACATAAGGAAATTATGAGACGATACGTTATATAAAGAAATTATGAGATGGTACGTTATATAAAGGAAATTATGAGATGATACGTTATATAAGGAAATTATGAGACAATGTAGTGAGTGAAGAAAGTGTGACAAGTCGAAGTGGCAATTTATGTAAGAAAATCCACAAGCATGTGCATCTATTATACGCTGCAATTAAGCAAGGCAGCTGTTAATATTTTTAAAAAAAAACATGACAACATTAAGTAAAGTTCATTTCAAAGAATGACAACTCCGTTCAGACCAGCCGACAAAAAAAGAAAGAAAGAAAGAACGAAAGAAAAAAAAAGAAAATAATTCCAGATGTAAACATTTAAAGTAAACATTCGCGGAAACTGGAAAGTGTATCAGAACAAGGAAATTCTTGCCGATGTTGTAGAACACTTTAGCCCAATAGAGGGAGCAGTTTATATTCTCTAAAGCCGGCACTTCTAAGGAGGCGTACGTGACATACACCACTGGGTTAGATTAATTTCCTCACTCTAAAACGATACGCATATCTTCGTAAGGAAAAAAAAACTGAAATAAAATAAATCAAAACAAATAAACAGATGTGGGACTACAACTGGAAAGTGTTTTATTTTAATTTGTTTTATTAATCCCCTCATTCTTGTTTTCATTTCTCATTCTTCTCTTGTTACCAGCTGAAATTGTGTGAGTATATTCCGGTGGTATCAAATTAGTCACGGAGAATGTATTTGCTGCAGATAGAGCTATGTCTTTGCTGGGCGTACAGATAATATTTCAAGCCCCTGGAAACTTAATGTCCACACACGTTGAGTGTTTTTAATGAAAGCATGGATATCGTTTTATTGAATGCCTGGTTTTTAGGGTACTTCGGGGCGATTGCTTTTCCGTTGCAGCCTTTCTTAACTCACGTATCCATTTATGGAGATTTAGATAGGAGAGTATATAGTTCATGTCCTTTCGTCTTCTTTGTTTGTTTGTCTGCTAAGTCTATTCCTTTTATTTTGATCACATCTTGGTGTTTTCATCGTCAGACATTTTCAACATTTTCAAGAACTATCTGCTGGTAATAATTTGCGATATGCAGATGACACAGTCTTGATAGCAGAGACAGAGAATGAACTACAAGAAATGATAGATATAATAGTAAAAGAAAGCAACAAGAGAGGTCTCAGTCTGAATAGTAATAAAACAGAAGTAATGGTTATATCGAAGAAACAATCACCACCATCATGCAGCAAACAAATAAACGAGACAAATCTGAAACAAGTGCAATGTTTGAAATACTTGGGCACAATAATTACATCAGATGGGAGATGCACCACAGAAATAAAAAGCAGAATAGCTCAGGCCAAAATAGCATTTCAGAAAATGAAAAATATCTTATGCAACAAATCTATATCAATAGAAATGAGAAAGAGAGTTCATCGATGCTGTATAGACCCAATTCTGACCTGTGGAAGCGAATCATGGACAATAGACAAACAAATGAAAAGACGATTAGAGGCCACAGAGATGGGATATCTCAGAAGAATGTTGAAAGTTCCCTGCACAGCTAAAAAGACCAATGAGGAAGTTCTCAAAGAGGCCAACACAAAAAGGGAGCTCTTAAAAAACATCAGAAAGAAGCAATCAACATTTTTCGGGCACATCATGAGAAGAGGGAAGTTGGAATACTTGGTTACATCTGGCAAAATAAAAGGAAAGAGAGATCGCGGACGACAAAGAGAGAAAAGATGGATAGCTTGGTGTCATGGCATGGAAAACAGTCAACAATAGAACTGATACGATGCACTGTGGATAGAAGTTTGTGGAAGGACATGATCACCTACGCCAACCGGTATGGCACATGATGATCTGCTGGTTGAGCATGTTTTACCGCTAATATTTGGTGATTTTTTTTCTCGTTCACTTTCACCGCTGGCGAAGATCGTAAGGTCTAGGAACTAAAATTTACGCGTTAATCCGTTTATTTTTCTTCCTGGCAGCCGCGTGCACAGTGGTCCCTCACCGCACAGGCGGGTACTTATGACTCTGACTTCGGAGGTACTTATATTTTGATTCCGTCGATGAGTAAATTGACGTTTCAAGCTGGGCCTCGCTGCTAAGACCAGGGGTGGTTGCCGCAGAGAGAAATCATAAACAAAAATCTCAACTGGTGCAGCCGGGATTTGAACCCACAACCGCTCTTGCCGCGAGACCAACCAATCCCCAACGTTTGGGGATTGAACTAGACCTCATGCGACTACTTCAGTAACCTTTTGTTCACAAACAATGCACTGGATGAACTGAGAATGGTACCAAAATAAGGATAAGAAAAAGTAAGAGAAATATTCGTTGCACTGGGAAGCATATGGAAATCCAAAGAAATAATTTTATAAAAGAAGTAAAGGACCCCCGTCACGCTAAGTGGCGTATAGGGGATCGGGTGTTAGTACCCATAAATTTTACAACTGGCAAAATAAAAGGAAAGAGATATCGTGGACGACAAAAAGAGAAAATACGGGATAGTTTGGTGTCATGGCATGGAAAACAGTCAACAACAGAACTCATGCGATGCACTGTGGATAGAAGATTGTGGAAGGACATGATCGCCAACGACAACCGGTACGGCACATGATGATTATGATATTCAGTAGGCTAACATAAAGTAATATTTCTACTGACTTCACTACATTTTAAATTATTTACTATTTATGTTAATTATATCCGTCTTGTTTGGGACGAAAATGTCTTGATGACTTTGTCATCGAAAGTACTGTTGAGTTGGTTTCTAAGTTTCTGAAGGAATGATTTCTCCATGAACATTAATGCCAAACCAGATAAGCGTTCTTGTGTCTGAGTTGAGCGACAATAAGATTTGACTCTCTTAAGGGCAGAAAAAGTTCTTTCTTCAGATGCTGATCCGCATATCGTAGCTATAAATAGCTAAGGAAGTAGTATCACTTTCACTTTCTGACGATTCTGATTGGTTAGAGCTAAAAATAACCCATGAAACCGCATTCATCTAGCGGCAACACCCCTCTATGTTATTTTGATTACCATTTTTGAATGTCAAGGTCGTTAATACCTGATCCGGATAGAGGAAAAATGTACCGCTGGCTCTTAGAGGTTTAAATGTAGAATAGTTTCGTTTCATTTACAAACGTTATAGTGGCCAGAGGAAAACCTTGCTTTAATAAATGCAAATCAAAGCAAATAAATCGTATTGGCCTACGAAATGTGTAATAGAATATTCGAAAATTTGTAATATAATTATTTTAAAAAATATAATAAATTATCATTTCCTTTTGTATTTCGTTAATATGTTCAGGCTACCAGAGGTAGCTGCGATATCATAGAGAACACGCCACTGATTAACATGAGGGGAAAGCCATTGATAAAGGTAAAAGTTGAAGACCAGAGTAACAGACTTACGACGCTTAAGAGAGTGTTGGCTGACAGTGATCAGCGACTCATAGCTGACTGCTGATATCCGCACAGTGAGTAACAATTGAAAAACACCTTATTCAATATACAGATGATTGGCCTCCAGACATGATAGCCAGTCTTGTCATGCGGGTAGGGTCTGATACACAAAAATCGCAATTTGATGTAAACTACAACTCATCTACGCCCATTTAACGTCATTTTAAGAGCTAACAACGAAAATGGGAACAATCGTAAGGAGATTTCAGCAAGGGACTGGGGGGAAAAAGAACACGGTATTTGATAAAGGAAAGACTGAATAGCGACATCGCGGGGCTTGCCTTTAACAAACAAACTGGGGCAAATAAATATCTGCTAGCTAGTTAGTCAGTCAGTAGATAATTGTCACTTAACATCGGACAACCCCATAAGTGCTCGTTTCCTCTCAGTCTACAAACCTTATCTTCTTCTTTTTTCCTTCCTCGTATGCCTTTCAGCATTGAGAGGATATAAAATTTGCGATCTTTTGCTCTTGTGTTTGTCTCTGCTGCTGTCTTGTTTCATAGTGGTTGTAATATTTCAGTAATCCATCGTTTTCGTGGTCGGCCCTTGGGTCTTGTGTTCTCGAAACGGTTATTGAAGGCTCAATGTCTTATGTTTTGATCTTTCTGCCTTATCACTTAGCCAAATGATTTTATCTGTTGTTTGTTTTTGTATTATTATATGCCGGGGATTACTCTTAAGTTTTTTTCTCAGTTCATCATTCCTGATCTTATCGCTTATGCAGTTTCCTTTCATTCGGCTAACGAATTTCATCTATAGCTTGTTTCATAACTAGTGCCCAACTTTTAAAATCGATAGCTTTTTAACCGCTTGTTGTAAGTTGTTCAAAATTTGCATGTAAAGTTATAATGATTAGAACCCAACAGGGAATTAATTTCATTTTAAAAAAAACATTTGGTTATTATTGTTGCTTTTTGATTTATATAAATTTATAACGACCCATTGATGTAGTCAAAACTTAATGTTTACAGTATTTTAAGTTAAAAATAGCGAGTAAAAATCCATACACGGTAAAATTGACGTGTTTGCACGCTTTTACCGTGGTTTTTTGACACAATTAGACACTTGTAAAAAACACGAGAAATTGTGTGTTCCATTTCCGTTCATTCGTAGGTGTAGACGTGGAACGATAACATTTATCATGAGTCTTAAAATGAAATTCTGCAGTTTACAAAACATCGCAATAAAAATGTATGACTATTTTTGCAAAGAGGCTAAACGAGGAAGATTATTTCATTCTTTAGAAAACCCTGAGAATAGGACAAGACACATTTTGGATTTATCTAAACGGTCATTTAATCGCTGGATTCAAGCACGTGACCGTCAATGTTCAAAATATACAAAATCACAAGGAAGAGCAAAAATGTTGGATAATTTCGACAGTGAACTTATTAGAAGTGAAATTCGCAAAATGTTGGGTATGAATGAAATTGTTACAATAAGAAAATTAAAAATTTCGCTGAAAAAGAACAACAGTATTGAAATATCAAAGTCTACATTATGGAGGAATGTGAGAGCTGCAGGCTTAACATTCAGAAAGTATTCCAATGGACGAAACATCATCTGTGAGAAGCCACATATAGTAGTCATGAGAAGCAAGTACTTACGTGAAGTAAAAGAGGTGCGCAAGCAAGGTTATGATATTGTGTACTTGGATGAAACATGGACCAATGCTCACCACACTAACCAAAGGGAATGGCAGTCATCAGATGGAAAGATTAAGAGATTAATACCTAGCAGCAAAGGACAGCACTTGATAATTGCTCATGCAGGTAGTCGACAACATGGACTAATACAGAATGCAGAGCTCATTTTTCTTTCAAAATCCATAGACAATCGGGATTATCACTCTGAGATGAATGGTCACATATTGAGACATTGGATTGAAAATTCTGTTCTCCCATCACTAGATCGACCATCTTGCCTAATAATGGACAATGCAGCGTACCACAACATTGTTGCACTTGAAGATAAAGTCCCGACGTCATCCACTACAAAAGATGCTATTAAGATATGGCTCACAAAAGAGCACATACAATTTAATAACATGTACTTAAAACCTGAATTACTATCTCTAGTAAAGCAAAAACAAAGGACAAAGATTTTTCAAATAGATAAGATTATCCAAGAGCACGGTCATATAAGTTTGAGGCTGCCACCTTACCATGCTCATTTAAATCCAATAGAACTAATCTGGGCAAAATTAAAAGGACAAGTGGCAGATGAAAACACAACATTCAAAATATGCGATGTAAAGACTCTTGCTAATCTCGCCTTATTAAATATAGACAAAGATTATTGGGCTAAATGTGAAGACCACGTCTTAAAACAGGAAGAGGAATATTGGAAAAATGATGGTTTGTGGAATATTCAACCCCAAACAGTTATTAATCTTTTAGACTCGTCTGATTCAGAATGAAAGTATATAGCCGCCACAATGTTGGCCCCTATATTACCTTAAATTAGTTCAACAAACGGTCCTTTTCAGGACCACACAACTATGAAAATTGGACATACAGGTATACCTTGATATTATCGTCCGTCCTCGAACTGAGAAGACAATAATTCTCCTGGTGTTTTTCCTTATTCAGTTATTTCCCCATTACGGCCACGCCTTTACCTAGTGAAAATTAATCATAGACCAGCAACTACGGTAATTTCTATTATTTAGGGATTCACAATTTACAATTTTGACAAACATCAAAGAAATTCGCCGCTTTAAGAAAACTGCAGCTGCAAGATATTTGTTAAATATACATTTAAAGGGTCTTTTGCATTATAATAACATTTGGAAAATTTCAACATTATTTAACAAACGGTTTCTGAGCAATAGCGTTTTGAAGTTGGGCAAGTGATTTGAAACGAGCTATAGATGGTAATTATCGTTCTTATTGTTCCTGTATCTAGCGTCCAGGTCTAGCAGTGGTAGCTCAACGTCAGTCCCGGAAATTACAATCTAGAAATCTCAGTATATCCCTAGTCTCAATGTGTAGCGGACTTAGAGGCCCATTTCTGTGTTGGTTTACCAGTTTTCTGTTGCTCCCTGCATGCACTGATACTTTGTCCATCGTCAACTCATTCAAATATGTTGCCCGACTCACTCGCCTTTCCTCCTACCTCAGTAAATGTCTCCGCTTTGGTTAAAGAAGAGAAGACAACTAGTGTGAGACAGAGGAGGAATGACTGTGACAGAGAGAATGAGAGATAGTAAGGCTCCTACCCTCTCTCCTCCCTCTCCCCCAAAAATGTGCACAGGGGAAGTCGAGGCCCATTGTCAGATTTATACTTGGTGAGGTCCCAAACTGGCTAAGCTAAATGAAACTTTGCTTTACGGTGTCCCAAACTGGCTAAGATAAATGAAACTTTGCTTTACGGTGTCCCAAACTGGCTAAGATAAATGAAACTTTGCTTTACGGTGTCCCAAACTGGCTAAGATAAATGAAACTTTGCTTTACGGTGTCCCAAACTGGCTAAGCTAAATGAAACTTTGCTTTACGGTGTCCCAAACTGGCTAAGATAAATGAAACTTTGCTTTACGGTGTCCCAAACTGGCTAAGATAAATGAAACTTTGCTTTACGGTGTCCCAAACTGGCTAAGATAAATGAAACTTTGCTTTACGAGGTCCTAAGCTGGCTAAGCTAAATGAAACTTTGCTTTACGAGGTCCTAAGCTGACTAAGCTAAATTAAATGTGGAGGCCCTAAAACCGCTAAGCTAAATGCAACTTTGCTTTATGAGGCCCTAAGTTGGCTAAGCTAAATGAAACGTTCAGGCCCTAGGCTGGCTAAGTTAAATGAAACTTTGCTTTACGAGGTCCTAAGCTGGCTAAACCTAAATGAAACTTTAAGGCTCTAAGCTGACTAAGTTAAATGAAACTTTGAGGTCCTAAGCAGACTAAGTTAAATGAAACTTTGAGGTCCTAAGCTGACTAAGTTAAATGAAACTTTGAGGTCCTAAGCAGACTAAGTTAAAAGAAACTTTAAGGCCCTAAGCTGACTAAGTTAAATGAAACTTTGAGGCCCTAAGCTGACTAAGTTAAATGAAACATTGAGGCCCTAAGCTGACTAAGCTAAATGAAACATTGAGGCCCTAAGCTGACTAACTTAAAAGAAACTTTAAGGCCCTAAGCTGACTAAGCTAAATGAAACTTTGGGGATCTAAGCTGACTAAGTTAAATGAAACTTTGAGCCCCTAAACTGACTAAGTTAAATGAAACTTTGAGGTCTATAAGCTGACTAAGTTAAATAAAACTTTGAGACCCTAAGCTGACTAAGTTAAATGAAACTCTGAGGCCTTAAGCTGGCTAAGCTAAATGAAACTTTGCTTTACGAGGTCCTAAACTGGCTAAGCTAAATGAAACTTCGAGGTCCTCAGCTAAATTAAACTCTGAGGTCCACTATTAAACATTCTAAACCAGAATGTCTCAATAAAAGATTACAATATAAATAAACATTTCGTTTTGTTAGGCCTTGAACCGCAGCTTATTTAGTTTTAAGTCTAAATTAGGCCTTGTGAGGCCCATCGTTCCACAACAAAAACAAATTAACGGCTGATTGTCATGTTGTTATATACACATGTCATGTTGTTATATACACATGTCATGTTGTTACATGCACATGTCATGTTGTTATATACACATGTCATGTTGTTATATACACATGTCATGTTGTTATATACACATACCTAATCGATACCGCAGCAATCTTACGATGTCAGGAATTTTGATTTAAATTTAGCATTAAGTAAAATGGACGTCTAATTTGGCAGTGTGTAGTATATAACCAATAAGCTACAGGAACTGGTAACATGTATATCCTCCCCCCCCCCCACCTCCCCACCCTTTTCCTTGTCTGATAAAGAGAGCGCTGGCCATATTTGGGAGCTGCTGTTACTGTAATGACTGGTAACATATCATCAACTAACAAACTGTGTCATGCATTACAAAGAATTGAAAACCCCTTATGCACAGAACCATGGCAACGTTAAGAAGAATGTATTGCGCAAACAATTTTTTTTTTCTAAAACCCGCCAACCAAACCACATGGACATTTCCCAAATTCCCTCAAATAACAAGCCCAGAAATATGTTTCTTTTTTTTTTTTTTTTATAAGCAGACCTTGTTGACAGGTGCACCTGCATGTAAACGGCGCGAAACAAAACATTAACAAAATGTGAACAACGAGTACGCGCAGGGCGGAAGCTGGCAGAGCGGGAAGCGGGAAATTCCAAGTGGCAAAATTCCCACGAGTTGACAGGCAAACGTTATGTTTTTTATTCCTTAAATTCTTCGGAAAATCATAACATTTTCCTTTAAATTCAAAATACAGTAACTGGTTTCTTTAGTAGTTATACTCTGCCTTCTATGTTTGTTAATAGTGTCCTTTAATTTTACAATGTTAATGAATAATCATCAGCATTGAGTGCCGTCTCCGCATCGAAGGCTGGCTACCATGGAGCGCCATTCCGTTCTGTCTCATGCTTTGCAGGTTGTCATAGTATGACTTGTTCATTTTTTTATGTTACTCGCCCACGTTAGTCGTGATCTGCCTCTGCCTCTTTTACTTTGTATTTTTCACTTCCAATATTACTTTTAGTAGGCTGTTGTGACTTTTAACATGGTCTTAAATCGCATTTGTCTAGTTTGAATTGTATTTTAGTAGTTCTCATTTCATTTGTAGTTGTTTTAAGACTTCATCTCTTGTTTTATTTTATTTTCATTCAATTCTACCTATTACATATATCCACATTTCAAAGGTTTCAATTTTCTGTTCTGTTTTCTTGTTTAATGCCCATGTTTCTGGGACCATACAGAAATGCTGAGAGAATATAACATTTAGCTATTCTTAGTTTTAGCTCTAGTGTTATTTGTTTTGATGTTAGTATATTTTTCTTGACATTAAAATTACTTTTTGCCATTTCTTTTCTTTTGTTTATTTCACTTATACATTTTCCATAACTGGTTGTACTATGCCCAAGGTAGTTGTAGCTCTGAACTGTCCCCAGGTCTATTCCTTCAATGTTTATATCCACTTGTATGTAGGTTTGGAGTATTTTCTATGTTTATGATCACAGTTTTAATCTTTTTAATATTCTATTCTAATCTAATCCAAATTTTTCCTTGCCATTTTTATCTCATTAAGTAATTGTTGTAGATCTCTAGTTAATGAATATTTTCTTTATTTTAAATGTTTCCTTGTGTTTGATAAGGAACGC
Organism: Megaustenia siamemsis; assembly: GCA_032433765.1. Classification (NCBI taxonomy): domain Eukaryota; kingdom Metazoa; phylum Mollusca; class Gastropoda; order Stylommatophora; family Ariophantidae; genus Megaustenia; species Megaustenia siamemsis. The sequence goes on from JAVIAB010000001.1 coordinate 25,704,325, forward strand.
AATCGCATCAGAAAGATTGTTGTAGTTGTCTTCTTTTACAGCAAAGCCTTGTAAATGTCTTTCTTCTGTACAACCAAAACCTAGATCTACTACATTGTAATGCAATATCCAATAACTGTCCTCCTGTACAATTAAAAACACACCTGATTTTATTTATTTATTTAATAACTATTGTACTTACTCTTTTTTTTCACTTCCGCTTATATCCTTGTGGGTGTCGCAGGAGATACAAAGTTCAAATTGATGCCATTCTGGCAGCCTCAACCATTGTCAGTTGTTGTAGTAGCATTTCTCAGTTGTTGTTGTAGCATTTATCAGTTGTTGTGAGTTCATCTTATAAGGTCACGGACTCCCTACCATCTCATTTTTAAATATATGTTGCTATTTATATTGGGGGGGGGGGGGGGGGGAAAGGAAGAATAGAAACAGACATTTTAAGAGATTCGCCTGACAGAAAGTCAACAACAGAAATGATAAATAGTTGTCGAGATCGAAAATTGTGGAGAGACATGATCACCTTACGCCAGCGGGCATGGTACTTGATGATGACGATCTTCTTCTTCCGCTTCTTTTTCTTCTTTCCTTCCTCATCTGCCTTTCAAAAAAAAAGATGAAAAAGCTTCTTTCCTTCCTCATCTGCCTTTCAGAAAAAAAAAGATGAAAAAGCTTAGAGACCCCGTGTACACTCACGCACGTTAAAGAACCATTGGCAGTTAGAAGTCGTAAATAGTAGGACAAAAATTCCAGTTCTAAATCTACAGATTTTGAAGATGGATGTGTCGGATCGAAAAGCTTTGGCGTAAAATAGCGACACAACGCCCTTACGCCCATTTAAGTGATAAACGCTAAGTAGAAGAAAAGTCTGTTGTGAAGTTATGAGGGAGGTGTAGCTGCGGAATGATGGTCGCATGCTCTAATGATGTCTCCAGAAAGTGTAAAGGTTAGAGTTTGTATTCCACTTTTATAGAAATACGGACAACGCGCCATGACACTCCTGGAGAAGGGAACGTGCTGACGTTTAATAACAGAAGGATAAGTTTAATCCGCTTCCGGTCTCCAGCAGTGACAGAGAAGGTTACAAAGTCGAGATAGAGCAATTGTGTAACATGCCCTGCAAATACTGTACCTTTGCTACGTAAGGTTAGACCACGTGACGTATTACCGTAAAACTACTATTTTTCTATCACTACCAATTTATCTCATCCTCTTCTCCTGTTTCTTCTTCTTCTGCATCTTACTCTCCACCTTCTCTTCGTTTTCCCTTTCCTCCTGTTTCTTCCTTTCTCTTCCTCTTCTTCCAATTATTCCCTTATTCCTATTCTTCTTCCCATACCTCCTCCACCTCTATCGGTTCTTAGTTAGAGATTAAAGGGAAAGCATTCACTAGTCTTGTAGTGTTTTATTGTACCATTTGTCGCAGGCGTAACTTTAAAAAAAAAAAAAAAAAAAAAAATTAACGTTCATTAACGCCAATGATACAGAGAAGGAAGAAAAAAAGTTTGAAGTGCGCAAGCTCTGTTTGGAAGAATTCGGTCAAACACTAGATCGGTACCACGTGTTCCGGTCTTAAAGAACAGGCACAAACGATACAAAAGTCGATTACAGAAATGTCATTGAGTAGCACACAAAGCACATCCGACGCGTTCGCCATTCAAGAAATATAGGGGACGCAAAAATATCTTGCTGCAGACGTTGTGTTATACAGCGGTTCTAAGTATTAGAGAGAAAAAAAAAGAATCCTCAATTACTGCACACCGTAGAATAAAGTGGGAGCCGCGATAGCTCAGTGGTTAGTGAACTGGACTACAAAGAACAAGAGTAGGGTTCAATCCCGACCGACGGCTTCCGGGTTCACCAGCCTTCAATGGGTACCGGATTTTGTTCTGGGAAAGTAAAGCGTCACGGGCGTAATACCGACCACATTACCCCAAAAATCATGTGCTGAAGGTCTGTAAAATTTATGGTCAGTAACACCATATTCCCTATACGCCACTTGGCATGACGGGGGCTCTCTACTATTTTTTTTTCTTTTACTTACAGAATAAAGCGTATCAGATTTATCAGAGTATTGGCCAAATAGGGGGAATGATTGGTCTCGAGACAAGACACCCGTCTCATACTGAGAGGTTGTGAGTTCAAATTTCGGCTTCACAAGCTGGAATTTTTATTTCTCATTTCAGAGGTCAAAGCTGGCGAACTCAGAATAAGGAATAACAATAATACAAAAATATCGGCCAAAAAAAAAGTTCCACTTTAGCCAAAAGAGCACATTATTTATGGCCAGAATATTTATAATAATTTCAGTTTTGGCCACAAAATTCTAGGCCTATAACTGAATATCAAGAAATATGTCTGGTGCTCGATGAAAGCGTTTAAAATGTTAAATTATAAAATGTAATAACACACGTCATCTTCCGGCTACACGTTTACATGCTAATATATTAATAATTTCGGCGAATCATTTCATGGGAAGAGGTATGTTTACATCACCGGGGGAGGGGTGGAGAGGAGGGAGGGGGGGGGAGAGGAGATAGCAAATAATCAACAAGAGAAAAAAAAATACAAAGAACAATAGATGGTCCGAAGCAGGATAAAACTGGTACTATACAGCAGAGCAATGAAAGCTGTAGCGTTGGTTTCTCGTGGCAAGGCGCTGTGCCGATAAATACCGATTCGATCCTTATTCGGATAAATCTGTTATTCTTTGTTTTTCTGTTTTTGATTATTTGGGATTTTTCTTCTGATTGCTGTAAACATACCTCTTCACCTGAAATGATTCGTTGATCGATTGCCTCGGAAGTTTACCTCCATAATAATCTTCAAGCATTATTCGTCTCCAATTAAAACGTTTAAAAAAAGCATTGGTCACCTCAAGGCTAGTGACATCTCCAAAACATGCCTAGTGTTATAGAATCATTTTACATAAGGTATAGATAAAGTACGAGACTTGAATCGGTGTCTTAGCACACGAGTATTCGGAGACTTCTGGATAGTGTCGCCTCAAGCATCGAAACTCACAATGCGAGGCGGCATTCCTCACCTTCCCAGAGTACTATACCCTGGTACCCATTTCTGCCAGCGGCTGGGTCGACCACGAGGGTATTATTTTTTCCAACCACGAGAACAGCTCACACTGCTTCCATCGGGAATCAAATACGAGTTGTTTGAACGGGTGGTTTTCCCAACTAGGCCACCGATGCCCTCCATCATTTTATATAATTATGATGAGGTTATCTTATCAGCTTTCAATAATATTTCTCTGTTATATCCTGTAGCTCACTCTAAATTCCACATCACATTTTTATTTTAAAATTATCATTCACGGTTTTCGGCACAGCTGTTTACTTTCATTAAAAAAATGACATTTTAGTTATAATCGTAGACAATTTGCAGCATTTATGGATGAAGATGTTCTGAGCAAAGTACGCTCCTCTTTTTATAAACATTGATATTTGGTGGTAGCGGTTCCAATTTTTTACATCACACACACAATAAAACTTTTAGTTAAAGCAAATATTGATGTATGCATGATATTTTAGTAGGTCGGGTTCGATCATGATCGACGGCTTCCAGGTTTACCCAGCCTTTAATGGGTACCAGATTTTTTTCTGGGAAAGTAAAGCGGCATGGGCGTAATACCGATCACATTGCCCCGAAAATCAAGTGCCGAAGGTCTGTAAAATTTATGGTCACTAACACCATATTCAGTATACGCCACTTGGCGTGACGGGGGTCTTTACTTTTTATTTTTTTTATTTTTATTTATTTATTTATTTTTTTTTTACTTGTATATTTTTGGTAGCTAATACCAGAAAGATAAATAAAACAGGCAATTCTGAGAGTTTCTTGGGATGCGAACTTCAATTATTAACCGCAACAGTCTTTACATTTTGTTTGTTCGTTCGCCAGCTCTGACGAAGTCCCTAGAGACTAGTAACTGAATTTTGCGTGTTAATCCGTTTTTTCCCCTGGCAGCCGTGTGCACAGGGGTCCCTGGCCGCACAGGCAGATAACTTCGACTTCGGAGGCACTCATATTTTTTCCGTCGATGAGTAGTTGATGTTTCAAGCCAGGCCTCGCTGCTGAGACCAGGGGTGGTTGCCACAGAGAGAAATCATAAATAAAAATCCCAACCGGTGTAGCCGGGATTTGAACCCACAACCTCTCTGTCTCGAGGCCGGCGACTTGCCTCGAGACCAACCAGTCCCCAGTTGTTACATTTAAAGCGACAGCTTCTTCTAGTGACGTTTAATGTATAAAAAAAGAATTATGTTTTTTGTTTCCTTCTGGAGAGACACAAATGAGCATACAAACTAAAGTAGCAGTGACAAACACAGGTAGTTAGAGTCATAGGCTTCTTGGTGCCCCTTTGAGAACCCCTGGTGAGGTAATACTTGCATACCGCCAGAAAAAACAAACATTGTCCACCCAGAAAGAGCCCAGTTACATGGCGGCCACATATTATTTGTCTGTTATTTTTGGCCGAGGGATAAAGAACAGCAAATATTAAAGGGTACTTTGAGATGTATGTGACGTCTTATTCAGTTAAGTGGAGTTGCATTGGTAGAAAAAAAAAGGTAAAAAAATATAAAGTGGAAATAAGAGAAAAATAAAGTGAAAATTATAGCAAATAAATAATGTGAACGTAAGAGTAAATAAATGCAATTGAAATAAGAGCAGATATATACAGTGAAAATAAGAGTTAAGTGTAAGTGGGGGGAAAGAGCATATAAATAAAGTGGAGATGTGAGCAAATAAATAAAGTGGAGATGAGAGCAAATAAATAAAGTGGAGATGAGAGAAAATAAATAAAATAGAAATAAGAGTAAGCGCAGCTTCGAAAGTTATTGAGTTATTTGAGGGATAAACATTGCACTGACTACTCCAGCTCTGTGTTGCTTGGTAAGTCTTCTTATACGCCCATTAAGTTTCTCTACTACAACGTTTTAACTACTACAAAGCTATTACTACTAATGATGACGATGTGCCACTACTAATGTCACCACTACTACTATTACCACTAATAACACTACTACTAATACCACCACTACTACTACTATTACTACCAACACCACTACTACTACTACTACTATTACTACCACCACCACCACTACTACTACTACTATCACTACCACTACCACCACTAAGTTCTCTGTAGTAGTGGTAGTAGTAACTTTCCTCTTCTTCTTCCTCTTCTTTCCATCCTCATCTGCCTTTCAGCGTCGAGGTTGATATAATTTGCGGTCTTTTGCTCTTCTGTTTGCCTCTGCTGCTGTTATGTTTCCTAGTGTTTCTAATATTCCATCGATCCATCTTTTTCGTGGTCGACCCTTGGGTCTGGTGTTCTCACGTTTGTTGAGGGATCGTTGTGTTGTGTTTTGTTCTTTCTGCCATGTCACGTGTCAAACCATTTTATCTGTTGTTTCCTTATATATTCTATGGCGGGGGCTATTCCTTAGTTTTTTTTTCCTCAGTTCTTCATTTCTGATCTTATCTCTCAGACTGTTTCCTGTCATTCGTCTAACACATTTCATCTCTTTAGAGGTTATTTTCTTATTGTTCTTGCATCTAGGGTCCAGGTCTGGCATTGGTAGCACAACGTTGGGATGAAGATTGTACTTTTATTCACTCACTCACCCACTCACTCACTCACTCACTCACTCACTCACTCACTCACTCACTCACTTCACTCAATTTTCATGTTATTACAATGCACTCATATCTTCACTTGTAAACGTGTATTTAATTTATTATTTTTCACGAATTTAGCAATTTATACTTTCAAAGCTACTACTTCATCACTCACTCAATGCGTGTGCACAGTGAGTGAGTGAGTGAGTGAGTGAGTGAGTGAGTGAGTGAGTGAGTGAGTGAGTGAGTGAGTGAGTGAGTGAGTGAGTGAGTGAGTGAGTGAGTGAGTGAGTGAGTGAGTGAGTGAGTGAGTGAGCGAGTGAGAGAGTGAGATTTGATGAAATGGTAGCTTTCAAAGTATAAATGACTACATTCGTGAAAAATAATACAGTAAATACACGTTTACAAGTGAAAATATGAGTGCACTGTAATAACATGAAAATTAAAGTAAATAAGTAAATTGAGTCTAGAGGTTTCACGCCGGCCTCTGGGCAGGGAGAAAGCAGGTTCAAAGTCAACCTCAGTCCTGAGGTGGATGTTTAAATTAGAACAAAAATGAATCCGTTGTTTCTTCGTGACGTCAGCCTCACCTGATATATGTGTAGTCAGATCATATGTCCGGTTCTCTAGGATAACGGCAATAAAGGAGGAGGCCCCGTGTGCACGCGCGCACGTTAAAGACTGGTTGGTAGTTAAACATCGAAAAGAGTAGATCACAATGGTCGCTGTTCGGGTAAATCAATTTTGAATTATAAACCTTCCCACGCTGAAGTAAGATGTGTCGGGTCGAAAGGCGCAGATGTCGCGACGTGTCGCAAAATTGTGACACAGCGCATCCACGTCCACTTAACTGGTGAAAGCTAAGAAAAAGAAGTCTAGGTATTGTTGAGTGCCTTCTTCTCAGCGTTCACTAATTAAGTGGGCATGGGTGCGTTGTGTCACTATTTTTCGGCCCGACACATCCGTCACCGGCACGGATTGGTAGATTTTCTAAACAGAAATGTTGCCCGGACAGCGGCCATTTTGACCTGCTCTTCCCGACTTCAAACTGTCAATGTTTAACGTGTGCGAGTGCACACAGGACCGACTGTTTTTCGCGACGACTAAATATCGGATCATACAACCCAAAGACCGGCGGAGGGTAAAAACCACGGGTTCGGTTTAAACAAAACAATCCTACCGACTATGGTGGGAATCGAAGCCAGGACCTTACAGTCCAGAGATCGACGTCTTACCTCTTCTTCTTCTTCTACCTTTCAGCTCCCTGTGGAGCATAGGTCTTCAACAAACACTTGCCAAGTCGTTCTGTTCCTTGCCATTCTTTTAAGATCATTCCATGTCTTCCCCATCATCTTCATCTATGCTTCTGTCTTCTCCAATAATTTCTTGGTCTTCCTCTTTGTCTTTTCCTCTGGTGATTCCAAAAAAGGGCCTGTTGTGCAATACTCTCAGTTGGCTTCCGCAGTGTGTGTCCTATCCATCGCCATCGTCTTCGCTGCATGTCTTTATCCATTGGTATTTTTATTGGTCATCATCATTGAGTGCAGCTGCAGCAGCAGCAACAACAACGACGAAGAGAGCGAAGAATTCTACGAAACACTTAACGAAATCATAAACAAAGTAAATAAGAACGAAGATCTACTGGTGATGGGGGATTTTAACGGGAGACCAGGAAAACGCAATTATGAGAACTCCAAATATCTGGGCCCATTTGGAGATAACACAAATAGAAAGAACGAAAATGGCAACCGACTGCTTGAATTATGCAATCAACATGAATTATGCATAACTAACACTTTCTTTAAGCATAAAGACTCACAAATATACACATGGTATAAATGGAACGATAACAATTGTAAAAGTCAAATAGATTTCATCCTAGCGAGAACACAAAGGAAGAGGAAAATCAGAGATAGCAGAGCGGTACCTAACATTACAAATGATACAGACCATAAAATGGTGCTAATAATCATCCAGAAAGCAAAACAAGACAACAAGAACCAATTGAAAACAAGAAAACAATCCGAAAGGACAATAAATTAAGCCAACTTAAAACAGAAGATAAAAAGAAAGAAATAGAAAAACAACTAGAAAACCAATTTAAACAACTACCACAACAAATAACTACAGTAGATAACGAGTGGCTCATATTAAAAAAATCATTGACGAAAATAGCAACCACAATATGCGGAACGAAGCAAAGGAAGAAGGAGGGAAAGATGAGCACTCCATGGTGGAATGATATAGTCAAGAACGCCATAAAAAGAAAGAAAAAAAACTATACAAAATCTGGCTAAAAACTAAAAAGCCAAGCGATTATGATATATACACAATAGAAAGAAGAGAAGTGAAGAAATTAATCAAAGAAGAAAAATATAAAGCATGGATAAAATTTGGCGAAATGATTAGTAACAACCACAAATCAGCAACCAGAGATTTCTATATAACAATTAAAGCCATAAGACAAAAGAAAGACAGTTATGACCCAACTGAAATCATCAATGATAAACGAGGCAAGCAATAACAAACAAAGCGCAAATCTTAACGAGATGGAAAGAATATTTCGAAGAGCTTTTGAATGTAGGAACAAGTCCAAAAACTCACAAAAAACAACTAACAGTTGGCGATAAAGAACCAAATATAATAATGGAAGAAATAGAAGAAACATTACGACTAGCACCAAGAAACAAAGCCCCAGTAATCGATAACATCCCAGTAGAAATGCTAACAGCAGCGGGAGAGGCAGGATGTAAATGGCTACACAGAATATTCAACGCTGCATGGATACAACAGCAAGTCCCAGACGATTGGAAACAGTCCATTATATTACCAATACGGAAAAGAAGGGCAGCAGAAGAGACTGCAACCAATATAGAGGAATATCACTATTAAGCCACACAGGGAAGTTATATGCCAAGATAGTTGAAAAAAGATTGAGACCAATTATAGACCCACAACTAAGCGATGCTCAGATGGGCTTCAGGAGGAACAGAGGTTGCACAGATGCCCTATTTATCATAAAACAACTAGCGGAGAAAACAATAGAGCATAATAAAACACTGTATACAGCTTTTATTGACCAAGAAAAGGCGTTCGATAGGGTGGACAGGGAACAACTATGGTCCGTATTGCCCTTGTACGGAGTGAGTCACCACCTAGTAGAGATATGCAAGAGGCTCTATGAAAGTAGTCGCACTACAGTAAGATCTTCAGCAGGCTACTCTAAACACTTCACCATTAACTCCGGAGTAAGACAATGCTGCGTGCTTTCCCCCTTACTTTTTATCACATATATGGACAATATATGCAAATTAGCATGCCCAATCAGAGGAAACATACCAACACGGATGACAACAAACGATAACACAGAAGAGAACGAAATATACGTACCAGAAAACAACAGAAGAGAGGAAGAAATAAATGAAATACTATTTGCAGACGACCAAGTTCGGATACATGAAACAACTGAGGACCTACAAGAACATATCAACAGGCTAAACAACACTTGTAAACAATACAACATGAAGATCAACATAAGCAAAACCGAAGTAATGGCAATAGCGAGAAAGAAAGAAAAACTAAACATCATAATAGATAATACATCTTTGAAGCAAGTTGACAATTTTAAATATCTGGGTAGCACGCTAACACAAGACAATAACCAAGAAACAGAGATAGATATAAGGTGTAACAAAGCATGCCAAGTTATAGGCCAAGTATCAACACTATTGAAAAACAAAGCAATAACTACGGAAGCAAAAAAGGCAATATACAAATCAATTTTTCTACCAACTCTGTGCTATCAGTGCCAGAATTGGACGCTGGACTCTAGAACAACAAGAAAGATAACGACCACCGAAATGAAATGTGTCAGAAGAATGACAGGAAACAGCTTAAGGGACAGAGTAAGAAACACTGACCTGAGGAAGAAACTCGAAATTGAACCAGCCATCGAATACATAAAGAAACAACAGATAAATTGGTTCGGCCACATAACAAGACAGAAAGAACTAACAATGAATCAAAGAGCCATAAACAAACGCTACGAAAACGTCAGATTAAGAGGAAGACCGAGAAAGAGATGGATAAAGGGAATACTAGAGTCACTAGGAGGGATAACATCAGAAGATGCCAACAGAAGAGCAAAGAATCGCAGATTGTTTCTCCCCTCGACGCCAACGGACAGCAGAGGAAGGATAGAAGAAGAAGATCATTGAGTGCCGTCCCGCATCGAAGTTGACTACCATGGAGCGCCATTCCACTCTGTCTCTTGCTTTGATGGCGCAGATTGTCACTTTGTCTTGCCATTTCAATACCTTTATTCTACGTAAGCATCCATTAATGAAAGTCTGTAGCCCGGCGGAGGGTAAAGCCACGAACAAACCACGGGTTCGGTTTTTAAAAAAAAATTCCTACCGACTATGGTGGGAATCGAACCAAGGACTTTATACAGTCCAGAGATCGGCGTCTTAGCTCTATACCACCTTAAATACGATTTTCGATACCACACCATCGAAAAAAATTAACACAGTCATATTTACGGATTCAAAATCGGCTCTGCAAGCACTGGGAAACAACACGAACAAACCAGAACTCACACAGCGTATCATATAGATACAGACAAACTCATTGAAACACATAACATAAGATTGATTGGTAATGCAATGGATCCCGGGACACTCAAATATGCCAGGAAATGATAAGGTAGATACATTAGCGAAGAGAGGATCCAGACAAACACAGATACATACATCCATCACACTAGACACAGCCAAACAAGTCATAAACTCCAACAGTAGAGAGGAGTGGTTGAATGGATGGGCCTTAGGGAAAACAGGGAGAGAGTTTTTAAATATATGGCAAGACCAAATCCACAAGACAACATCAACAACCTAACAAAACGAGACCAAACCACCATTTTCAGACTGAGAACAGGACATGTTATGCTGAATAACCACATTAATAGAATACAACAAAACCATGCCCCAGTATGTCCACTCTGTAATCACCCACAAGAAACTGTAGAACATCACCTGTTTCAATGTCCTGAGCTCACTGACATCAGAACAACACTACCTTCTCAAAGATCCTCCAAATGGAACACTCTGTACGGAACCACAGCATAACTTAAAAATACTTGCAGATACAACTACATGGCTTTGGGCCGAAGGGCATCAGCACAAAGGTCGTTGGATCCTTAACAACAACCTCTTGACCACCCAATCTCCCTGTTGAGCGCATTGAACCCTCAAGAGGAGTAGATGTCCGAATAAAGGAGATAGGAAAGAAGATCAGAGCTCTTCAGCGCTACCTGGTGGTTGCTCCAGAAACTGTCCGGTCTGCATGGTCAAGCGAGTGAGGCTCAAACAGGGATGCAATTCGGGATTTGAAAATAAACGCCCTACAAATTTCGAATTTAAGAGGCAGAGTGGGGGCATCCTGAGGATTGATACGATCCTACCAATATGGGAAGCTGTTTTATTTGATGTCAGTAAGACACTGTAATCAATCTCTGATGTACGTGTTATTGAGCAAACGTGGAGGAGGCAGGGAAGACTGTTGATGAAGATGTAGTAGTGGGGGTGGTGATAGTAGCAGTGGTGATAGTAGCAGTGGTGATAGTAGTGGTATTGATAGTAGTAGTAATATTAGTAGGATTGGAAGTTGGAAGTAGTATAGTAGTAGTAGTAGTAGTAGTAGTAGTAGTAGTAGTAGTAGTAGTAGTAGTAGTAGAGCGGCATTTGCGGCGGCAGCAGTTGTAATAGTAATGGCAGCAGTTGTAATAGTAATGGCAGCAGTTGTAATAGTAATGGCAGCAGTTGTAATAGTAATGGCAGCAGTTGTAGTAGTAATTGCAGCAGTTGTAGTAGTAATGGCAGCAGTTGTAGTAGTAATGTCAGTAGTTGTAGTAGTAATGGCAGCAGTTGCAGTAGTAATGGCAGCAGTTGTAGTAGTAATGGCAGCAGTTGTAGTAGTAATGGCAGCAGTTGTAGTAGTAATGGCAGCAGTTGTAGTAGTAATGGCAGCAGTTGTAGTAGTAATGGCAGCAGTTGTAGTAGTAATGGCAGCAGTTGTAGTAGTAATGTCAGTAGTTGTAGTAGTAAAAAAATAGAGAAATAACAATACGTGGGAAATCAATAAATAAATCACAAATGGCTGAAAAAAGAGGGTGGGGGGGATGAAATACAATAAAAAGTTGAAAGCTTTATTTGTACACCATCATTGATGCACTTATAACATCATTCTATCAGCGGATCTCATCATCGAGTGCCATCTCCGCAACGAAGGTTGGCTACCATGGAGCGCCATTCTGCTCTGTCTCTTGCTTTGATGGTGCAGGTTGTCATAGTCTGGTTTGTCCATCTTTTGATGTTACTGGTCCATGTTAGCCTTGGTCTGCCTCTTTGACCTTGTATTTTCCCCTCCAAGATTACTTTTAATAGGCTGTTGTGTCTTTTAACATGGCCTAGAAATAGCATATGCCTTGTTTCAATAGTATTTAGTAGTTCTCTTTTAATTTTCAGTTGTTTTAAAACTTCATCATTTGTTCTCTTTTCTTTCCATCCAATTTTATCTATTCTTCCATAAATCCACATTTCAAAGGCTTCAATTTTTTTTCTCTTAGAGAACTTCTCTTTCTCTTAGAAGACTCTTTTCATTTTTGGTTGTTTTAAGTCTTCATCGTTTGGATCTAGTGGAACTAATGATCCGGTATTAAGCCGAAGAGATACAAGAAGAAATAGTAGAAAAGAAAAGGAAGAAGCGTCGGCTATAATAACAAAGTAAAAATAATATTTACATCAATCCACTGAGTGGAGAGTGAGAAAAATGTCAGTGGTTTTCAAACTAGTGAATGTCAGCCCCTACGGTCGCCCGCACGGAAAATTGATTGACTACATAAACTACAGCGAACTAGAAACGGGGTCGATGTTATTAATCTCAATAAGTCTAGCTCGTTTCAAACAGCCAGCTTTCCTTCTATCCCTGGGGGGTATTGTAACAGTCACAGTGGGCAAGCTAGAGAACAGAAACAGCCTTGCTTGTCTCACCTTAAATTTCTTGTCACCATCTGTCAGCGAAAGCTTCCCCTTACACGATATCTCATTTCTATTGTTCCCCAAAACCGGTTCTGTTTATGTACCCCAGGGAAAAGAAAGAGGGGGTGTTTCTTGTTAGTGTCTGTCTTTTATTATATTTATCTTTTTCGCTTCATTTCTTTTACTTATTCTCCAACTAATTCATCTTCTGGTTTTCTTATTTCTGATCCTTCTATTTACTTTCTAATTCTCTCTAATCTCATTTTACTTTCATAGATCGCTTCTGTTTTTTTTTTTCGTACTTTCCTTCTTTCCTCTTCATTTCTTAATCGTAAATTATTCTTTTTTATTTAATAAAAAAAAAAATGTCCCTTCTCCTATTCCACCCATCTCAACAATCTTCTCTCCTTTCTCCTTTTACCTTCCAACTCCTCATTTTCTCACGTTTTCTTTTCTTCCATCTTCACTTTCTTTATTACTCATAAATCATCTCATTCCCTTCTTTTTTCAGTTGCTTTTCATTAACTTTTTCTGCTCACTTGACTTGATTTGACTTAATTCATCGAAGTTGTGAGCTCACTGCTCTAGATAGTCAATTCCTCTATTTAAAACGTACTATCTGGTGGCCAGTGATTCCTTCTCTTTTACTTCTTGGACATTCTAATACTTCTCTCCATACTTTCTACATTTATCGTAATGAAATGGGTGCCAAGACGCTTGCCAACAACTGAGCTGGCAGCAGCCAGAGACTCACAGTTGACTGCTTGCGTCCGGATCGTCGTCACTACACCTCCAAGTGTAAAAAGTAGTAAAGTACCCCCGTCACGCCAAGTGGCGTATAGGGAATATGGTGTTAGTGACCATACATTTTACAGACCTTACATTTTACAGACCTTTGGCACATGATTTTGGGGGTAATGTGGTCAGTATTACGCCCGCGCCGCTTTACTTCCCCAGAAAAAAATCCGGTACCCATTAAACGCTGGGTGAACCGGAAGCCGTCGGTTGGGATCGAACCCTACCTCATGTCCTTTGTAGTCCAGTTCACTAACCACTGACTCCCTACCTCCCAGTGTGGCTCTTGTAAAACGACTGACCAGCCAATCCATTAGCGATTGAATAGGGAATGCAATCTGATATTCATAAATGCCGTCATAAAGTCGGATGTGTTGGGTCGAAAGGCCAAAATATCAATTTAGCTACAAAACACAATAAAACGCATCTACGCCAAAATATCGTCATTTAGATTGCGGATTACGAAAACTACTATTCTTGACTTAGTAGACATAGGGTTAACGAGAGAATGATAGAGGATTATATCCTAATGGAGGCAAAGTCGATTTATAGCAGCAGAGCTGGAAGCTGTCAGCGAGATCCACAGCTGATGGATAGCGCCTGGATCAGTGAACTAAAACCATTGTTTTGGGCTGAAAGGCGTAAATAATACATTTCTACTGGAAACTATAACACAGCATACTTAAAGTTCTACTAAGGACGGATAACGAACAGAACTATTAATTCCTTTAGTAATCATTTGGTAACGACAGAAAGAAAGAACATCCTATTGAATTTACAATCAGTAACGGTTAGATTAGTTTAGAAATATATATGATGCAAGAAATCTATGTCAACAGAAATGAGAAAGAGAGTTCATCGGTGCTATATAGAACCAATTCTGACCTATGGAAGCGAATCATGGTGTGTAGTCAAACAAACTAAAAGACGATTAGAGGTCATAAAGATGGGATTTCTCAGAAGAATGTTGAAAGTTCCCTGGGCAGCTAAAAGGACCAATGAGGAAATTCTCAAAGAGGGCAACACAAAAAGGGAACTCCTATAAAACATCAGAAAGAAGCAATCAACATTTTTCGGACACAATATGAGAAGAGGAAAGTTGGAATACATGGTTACAACTGGCAAAATAAAAGGAAAGAGAGATCGCGTACAATAAAGAGAAATAATACTGGATAGCTTCGTGTCATGGCATGGAAAACAGTCAGCAACAGAACTGATACGATGCACTGTAGATAGATGATTGTGGAGGGACATGATCGCCTACGCCAACGGGTATGGCACATGATGATGATGATGAGCGGTTAGTCCCAAATTGCAGAAATCCTCCATTCAGCTTGCCCTGAAATGGCACGGCCATGTCAGTTTTAATGTTCTCCATACATTGGGAGTCTAACAGGCGTTCAACAGTTGTTTAAACAGCGGCCCAGCCACACTCTAAAACTCGATCTAGCAAATTGAGTACCGTGACCACCCGTGAAGCACTGCCGGCGTGAACTCAACATAAACAGCGAGGACGCGCAACAACACGTGCGTCTTGTGGCAAGAAACTGAGGGGAAAAAAACAGAAAGAAACACAGACATGCTTTGTGTGTGCTGTCTATATATAGTTTATGGCGTCTTGACAAGACGGTTGGTAGCAGGCAATCATGATAAGTCAGTAGTTTGGTAAAGCATTAGTTCTCATACTGGGTGCTGCTTTACTGAACTTCTTTTCTCGTGGCTGAATTTGCCAATACTGGACAGACAGATCCATCCACAGAACGAGCAAGGTGTACCCGCGGTACCCGGCCTGGACAGACAGATCCATCCACAGAACGAGCAAGGTGTACCCGCGGTACCCGGCCTGGACAGACAGATCCATCCACAGAACGAGCAAGGTGTACCCGCGGTACCCGGCCTGGACAGACAGATCCATCCACAGAACGAGCAAGGTGTACCCGCGGTACCCGGCCTGGACAGACAGATCCATCCACAGAACGAGCAAGGTGTACCCGCGGTACCCGGCCTGGACAGACAGATCCATCCACAGAACGAGCAAGGTGTACCCGCGGTACCTGGCCTGGACAGACATATCCATCCACAGAACGAGCAAGGTGTACCCGCGGTACCCGGCCTGGACAGACAGATCCATCCACAGAACGAGCAAGGTGCACCCGCGGTACCCGGCCTGGACAGACAGATCCATCCACAGAACGAGCAAGGTGTACCCGCGGTACCCGGCCTTGACTCCTTTCTCTTGCGCCTTCTGAACTTGACATCAGCACTGTCTCGAAAGTTGTTGTGTGTTGTATATGTGTAATATCTAACCCTTTCTTCATCTGGAATTTAGACAACACCCCCCCCCCCCCCCCCCCACCCCCCCCCCCCACACACACACACACACACCCGAAAATTATAAAAATTATAATAATTAAATTTATATTACACATTATAAGACAATAATGAACATTTTAAATATATATATACATATTTATAGGAGATCTTTAGCAAAGTAAAATATAGAGAATGTATTACTTAGGACTTTATGTTTCATCATCATCGAGTGTCATCTCCGCAACGGAGGTTGTTAAAAGATTGCCTTCTGACGGTAGGCGCAGTTCCGTCGACGTTAATCCATCAAGTCGTGATTTCTTAGCGCTGACAAGAGACTCGATCTCCGGGACTTCTTGTTGTGCTACCGCTTTCATTACCACTAGACCACGGTTGAAATGTATTTAATTATTTATCCAAATTATTTTTCTTTCCTGTACCCTCGGTGGTTGAGTGGTTAGTGCGCTTGCTTCCTGGTGGTTGAGTGGTTAGTGTGTTCACTTTCTGGTGGTTGAGTGGTTAGTGTACTCGATTTCTGGTGGTTGAGTGGTTAGTGTACTCGATTTCTGGTGGTTGAGTGGTTAGTGTACTCGATTTCTGGTGGTTGAGTGGTTAGTGTACTCGATTTCTGGTGGTTGAGTGGGTAGTGTACTCGATTTCTGGTGGTTGAGTGGTTAGTGTGCTCGCTTCCTGGTGGTTGAGTGGTTAGTGTGCTCGCTTCCTGGTGGTTGAGTGGTTAGTGTGCCCGCTTCCTGGTGGTTGAGTGGTTAGTGTGCTCGATTTCTGGTGGCTGAGTGGTTAGTGTGCTCGCTTCCTGGTGGTTGAGTGGTTAGTGTGCTTGCTTCCTGGTGGTTGAGTGGTTAGTGTGCTCGATTTCTGGTGGCTGAGTGGTTAGTGTACACGCTTCCTGGTGGTTGAGTGGTTAGTGTGCTTGCTTCCTGGTGGTTGAGTGGTTAGTGTGCTCGCTTCCTGGTGGTTGAGTAGTTAGTGTGCTCGCTTCCTGGTGGTTGAGTGGTTAGTGTGTTTGCTTCCTGGTGGTTGAGTGGTTAGTGTGCTCGCTTCCTGGTGGTTGAGTAGTTAGTGTGCTCGCTTCCTGGTGGTTGAGTGGTTAGTGTGCTCGCTTTCTGGTGTTTGAGTGGTTAGTGTGCTCGCTTCCTGGTGGCTGAGTGGTTAGTGTGCTCGCTTCCTGGTGGCTGAGTGGTTAGTGTGCTCGCTTCCTGGTGGTTGAGTAGTTAGTGTGCTCGCTTCCTGGTGGTTGAGTGGTTAGTGTGCTCGCTTTCTGGTGGTTGAGTGGTTAGTGTGCTCGCTTCCTGGTGGTTGAGTGGTTAGTGTGCTCGCTTCCTGGTGGTTGAGGGATTAGTGTGCTCGCTTCCTGGTGGTTGAGTGGTTAGTGTGCTCGCTTCCTGGTGGTTGAGTGGTTAGTGTGCTCGCTTCCTGGTGGTTGAGTGGTTAGTGTGCTCGCTTCCTGGTGGTTGAGTGGTTAGTGTGCTCGATTTCTGGTGGCTGAGTGGTTAGTGTGCTCGCTTCCTGGTGGTTGAGTGGTTAGCGTGCTCGCTTCCTGGTGGCTGAGTGGTTAGTGTGCTCGCTTCCTGGTGGTTGAGTAGTTAGTGTGCTCGCTTCCTGGTGGTTGAGTGGTTAGTGTGCTCGCTTTCTGGTGGTTGAGTGGTTAGTGTGCTCGCTTCCTGGTGGTTGAGTGGTTAGTGTGCTCGCTTCCTGGTGGTTGAGGGATTAGTGTGCTCGCTTCCTGGTGGTTGAGTGGTTAATGTGCTCGCTTCCTGGTGGTTGAGTGGTTAGTGTGCTCGCTTCCTGGTGGTTGAGTGGTTAGTGTGCTCGCTTCCTGGTGGTTGAGTGGTTAGTGTGCTTGCTTCCTGGTGGTTGAGTGGTTAGTGTGCTCGCTTCCTGGTGGTTGAGTGGTTAGTGTGCTCGCTTCCCGGTGGTTGAGTGGTTAGTGTGCTCGCTTCCTGACCAGAAGGATCTGAGTTTTATCCCCAGCAGTGACGGAATTTTTTTTTGGACTGACAAGGTTCTTGGGCTCACCAAGAATCTAAATATCAGCACCAGAGAATTGTATGGAAAGTAAAAACGACCTGGCGTTATACCGAGCACATCACCCATCAACCGTGGTTATGGAAAAATATAATCACTAACATCGTGTTCCCCACACGCCTGGCAATTCGTGGAGGGAACATGTACATTCACTTTACTTTGTTTTCTACAGAAGGCTTCTACCGAGCAACAATGTCGAGTTGTTTTGTGTCGTTTATTATCTACACGAAGCTACAACATACTCTATCACACAAAAATAAGATGGCCGATTCGAGTACGTAGGTCAGTTTTGACTAGGGTTCATCATCATCATCATCATCATCGAGTGTCATCTCCGCAATGAAGGTTGGCTACCATGGAGCGCCATTCTGCTCTGTCTCTTGCTTTGATGGTGCAGGTTGTCATAGGCTGGTTTGTCCTAGGGTTACCATATCTAAAAACATAAAAATAAGAAGACAATAACGGATACTACGAAATCTGACCCTTCCAACCTCAAAATAATATCTAACGGTTGTAAATAAAAATAATGAGGAAAAGTAAAGGTAGAAGTAGTCCCATAGTAACGGTATTTGGATAATGAAGTGTTAGTAACTTAAATGTACTAAACCCCAACATGATTAGTTTGGGTGACCATTTCCCATTTTTGTAGCCTTCTATATATCTATCGTCCCCGTTTAGAGAGGCT
The DNA here is from genome assembly GCA_032433765.1 of Megaustenia siamemsis. Classification (NCBI taxonomy): domain Eukaryota; kingdom Metazoa; phylum Mollusca; class Gastropoda; order Stylommatophora; family Ariophantidae; genus Megaustenia; species Megaustenia siamemsis. The sequence continues at coordinate 25,722,829 of JAVIAB010000001.1, forward strand.
GGGTGGACACCGCGAGCCTTTTACAATCAGAAATTTTTTTTTTTTTTTTTTTTTTTTTTTTTTTTTTTTTTTGTCTTAATTGAAATTTAACCCTGAATCTTTAGATCAGCAGGCGAGTGCATTAATCACAACGCCACCGGGTTTCTCGAACAGCAGATTTGTCCAAATATTTAAAAACTCCAAATAAAGTCAATAAAAGGGAGCTAATCACCACAGCAATGAGAAGAATGCCTGGAGCCCTAACGGCGTACAAAAAAAAAAAAAAAAATTAATAAACGACAGTTTAAGTTTAACAGTGAATTGGTTTCTATAAATTTTAAATTGTAGTTTCAACAATTTCACAATTTTAATGTCATGAAGAACATACTAATATCAAAACAAATAACACCAGGGCTAAAACTAAGAATAGCAAAATGTTACATCCTCTCAATATTCCTATATGTTGCAAAAACGAGGACATTAGACAAGAAAACAGAAAAGAGAAAAGAGAATTGAAGCCTTTGAAATGTGGATATAAGGAAGAATAGGTAGAATTGGATGGAAGGAAAAGAAAACAAACAATGAAGTCTTCAAACAACTAAAAATGAAAAGAGAACTACTAAGCACAATTCAAGCAAGACAAATGCGATTTTTGGGCCATGTTAAAAGACACAACAGCCTACTCAAAGTAATCCTGGAGGGGAAAATACATGGTAAAAGAGCAGAGGCAGACCAAGACTAACATGGACGAGTAACATCAAAAGATGGATAAACCAGCCTATGGCAACCTGCACCATCAAAGTAAGAGATAGGGCAGAATGGCGCTCCATGGTAACCAACCTTATTTGCGGAGACGGCACTCGATGTTGATGATGATGAGTTTGCACAATGAATTTGTTTATCAGCAATTGGTGTCTAATGTAACCTAGGAAATCTAGTCTGAGATTCAACGGATCATGTCTCTGCATGGAGAAAGCAACAACAGCAAAATAAATAAATAAAAGTAAACTCGAGACGAACCAACAAGCCAATCGAATACTGTCGAATAAAAATAGAAGATGAACAGAATAAAGGAAATTATCGATGCGGGCTGCTTAAATCATGAAAACACTTATCCCATCAACTAGAATGGGCTGAACTGTGTTAACTAACCAATAAAGCGTTCAAATAGTGAACATGTTTCAAATTCCAGAGATAAAGCACAGGGCAACATTACGGAGGCACATAATTATAGTTGAATAATCCCTTGATAAGGAAAGGGAAAACACCAGTCACTTATAATCCTACTTTATCTCCAAATCCATGTACTGGGGTTAGTTGTTGCTTTGAAGTTTTGAGCCATCTAATGAATAACAACAGAAACACTCCAAGGTTAGTCCCCACTCAAAAACACGCTGGTCGAATTTTAAGATACCAAGACACTCAGACAACTCCTGTGTGTTAACGGGGCCTCATTATGAGGAAAGTAAAGAATAGTGACACTGTGACCTTCCAGGCATGTCTAAAGGCGACTAAGGAGGTTGATCGATGGCTTGACAAGCTGTCATTGTAAAAAGCATTGTTATGGAAACATCCATAGATTTTAGAAGCAGTGATCTATGCAATATTTGCTATTTTGGCACGAAAGGTTTCTGTTTTTGAGATTGTGGTTCTGCCCTATGTGCCGTCTTCGGCTCGACAGTAATAGATAGATAGAAGACACTTAGAAGAGCCGCAGTCGTGACAACAGCATCCGCCTGTCGATTTCTTTAAAGGACCCTTAACTCGCGCAAAGGATTCGCTCTCTAACCTTTCACAACCCTCGGGTAAGGGCCACTTAAACCATGTGGCTACCACTCGCGAGCCGGCCTTGAAATATTCGCAGATGTAAACGGTAAAAGGCCATCTGTTTACACAAAATCACAACACTCGGAACAGAGGCGTTCAGTTCTTAACATTGTAGAGGTCCAGTTCAACTGAATTAAAATGATTGTAATTTGAACAAACTTAACATTGTAGAGGTCCACTTCAACTGAATTAAAATTATTGTAATTTGAACAAACTTAACATTGTAGAGGTCCACTTCAACTGAATTAAAATTATTGTAATTTGAACAAACTTAACATTGTAGAGATCCAGTTCACCTGAATTAAAATTATTGTAATTCGAACAAACGTATCATTGCCATCTTAGAAAAGAGAAAGCAGACAAAGAAAGGATAATAGGGAGTGAGATTAACCAGATTTAGAAAACTAAACATTCATTGCCTCACCATTTCGGCCCCACATCTACGTATTACAAAACATGTATACAGGCCATCCAAGGACATGACAGTTTACTACACCAAGGGACAAACAACATCTACAAACATCTAGTTAAAGAACAAACACCTCCACTACATCACAGAATCAAGAGAGGCCAAAAATACTTTCTCACAGACTACACCAACACATTCTCAAACCTCCACAACTCACACATCACCCCAAAGCGAGGGAGGTCACATACAGACTTATAATGTATATAACATGACACCCACCAGAGCGAGACCAGCCCACAGATTAAGACGGACACCCCGATGCCCCCTCTGCAGACAAAAAAATTCAAGAAACAGAAGAGCACCTATTCTATAGATGCAGTACAATCATACCGGCAAGAAGGGCACTGCAACAGATACTAAAATTACACACACACAAAAAGTCGACACATACAGATCTATTATGCTTAACACACTGCCAAAAACAACACAAGATCTCTTTACAAAATGACTTATACTTCTATCAGAATACAGACATACAATATGGACCTGCAGGAATGAGGCTATGTACGAATGTCAGAATTTTAATTCCCATCTTTTTCTACACATTTTAAACCAAAGAACAATGTATATCTTAAATTACACAAGTTTACTGTTGTGAATGAACGTATGTGAACGAAAGAGATAAACAATAACAAAAAATGTACATTATTTTTCTAAACGTGGCGTGTGGAACTAAAATAAATACGTTTTACTGTTGAGCATGAAAGCATGTGAACGAAAAAGAGAAATATTAAATGCTCTTTCTTCTTTGATATATTATGGATGGAATGTGAGAGATGATATTCCATTTTGTTTTTTCATGGAAAATGTTATCATGTACTGTAATATCGAATTTAAAGATACAATAAAGACTATTTTTTAAAAAAGAGAGAGATTTAAACACTAAAAAAAAAAGAAGAAAAGAGAAAGGATAATAGATAATTTAAGGGAATTGTTTGGTAAGAAGTTAAAACAAAAAAAAAGCCAACTAATAAACATAAAGAAAATGTAGTGACGAGACATGATCACATACACCAGCAGGTGTGGTGAAATAGAATAGAAAGAAATGTGTAAGTTAATGCCTAGACATGATGATTTATGAAATGAGAAGAGTTGCGTGAGTGGAATGACAGAACTAAGACTTGAATCAGTTCTTCATCTATCATCTTCTTCTCTTCCCTTTCGTTTGTGAATAGAAGAAAAAACAGCGAGCAGGTTTGAGATTTTGCTAAAGAAAAACACAGGTGGAGAACTCCAGAATAAAATAAAGCCCGTTCGAGAATGTTAAACAAAAGGAAAACAAAGTCAACCAGACTAGAAAAGTTAATTGAGCAAAGACACGGAGTCGTCCATTTATAAATAACGCCTGACCTGAAATACGGCAATAACATTCATATATGACGTCCTACATTTTTCTTCCACCTTTTAACTCCATGTAGAGCACATGTCTTCAACAAACCTCGTTTTAAGCCGTTCTGTTTCTTGCCTTTCTTTAAGATCACTCCATGTCTACCCCATCATCTTCCTCTCAATTACCACCTGCCTTCTTCAAGAGTATTTTGGTCTTCCTCTTTGTCTCTTCCCTTGTGGATTTCAAAAGAGGACCTGTCGTGTAATACTCTAAGTTGGCTTCCGTAGTGTATCTCCCATCCAGCGCCATCGTTGTATCTCTTTGTACGTTGTTACTTGACTTTTTCCATACATGTTAGTTTTGCAGCAAGAAAAGACAATACAAATGTTTCCACTTTGTGGTTTAAGAACTATTCTGCAGGGGGCGCGCGCACACACACACACACACACACACACACACACACACACACACACACACGAACAACTAGAAAAATCCAAAGATAAAGACAAAAGGAAACAATTCTTTAAAAAAAATAATAACACTGGTGTTTGCCGTATTAGATCAATCGTTTCCATTGGAAAAAAAAGTCACTGGAGGTCAACGGAATTTCCACTGACCCGAGAAAAGAATGCCCATGGTTTAACCTGTATTGGTTTAAGTATTGAGGTTTCCGATGTTGAGAGAGAGAGTTCCAACTTTGATTAATTTTACAAGTGGGAATAGGTAAGGTTTATTCCTTACCATAGGCGCTTTAATCTGCGTACAAATATTGCGTGGGAATTAAGTTTATGGTTAAGTTTAGTGGAAAGTAAATTAAGTATATAGTTTATTCAGTTTTTTTTTAATAGCACAACTACACATTTCAATTATATGGCCACACTGCGGGCTCCAAAGAAAAATAATGGATGAATTAGTTCATGGGAAACAGTTCAGGGCCAAACCACGAAGGTGGTTTCAAGATGATCAAGGAGACCTTGAATATCACAGCAAAAGAGTCGAAACATCTGGTATGAAACAGATTCTTTCAGATGGGCTATGATGAAAGCAATGTTCAGCAATGGACAAGCAACCTGATGATAATGATGATGATACAATTATGTTTTTTAAGTTCTGTCTCCTTTTTTTTTGTCTTCTTCTACCTTTCAGAATCCCGTGGAACATGCACTTTCCAAGACGTTCTGTTTCTTACCATTCTTTTAAGATCATTCAATGGATTAACACGCACAATTCAGTTCCTAGTCTCTAGGGACTTCGTCGGAGTTGAAAGCTGGTGAACCAAACAACAACAACAAGATCATTCAATGTCTTCCCCATCAACTTCATCTCTGCTTCTATCTGTCTTCTCCAAGAATTCATTGGTCTTTCTCTTAGTCTTCTTCCCTGGGGATTCCGAAAAAGGGCCTGTTGTGTAATACTCTCAGTTGGCTTCTGTAGTGTGTGTCCTATCCAGCGCCATCGTCTTCGCTGTATCTCTTTATCCACTGGTATTTGACTGCTACATTTCCATAATTCTATGTTAGTGATTTTGTCCTGCCATTTCTATCCTTTTAAAATCGAAAAGAAAATGTTGCTCGTAATAAAAATGTCAAAGATCGACAAATCTGAGAGTTTTCGATGATGCAATATTCAATTTCTAACCACAAGTTTTTTTGGTTTTTTTTTGTTGTTGTTGCTTTTACAATGCGGTTTCTACTAATCACTTTCATTGTACAAAAGAAGAACTATGTATATTTTACAAAGAAGCATCAACTAAAGTTTCAGTAATAAATAACTGTGAAAGGTGAAGAGGTGTTACCCTTGGGCGAACTCAGAAGATAAAAGAACAAAGAACTATGTTTCCCTCCCGAGTTTTCCCACTCAAAATGATTGCATCATCCACAGACACCACGGATGTTAGGTTCGAGTATTTGCACTCGTTCTCGTGAATTCTAGCCTCGGAGTCTACCTGTTTATTCTCTACACAGCCTGGAAACTCACTCCCCCCTCCCTCAATGCATGACGTAACAATACCCGAATCTCAACGATAACCAGGCGGCTATAAGGGATCCTCCTACGTGCGTGGGAACCTAGTGCGCTCGTGGGAAACTCACACAAACACTTGAAGATTTTAAGATAAACGGGCCTTTGGATTCTTGAGAAAGGTAGTGACATACGTGATATACACATACTTCACACTATACATTAGTATCCTAGACCGCGCATGCCATTATCCGGTATACTAGTTTCTGTTTCTACTCATGGGATTATCATCATCATCATCATCATCATCATTGAGTGCCGACTCCGCATCGAAGGTTGGCTACCATGGAACGCCATTCCACTCTGTCTCTTGCTTTGATGGTGCAAATTGTCATATGCTGACTTGTCCATCTTTTGATGTTACTCGTCCATGTTAGTCTTGGTCTGCCTCTTTTACCTTGTATCTTCCCTTCCAATATTACGTGTATTAGGCTTTTGTGTCTTTTAACATGCCCTAAAAGTTTCATTTGTCTTGTTCTAATTGTGTTTAGTAGTGTTTTTTTTCATTTTTAATTGTTTTAAAACTTCATCGTTTGTTTTCTTTTCTTCCCATCCAATTCTACCTATTCTTCTATAAATCCACATTTCAAATGCTTCAATTTTCTGTTCTGTTTTCTTGTCTAATGTCTATGTTTCTGCACCATACAGGAATATTGAGAAGATGTACCATTTTGCTATTCTTAGTTTGAGCCCTGGTGTTATTTGTTTTGATGTTAGTATATTTAAAAAAAAAAAATAAATAAAAAAGGGATGATGGAAAGACATAATATATTTTTTATTCCATTTAATAGCCAAAAAATCATTGGATATTTGTTTGCACATATATTAATTTATAACACACATACGGCGATATATATGTGCATACAGCAACACAGTACACAGATATACGAGCCTATACAGACGTTTGTAAACATAGTACTATACGTATATATTTGTACACACACAGCAACACACGTACGCTGATGTTTGTACACACATACGTTTATACACACAGTAACATACACAGATGTGTGTACACACATACACAGATGAGTGTACACACATACACGGATGAGTTTACACACAGTAACAGACATATATGTGTGTGTGTACAGACAGTAACACACGTACAAAGATGTTTGTACACACCGTTTACGGAAATGAACAGATGTTTCTGTACACACCGTTACACACATACACAGATGTTTGTACATACATATTCAAATGTGTGTACACACAGTAACACACATGCTTAGGTGTCTATACATAGTAACACACGTACACATGTTTTTTGCGTTTAATAACACACAAACACATATGTTTTTACGCATAATAGCACACATAAAGAGATGTGTGTACACGCACACACATACTTTTGTACACACAGTAACACATGTAACCACTAATTCCGCGACTGAACAGTACAGTAAACACGTCTACTTATACAAGAACACACACTGTCTATCTGCTCCCCGCACACGTATCTACCTGCACACAACATCCACAAATCATGCACACACACACACACATTATCATCATCATTGAGTGCCGTCTCCGCATCGAAGGTTGGCTACCATGGAGCGCCATTCAGCTCTATATCTTGCTTTCATACTGCAGGTTGTCATAGGCTGACTTGTTCATCTTTTGATGTTACTCGTCCATGTTAGTTCTGGTCTGCCTCTGCCTCTTTTACCTTGTATTTTCCCTTCCAAAGATTACTTTTAGTAGGCTGTTGTGTCTTTTAACATTGTCCCCAAAATCTCATTTTGTCTTGTTTGAATTGTGTTTAGTAGTTCTCTGTTCATTTTTATTTGTTGTACGACTTCATCGGTTGTTTTCTTTTCTTTCCATCCAATTCTTTCTATAAATCCACATTTCATAGGTATCGAATTTCTATTCTGTTTTCTTGTCTAATGTCCATGTTTCTGCACCATACATGAATATTGAGAGAATATAACATTTTGCTATTCTTAGTTTCAGCCGACACACATATATACACGTCCATAAAGTTCACTAGTCCCGGATTTCGGAAGGTCAAAACATAAATGACCTCTCAACCTTTCTCATTTCCCGCCAAGACTTTTCAGTTTGTGAAATTCTCGAAAAAGTAAGCCGGAGGCAGAAAGAAGAACAAACGTGCAAATTCTGCCAACCCTAATTTAATCTTGAACAGACAACCCACACTTAAACATCCGACACACTTCACCGATTTTTAACTTAACATTAATTCTGCGCATGACAGGCTCTGTAGTTCACGTGACAAGTTGCAGTAGATGTAAACTCCGTTTTTGGGCTCAAGAACAGCGTTAAGTGCCTTACTGTGTATTTGAGTTAACGATCAAACAAGGGCGGACGCGATGTGTGTTAGCATGTTGTTTAGGGATGCAGGGTAAAGATGGCAGGTAGATATTCCGTCTTCTTGTTCTATGTTCATGGCAGGTAGATATTCCGTCTTCTTGTTCTATGTTCATGGCAGGTAGATATTCCGTCTTCTTGTTCTATGTTCATGGCAGGTAGATATTCCGTCTTCTTGTTCTATGTTCATGGCAGGTAGATATTCCGTCTTCTTGTTCTATGTTCATGGCAGGTAGATATTCCGTCTTCTTGTTCTATGTTCATGGCAGGTAGATCTTCCGTCTTCTTGTTCTATGTTCATGGCAGGTAGATATTCCGTCTTCTTGTTCTATGTTCATGGCAGGTAGATATTCCGTCTTCTTGTTCTATGTTCATGGCAGGTAGATATTCCGTCTTCTTGTTCTATGTTCATGGCAGGTAGATATTCCGTCTTCTTGTTCTATGTTCATGGCAGGTAGATATTCCGTCTTCTTGTTCTATGTTCATGGCAGGTAGATATTCCGTCTTCTTGTTCTATGTTCATGGCAGGTAGATATTCCGTCTTCTTGTTCTATGTTCATGGCAGGTAGATATTCCGTCTTCTTGTTCTATGTTCATGGCAGGTAGATCTTCCGTCTTCTTGTTCTATGTTCATGGCAGGTAGATATTCCGTCTTCTTGTTCTATGTTCATGGCAGGTAGATATTCCGTCTTCTTGTTCTATGTTCATGGCAGGTAGATATTCCGTCTTCTTGTTCTATGTTCATGGCAGGTAGATATTCCGTCTTCTTGTTCTATGTTCATGGCAGGTAGATATTCCGTCTTCTTGTTCTATGTTCATGGCAGGTAGATATTCCGTCTTCTTGTTCTATGTTCATGGCAGGTAGATCTTCCGTCTTCTTGTTCTATGTTCATGGCAGGTAGATCTTCCGTCTTCTTGTTCTATGTTCATGGCAGGTAGATCTTCCGTCTTCTTGTTCTATGTTCAGCACTCAATTAGACCTGCCTTACTAATTCTTCCATGCGGTTTACTGACTGGTCCACGGGGACATTTCTAAAAATACAGTTGCTCTCTTCTGTCCTTTCTCTTTCGTCTCGTCTATTCTTCTCCTCCCTTCTCTTCTCTTCTCTTCTCTTCTCTTCTCTTCTCTTCTCTTCTCTTCTCTTCTCTTCTCTTCTCTTCTCTTCTCTTCTCTTCTCTCCTCTCCTCTCCTCTCCTCTCCTCTCCTCTTCTCTCCTCTCCAAACGGTGGAATAAAACAAGAAAGAAACCCACGTGACTGTGGAATAAAACAAGAAAGAAACCCACGTGACTGTGGAACAAAACAAGAAAGAAACCCACGCGATTGTGCAACAAAACAAAAAAAACAAACCCACGTGACTGGAATAAAACAAGAAAGAAATCTACGTGACTGCAATAAAACAAGAGAGAAACCCCACGTGACTGTGGAATAGAATAAGATAGAAACCCATGTGACTGTGCAATAGAATAAGAGAGAAACCCCAAGTGACTTTGGAATAAAACAAGATAGAAACACATGTGACTGTGCATTAGAATAAGAGAGAAACCCCAAGTGACTTTGGAATAAAACAAGATAGAAACACATGTGACTGTGCATTAGAATAAGAGAGAAAACCCACGTGACTGTGGAATAAAGCAATTGAGAAATTCACGACTATGGTCGTGGAGAATATATATGTGACTATGGAAAATTGGACAAAGGGCACACACACAATATATATATATATATATATATATATATAGAGAGAGAGAGAGAGAGAAATAGTATTTAACGATGCGGAAGAGAATCCGTCAGCAGAGAGTGCTCGTGAGTTATCAGACTGGAGAGTACTGTGGATAACAGAACACACATCAAGGATAGGTGAAAGGTTCCGCCAGTCTTATACATGAAGGCACAGGCTATCGATATCAATGTAACCTCGACATGTTAGTGTGGACGTCAGGTCATCTTGTTCTCTGTCTGTCGAGTGCAGCGGTTCTCATTATGTTTCAGACGGAACATCGGTAATCTTGTGCCTCTTGATTTGTTAGCGAATCAAATTTTGTGGGAGTGCTGAATTGGGAAACAATTGAAGCAACGAAGAAACATCTGCCCATCTTGTCCGCACTTTGTTTATTGTTAGTATCAGTGGACGATGAGTCTGAAAAGTTTTTTAGTGAACTTATTTCTCGATATCGATAGGACTCTTCTCTTTTCTTCCGATAATACAGACTCCTCTATTTTCTAACCGAATAATACTGACCTCTTCTATTTCTACTGAATAATACAACCTCTTCTCTTTTATACCGAATAATACTGACTCTTCTATTTTCTACTGAATAATACAACCTCTTCTCTTTTATACCGAATAATACTGACTCTTCTATTTTCTACCGAATAATACTGACTCTTCTATTTTCTACTGAATAATACTGACTCTTCTATTTTATACCGAATAATACAGACTCTTCTCTTTTCTTCCGAATAATACTGACTCTTCTATTTTCTACCGATTAATACAACCTTTTCTGTTTTCCCCGAATAATACTGACTCTTCTATTTTCTACAGAATAATACAACATCATGGTTTAGAAAAGGGAGAAGCTGTCTTGACCACATTTTCACTCTACGACTTATATTGGAGGAACACATTGAAAAGCAAAAACCTTTTGTACTTAACTTCATCGACTTCAAAAAAGCATTTGATAGTATTCATAGAGATTCTTTGTGGAAAATTCTGAAGCAATATGGCTTACCATCAAAAATCATAAATATTATCAAAGACATGTATGATGGTTACACATGTGCAGTTCGAACAGAGGAAGGACTGAGAAAATGTTTTCCAATAGAAACTGGGGTTAAACAAGGATGTATTTTATCGCCCTTGTTATTTGGAATTGTTATGGACTTCATAATGAAGAAATGCTGCACTGGTAATAAAGGCATCGAATGGATACAAGGAGACCATTTGGAGGACCTGGACTTTGCTGATGACATAGTTCTCATCAGCAGTCAGATAAAAACGATGCAGGAAAACACAAATGAACTATTATCAATAGCCAGCAAAAATGGGCTTGAGGTCAATCATGAAAAGACTAAAGTCATGAAAAGTTTAATTTCCAACAAGTGACAAAATATACATGGAAAACAAACCAGTAGAAGAGATCGATCACTTCATCTATCTTGGAAGTCACATTGATCGAGAAGGGGATACGAGCAAAGAAATTAGAATCAGACTGGCTAAAGCAGCAATGTCTTTCAGAAGCCTTGAAAAGTTGTGGAAATCAAAACTCATTAGCACAAACACAAAACTTAGGCTATTCAAATCAAATGTACTATCAACCCTTACGTATGCGTGTGAAAGCTGGAAAACAACAAGAGATATAGAAACAAAGTTGAACGCATTCGAAAATAAATGTCTAAGGAAAATACTTGGTATAGAATGGAACGAATTCAAAACAAACGAGGAAATTAGAGAAATCGCTAATCAACCACTAATATCTTCAGTAATAAAGAAAAGACGATGGTCATACGTTGGACATGTGATGAGAAGAGATAATAATCGAATAGCAAAGCAAGCCCTCATATGGGAAACAACAGGTAAAAGAAAAAGAGGAAGACCCAGGGAGACACTGAGAAGAACATTGATGAGAGAGGCAAGAGCAGCAGGAATCGGCTCCCTCAATGAGATAGAACTGCTTGCACAGAACAGAGACAGATGGCGAGATTTGATAAAATATCTTTAAAAGAAAACTGCTAGAACAAAAATTCATATAGGAGAAGGTGTATCTTGGTCTACGCCCTATGGGCCGGTTACGGCTCGAAAGGTCAATAGATAGATAGAATACAACATCTTCTATTTTCTACCGAATAATAGTGACTCTTCTCTTTTCTTCCGAATAATACAACCTCTTCTCTTTTCTTCCGAATAATACAACATCTTCTCTTTTCTTCCGAATAATACAACATCTTCTCTTTTCTACCGAATAATACAACATCTTCTATTTTATACCGAATAATACAGACTCTTCTATTCTCTACCGAATAATACAGACTCTTCTATTTTCTACCGAATAATACAGACTCTTCTATTTTCAACCGAATAATACTGACTCTTCTATTTTCTACCGAATAATACTGACTCTTCTATTTTCTACCGAATAATACCGACTCTTCTATTTTCTACAGAATAATACAACATCTTTTACTTTCTACCGAATAATACAACATCTTCTATTTTCTACTGAATAATACTGACTCTTCTATTTTCTACCGAATAATACTGACTCTTCTATTTTCTACCGAATAATACTGACTCTTCTATTTTCTACCGAATAATACTGACTCTTCTATTTTCTACCGAATAATACTGACTCTTCTATTATCTACCGAATAATACTGACTCTTCTATTTTCTAGTGAATAATACTGACTCTTCTATTTTCTACCGAATAATACGGACTCTTCTATTTTCTACCGAATAATACTGACTCTTCTATTTTCTACCGAATAATACTGACTCTTCTATTTTCTACCGAATAATACTGACTCTTCTATTTTCTACTGAATAATACTGACTCTTCTATTTTCTACCGAATAATACTTGACTCTTCTATTTTCTACCGAATAATACAACATCTTTTATTTTCTACCGAATAATGCAACATCTTCTATTTTCTACCGAACAATACTGACTCTTCTATTTTCTACCGAATAATACTGACTCTTCTATTTTCTACCGAATAATACTGACTCTTCTATTTTCTACCGAATAATACTGACTCTTCTATTTTCTACCGAATAATACTGACTCTTCTATTTTCTAGTGAATAATACTGACTCTTCTATTTTCTGCCGAATAATACAACATCTTTTATTTTCTACCGAATAATACAACATCTTCTATTTTCTACCGAATAATACTGACTCTTCTATTTTCTACCGAATAATACTGACTCTTCTATTTTCTACCGAATAATACTGACTCTTCTATTTTCTACTGAATAATACTGACTCTTCTATTTTCTACCGAATAATACTTGACTCTTCTATTTTCTACCGAATAATACAACATCTTTTATTTTCTACCGAATAATACATCTTCTATTTTCTACCGAATAATACTGACTCTTCTATTTTTCTACTAAATAATACTGACTCTTCTATTTTCTACCGAATAATACTGACTCTTCTATTTTCTACCGAATAATACAAACTCTTCTATTTTGTACCGAATAATACGGACTATTCTATTTTCTAAAGGCTTCCTGTAGAAAATGCTTCCGGTGTCATGGCGACTACGTGTTGTCGTTTTTTTTATAATTCGGCTTTAGTTGATATATTTAAATGATTTACGCGACAGTCTAGTTGTGAAATTATGTGTTGCTATTCCCCGTTTGGTGTATGTTTTACTTCTGACGGGTGGATGTACTGTGAACTTTACCGATATTTAAGTGGAATATGATTTATTCTTCTTTGTGTCGTGTGTTCGCGGTTCGATAGGCAAGCACATGGTTCGACAACAATGGCGCCGACGGGTGTGTTCAACCCGTATGTGAAAAATCTGTGACGGTGGATGGGGCGGAAGAATTAGAAATAATCAACGGCCCAGAAAGTGAAAACGGCAAAGTGTGTGGTACACATGAGGCATACTCAGAACACGAACGACGAATATGGCAGACAACCGTGAAAGAGATTGGAGCCTCATCACGTAACATTCCAAAGAAAGCCACGGAGAGAAATTCTAACTACTGTTTTAGGAACGAATTAAAAATAGCCACTTGGAATGTTAGGACCTTATACCTTTGAAATGTGGATTTATAGAAGAATAGGTAGAATTGGATGGAAACAAAAGAAAACAAACGAGGAAGTTTTAAAACAACTAAAAATGAAAGAGAACTACTAAACACAATTAGAGAAAGACAAATGAAATTTTTGGGTCATGTTAAAAGACACAACAGCCGAATAAAAGTAATATTGGAAGGGAAAATACAAGGTAAAAGAGGCAGAGGCAGACCAAGACTAACATGGACGAGTAACATCAAAAGATGGACAAGTCAGCCTATGACAATCTGCACCATCAAAGCAAGAGACAGAGTGGAATGGCGCTCCATGGTAGCCAACCTTCGATGCGGAGACGGCACTCAATGATGATGATGATGATGATGATGATGATGATTACAAACTTTTCTATTTTTTGAACGGTACAGCACAGAATCCCCTAACTTATAAAATAGCCTACTCCCAAATACAAAGGCGGGTGGTCTAATCGATAACTCGTCGGGCTTCAAGTCAAGAAGAACGTGCGTTCGAATCCCCGTAGGATAAAATGTCTTTGATATCGGGGCTGAGATAAAAACCCAGACCCGAACATCTCGTGGCAATTTCTCTGTACCAGCGGCCTTTATTCTCAGGTACTATAAATACCTCCTGCAAACTCCAGTACTGGGAGAATGCCATAAAGTTAGATGTGATTTTTAAAAAAATACAAAATGCTTCCAACTCTATAACAATGATTTTAAACAATTATTTCCCCCTTCAAAGGAGTTTCCTTCCCAAAGTGTTTAACGGGAGAAACTAATTTGATTGTTTTTATTTCGGTCAGTCTTTCTTTGGAACCTCTTAATCTTACCCTTTGGTCGCCATTGTTATCTTTGACATTCACTGACATTAACCGACTGGTGGGCCAGAGGCGCAATAGGGCAAATAATGGACCCTCAGCGATAACGTTCTTCTTGGCCTAAGAGGCTAATGTCGCCAAACAATCCTTCAGCGTGGCACACTTCAAGTGAACCGGCCCTTTAGACTCACAAAATGAAAAAAGAAAACCAAGCTATTTTTTTTGGGTGTTTGGATTACTTTAAAGACGAGGATAATGTTGAAGATGAAGGTCTATATTAACTTATCATGGCAGCGTCGGTTAAAAAGAAAATGGGAAAAAAAAAAATATGAACACATTTTATTTCACCATCAAGCGTAGGTCCAGTGTGTGTGGCGGTAGGGAGTCTGAAATCGATGCATGATTTGCAAACTCCACCCAGTCTATAGGGCTCCCCAGTCTACAGGGGGCTCCTATATAGTGGGTACAAATAATAATACATAAATATTATTAAATGGGGAACTTCCCATGTTAATTATTTTGTTAATTTTTCCGAGTGCTAACACATACTCCTTTGTTCTATTATTCCCGGCTCCTATATAGGTTGTATTAAGACACAAAAAAGGGACACACACACTCAAAAGAGTGAGTGGTTGAGGAGCATGGCTTGTACCACGTGAGATCTCCAGCAATGAGTTCGATGAGGCTTGATGAATACAACAATAGTGAGGCGGAAAATGGAGGACTCACAACATAGTAGTGAGTGTGTGTGTGCGCGCGCGCGTGTGTGTGTGCGTGCGTGTGTGTGCGTGCGTGCGTGTGTGTGTGTGTTTTCTGTGTGCACTTCGTGTTAATAAATAAAATATTGATCTATTTTTTTTTTTAAAAGGCAGCGCCGGCAGTATTGCGGAGTTGGTGGGGGTG
The DNA here is from genome assembly GCA_032433765.1 of Megaustenia siamemsis. Classification (NCBI taxonomy): domain Eukaryota; kingdom Metazoa; phylum Mollusca; class Gastropoda; order Stylommatophora; family Ariophantidae; genus Megaustenia; species Megaustenia siamemsis. The sequence goes on from JAVIAB010000001.1 coordinate 25,738,287, forward strand.
GCTGTGATATTCACATCGGGACACAATCGGGATGAACCCATTTCGAATAGAGTCAAATCATACCGGAGACGGACGATTACAAAAGCGAGTCTATATGTTCAAGTTGAGAATGTTAAACAATGGTTAATGTGGACACGAAGATGACGGCTGCATCCAGTTGCCTGGACCGTACAGCAACAATAAAAATAACATCCATAAACTCTTGCCGGTACTAGGTACTCTACTTGTGCACTTGTTCTGTACTGAGATAAATTATGGATAAGAAAAAGAGGGTTAATTGACCACCTACCCTATTAAGAGATATATAGTTGTATAGTCAGCGTTAGCGCCAGTCGTCGGTTTATCTTCATCGAGCATCGAACGAGGGTCCTTAAGCGTTACGATCTGCTCCCCAGCATAACCAACAATTATTCAATGTGTACGTGTGTACACGTTGTTCACACACAGAAGAAATAAAAGTTGTTTGTCTCTAATAGTTTAGTTTTCTTACTCTTTGGTTGCTTCAGACATATGATTTGTATTTGAATCTCCTGTTCACTCACTCACTCACTCACTCACTCACTCACTCACTCACTCACTCACTCACTCACTCACCCACCCACCCACTCACCCACTCACTCACTCACTCACCCACCCACTCACTCACTCACTCACTCACTCACTCACTCACTCACTCACTCACTCACACATTGAGTGCCGTCTCCATATCGAATGTTGTCTACCATAAAGCGCCATTCTACTCTATGTCTTACGTTGATAGGGCACGTTGTCATAGGTTCACATCACATGTTCAGCTTTTGACGTTATCCGTTCATTTTAATCTCGATGCGCGTTATATACACCAACACTTATGACCGACGTAACACTCTCTCTCTTTCTCTCCTCGGTATGTAGTTTGACATTCCTAGCTTCTGGAATATTTATTAAAAACAATTTCAAACGCTGAAACAGGAAGTGCAAACTTACGAGACGAATGCGCCAAAAACTGCGTTCAAAAAGTATCCGTTCCGCCATGTTTGTTTAGTTAAATACAAAAAGGAGATTGCCTAGCACGACTAGCACGTGATATGGAATGCTCGACCTATTTCCGCCCACAAGTCAAGGCAGCTTTCCTAGCTTTAGGCTGAAGATTTATTTCTAGGAATTTCAACAAATAAATGTAAAGTGGGAGAAAACGGCTCTTAATTGTTTTTTCTTTTAAAAATGAGGGCTTGTTTTTTTTTTTCTGAGGGAGAAGAAGAGAGAGAGAGTTGGGGGGTGGGGGAGAAAAAGAGAGATAAAGTGAGAGGGAAGAGAGAGAGAGAGAGAGAGAGAGAAAGAAATAGAGAGAAAACGTGGAATTTCAAAAGTAAAATCGCTAAAATAGATTAGTTATCATCATCATGTGTTATTTCCGTGACAGTATAGATCTATCTATCTTTCGTTCGCCTGAAGTATTGTCTGTATCTGCAATGTCGTTTCCTGTATAAATTTTACTGTCTTTTGTAATTCTTGCAGTGGCCCATATAGTTTTGTCTGTAGTGTTTGTCTATGGGCCAATGGATTTTCCTCAGTCTACTATATTCAGTGCAGTCTTGAAGTATGTGTTCAGCAGTCTGGGTGCCTGTCCACATGTACAAGTAGTTGATGTGCCGATCTTGAATTTTGTATACATGTGACTATGGAGTCGATTGTGTCCTGTTCTTAGGCGTATAATGATAACTTGTTCTTTCCTGATTTGGGGCTTGTGTTCCTCTGATTGATTTGATTATCTGTTTCTTATGATGGTATGTAACGGTGTATCTAGTTGTGTGCCTGTTGAACCTTCCTTTGCCAACTGATCTGCTTTATCATTTCCTGGTATTCCACAGTGAGATGGGATCCACTGCAGGGCAACCCTGTGGTGCTTGCAGAGCTCAGTCAATAAGGTCTGCAGATGTGGTAATTTTCTGGATTGTAGTGCCTGGAGTACTGATCTTGCATCTGTCAAAAACACTGCAGGCTGTGGGCTAAGATTACTGTTCAGCAGTTTTTCTATTGCCAACTTTATTGTTTGTATTTCTGCATCATAATTGTGACAATATTTCCCTGTTGCTATTTTATTCATATCCCTAGTGTTATTTGGATGCTCTATATATGCACCTGCTCCCCCATTCTTTACTGCATTCTGTGTTGATCCATCTTTCTACACACGAATCCATAGGTCTTGTGGGTATTCTCCATCCAGGAAACTGAGAGTTATTGTTTTCGCTGTAGACTAACTGCTCTTCTTTGTCAACTATTCCTTTCACTTCTGTCCGTATTTGTATTGATAATCCTACAGTATGGATAATCTAGTCTCTAGTTCAGAGGTTACCAAACCTGCTGCAGCTGTGGGACCCCCCCTCCCCCCCCCCTCTCTCTCTCTCTTCCGAAATAAAGAAGTAGGCTAGCCACGACCTGTTTTAATAGAGAAAAATAAAACCAAGCGACAGAACGGCTACCTTTTATAATAGCCAAGTCACCTACACTTACTCGTGTCTTCTAATAATTTCATCACAACAGATTGTGAATGATGTCGGTGTTAAAGGGTGACATGTGAACAGGATTTACCCATGCATTTGGGGAAATGCTGTGGCAGAGGATGGAGCGGATATGGGAAATCCAGACTGCAACTAAACTGATTCCATGGATAAACATGAACAAGAAATAGTACATGAACTAACAATGCTTGCGTTCACCCGATAAGTAAAGGAATAGTTGATCTCCAGGGTAGGGCTGGTTCGACGATCCAGATATAAGCGATCCTCCCTGCCATCCGTTCCTAAACGGACGTTAAGTAGGCGTAACTGCGTTGTGTTGCTATTTGTCGTAAAAATGGATATTTCCAGTTTCAGCACAACATGCTTGATTACCGGCTTGCAATTCCTCTTAGATCCCCACTCACTTGGCCTGACTAAACTGGTTTGTCTTTTGCTGGAGGCACCACGAAGAGGTGGAGTATAGTCTAGATAGTTCTGGTTCACCGATCCTGGCGCAAGCCATTACGCGTTGTTGTGTCTCCCACTGATAATACTGTGATGTGCGATTAACAAAAAAATGCTGTTTGAATTCTTCTGATCTTATCTGTTACCATGGTAACCAATATAAAACAAATCGCCATATTTCATACTTGGAAGCCAGTGGTGGTGTGTAACGTACACTCCTTCAAGCTATAGTGACAGCAGCAGTCGGGTGTAACGGTCACTCCTACAAGCTATGGTGACAGCCAGCAGTCGGGTGTAACGTACACTCCTACAAGCTACGGTGACAGCCAGCAGTCGGGTGTAACGTACACTCCTACAAGCTACGGTTACAGCCAGCAGTCGGGTGTAACGTACACTCCTTCAAGCTATAGTGACAGTCAGCAATCGGGTGTAACGGTCACTCCTACAAGCTACGGTGACAGCCAGCAGTCGGGTGTAACGTACACTCCTACAAGCTACGGTTACAAGCCAGCAGTGGTGTAACGTACACTCCTTCAAGCTATAGTGACAGTCAGCAATCGGGTGTAACGGTCACTCCTACAAGCTACGGTGACAGCCAGCAGTCGGGTGTAACGTACACTCCTACAAGCTACGGTTACAGCCAGCAGTCGGGTGTAACGTACACTCCTTCAAGCTATAGTGACAGTCAGCAATCGGGTGTAACGGTCACTCCTACAAGCTACGGTGACAGCCAGCAGTCGGGTGTAACGGTCACTCCTACAAGCTATAGTGACAGCCAGCAGTCGGGTGTAACGGTCACCCTACAAGCTACGGTGACAGCCAGTAGTCGGGTGTAACGTACACTCCTACAAGCTATGGTGACAGCAGTAGTCGGGTGTAACGTACACTCCTACAAGCTATGGTGACAGCCAGTAGTCGGGTATAACGTACACTCCTACAAGCTATGGTGACAGCCAGCAGTCGGGTGTAACGTACACTCCTACAAGCTACGGTGACAGCCAGCAATCGGGTGTAACGTACACTCCTACAAGCTATGGTGACAGCCAGCAGTCGGGTGTAACGGTCACTCCTACAAGCTATGGTGACAGCCAGTAGTCGGGTGTAACGTACACTCCTACAAGCTACTTTAGTGACAGCCAGCAGTCGGGTGTAACGGTCACTCCTACAAGCTATGGTGACAGCCAGTAGTCGGGTGTAACGTACACTCCTACAAGCTATGGTGACAGCCAGCAGTCGGGTGTAACGTACACTCCTACAAGCTATGGTGACAGCCAGTAGTCGGGTGTAACGTACACTCCTACAAGCTATAGTGACAGCCAGCAGTCGGGTGTAACGGTCACTCCTACAAGCTATGGTGACAGCCAGTAGTCGGGTGTAACGTACACTCCTACAAGCTATGGTGACAGCCAGCAGTCGGGGTAACGTACACTCCTACAAGCTATGGTGACAGCCAGTAGTCGGGTGTAACGTACACTCCTACAAGCTATAGTGACAGCCAGCAGTCGGGTGTAACGGTCACTCCTACAAGCTATGGTGACAGCCAGAGTAGTCGGGTGTAACGTACACTCCTAAGCTATGGTGACAGATTTACAGAAAAGGAACACAACAAAATACTGACGTTTCGGCCAACATGCGGCCTTTTTCGAGAATGAGGTTAGAGAGAATCGAACAGAAGTGAGAAAACGAAAAGCTATAGAGATGAGTCTAGCTAACTCATCATCATCATCGAGTGTCATCTGCGCAACGACGGTTGACTACCATGGAGCGCCATTCTGCTCTGTCTCTTGCTTTGAAGTTGCAGTTTGTCATATGCTGATTTGTCCATCTGTTGATGTTACAAATCCATTTTATTCTTGGTCTGCCTCTTTTACCCTGTATTTTCCCCTCAAAGATTACTTTCAGTAGGCCATTGTGATTTTTAACATGGCCCAAAAATCGCACTTATCGTGTTCGAATTGTGTTTAGTAGTTCTCTTGTTTTTTTAGTTGTTTTAAGGCTTCATCGTTTGTTTTCTTTTCTTTCCACCCAATTCTACCTATTCTTCTATATATCCACATTTCAAAGGCTTCAATTCTCTGTTCAATTTCTTGTTTAATGTCAATGTTTCTGCATCAAATAGGAATATTGAGAAGATATAACATTTTGCTATTCTTAGTTTTAGCGCTGGTGTTATTTGTTTTTGATGTTAGTATATTTTTCATGACATTGAAATTAATTGTTGCCATTCCTATTCTTTTGCTTATTTCAGTTTTAACTAAGTAGAACACAGAAAAATGATAGATGACATTAAACAAACATAACACATTTGATATTTGGAGTTTAAATTAGCTGCACTAATACACACATCAGCAACACAACAACAATACAACAGCAACGCAACGACAATACAACAGCAACACAACTTATTAGTATAGTTGTACAGAATGTATGCACCTACTAAAAAAATAGAAGTAATTCTTTGCTAACTTGTCTGATTTAGTTGACTGTCTTATTGAATTCACTGCCTGATTGATTTAATTGGCTGATTCATTTTACTGTCCTATTTTATGGTCCGATTGATTTTACTGTGTGATTTTAATAAATGATGATTCTACTGGGTGGATTTACAGTCTGATTGAGTTTACTCTCTTACTGATTTTACTGTCTGATATTACTGATTGATTTTTCTTTGATTGATTCACGGTTTGATTGATTTAATTTTGCGATTGATTTTACTGTTTGATTTTATGGATTGATTGATTTTATGGATTGATTGATTTTACTAGTTTGATTTATTTTACTGTCTCCAGACCAAACGCACCACACTCTAAGATTGCCAGACTTTATCAGAGGCTTCTGAATTGTAAGCATTCCGGGAATTCCGACGTCCGTCATGCGCCTCCATACCAAAATAAACAGTTCAGTAGAAAGAAAAAAAGAGGACCAAAATGCTATAAACACTTGTAGAGATTGTCTTCTTATATTATTAGCGTCGACCCCGTTAAGCAAGTAAGTGACTGAGTGAGTGAGTGTGAGAGAGAGAATGAGTGAGCGAGAGAGTGAGTGAGTGAGTGAGTGAGAGTGAATGAGTGAGTGAGAAAGTGTGTGTGGTTGGTGTGGTGTGGTGTGGTGTGGTGTGTGTGTGTCATGAGTTGCTAGTTAAATCAAAGCTCTATGCAATATGTCGCTAGTCTACGACGTAGCCAAAGTTGTCCATTACTCACGTCCAAATGTTAAGACATTCTAATGCATAATGTAAAAATTGACGCACAACAAAATGGGATACACAACAAAATGGGATACACAACAAAATGGGATACACAACAAAATCGGATACACAACAAAATGGATACACAACAAAATGGGATACACAACAAAATGGGATACACAACAAAATGGGATACACAACAAAATGGGATACACAACAAAATCGGATACACAACAAAATGGGATACACAACAAAATGGGATACACAACAAATGGGATACACAACAAAATGAATTCTCTCGAACTATTTATTCTTCACGCAGTACATATACTACAATTGGAACGATACAGAGAAGATTAGCATGGCCCCTGCGCAATGATGACACGCAAATTCATGAAGCGGTCCATATTTTTTGGGAGCCGCGATAGCTCAGTAGTTAGTGAACTAGACTACAAAAGACAAGAGGTAGGGTTCGATCCAACCGACGGCTTCCGGGTTCACCCAGCCTTTAATGGGTACCGGATTTTTTTATGGGAAGGTGAAGCGGCACGGGCGTAATACCGACCACATTACCCAAAAATCATGTGCCGAAGGTCTGTAAAATGTATGGTCACTAACACCATATTACCTATGCGCCACATGGCGTGACTGGGGTACTTTACTTTTTTTTTTTGTTTGTTTATTATTGTTAAAATGAATATATTTCAGTCCAAAATGTTTTCATTTAAAAATAGCTGTTCTGTCATCAGTTCTTGAGAGTAAACAAAGAAATGAAAAGACGATTAGATGCAACAAATGGGATATATCAGAGAATGTTGAAAGTTCTCTGGACAGCTAAAAAGACCAACGAGTAAATCGAGGCCACACAAAGAGGGAGCGTCTAAGAAACATTAGAAAGAAACAATCAGCATTTTTCGGGCACATCATGAGAAGAGGAAAGTTGGAATGCTGGTTACAACTGGCAAAATACGGGGATAGAGAGATCGCGGAAGACAGTGAGAGAAAATACTAGATAGCTTGGTGTCATGGCATGCAAAACAGTCAACACTAGAACTGATAGGATGCAGTGTAGATAGAAGATTGTGGAAGGACATGATCACCTGCGTCAACCGGTATGGCACATGATGATGATGATGATGTGTTCTGTTGTAGGGTTATTATGACTACATATGGTTGTTATATGAGTATGCTCGCGTATGATTATGTGTAAGCTAAACCTATATATAATGAGTCATACTACGTTCAATAATAGATTGCAAGGGGAAACAGTATGAGCGGTTATCCTGAGAATGTGCTACAAGGGATTTGGCCAGATAGTGGAGGAATTTTTTAATTGAAGGTAGAAATGTGGATAATAAAGATGAGTAGGTGATTACATCTCGGCAATTTGTGCCATTTTGGCACGCACGGTTTCTGTTTTTGAGATTGTGGTTCTGTCCTATGTGCCGTCTTCGGCTCGAAAGGACAATAGATGGATGGATGCATAAGTGATTAAAACAAATGAGTAGGTAATATAATAAAATGAGTAGGTGGTTATAACAGATGAGCAGGTAATAAATAATAAAAAGAGTAGGTGATTATAACAAATCAGGAGTTGGTTTTAATAAATTTGTAGGTGGTTATAAGAGATGAAAAGATGGTTATAATAGATGGAAAGGGGATTATTATCGATGGATATGTGGTGATAATAGATGGATAGGTGGTGATAATAGATGGATAGGTGGTGATAATAAATAATAGTAATACCAGTGATAGAGAAGGAGAAGGAGATTGAGGGAAAAAGGAGGAAGTGAAGAAGAGGAAGACGTAGAAGATGAGTAGAGAACGCGAAAGATGAAGAGGAGGAAGAAAAGAAGAAAGCATAGGAAGAGGAGAAAAGAAGAAGAAAGTAAAGAAGAGAAGGAGAAAAGCGAGAAGAAGAAAGGAAGACGATGAAGAAAGAAAAGAAGCAAACGATAAAGAGTTAAGTGCTAAGATGAAGAAAGAAAATAATGAAATGATAAATGGGTTAAAGTGCTTAAAAGTATAGAAAATACTGCTGAAACAATGACACTTCTTGTTTAGAAAGAATTCTAAACTGTCCACAGATGCAACATTATCCATTATAAACAAAAATAAAATATAGCATCATAAGAATGATTATTGTTTTATGATACATAATTCGTCTGAAGTTCACATCATGACGAGAAAGTAGAAAGTCCCTTTTCGTCTTGTCAGATGGTCTAGTGGAGGCTATTGTGTATTTATTTGAGGTTTTTGTTTATTGTCGAACAGCTTCTCTCGTTGCTAATTATGCCATTGTTTGACAAACACACGCGGTCACAGAATGAACAAGTCAGGCCACTGATCCACGGGTAAAAAGTAAAGTACCCCCGTCACGCCAAGTGGCGTATGGGGGAAATATGGTGTTAGTGACCCTATATTTACAGACATTTCAGCACATGATTTTTGGGGTAATGTGGTCGGTATTACGCCTGTGCTGCTTTACTTTCCCAGAAAAAAAAATCAGGTACCCATTTAAGGCTGGGTGAACCTGGAAGCCGTCGGTTGGGATCGAACCCTACCCCTTGTCCTTTGTAGTCCAGTTCACTAACCACTGAGCTATCGCGGCTCCATCTGATCCACAGGGTTCGAAAAAATACAACATAACATACAAGTAAAAGTATAATATGCTATGAATTAGCTCCCCTAACCAGTGGATATCAAGTTACATTGTAAATTATGTCTATAAAACAAATTCATAGATGGGGTTAGGACACATGCCGAATGTACTGACACTATGTGTGGTGAGTGATTGTGTGTGAATATGGATCTTTGTGTGGAGATTTGTATCGATTTAAAAACATTGCACTCTGTGTTTGTCGGACTCTGTTAGGATTCGCCATTCAGAATGGCTGGTTTCCATTGTCTATTATATTAAACTGGAAAATTTAAGGGACAAAGAGATAGAGGGAAGCAAAAAGAAAATATACCAGACAGCTGAAGAGAATGGCTTACTAAAAAAAGTCAACAACAGAAATGATAAACAGCTGTCAAGATCGAGAGTTGTGGAAAAACATAATCACCTACGCCAGCAGGTATGTTACATGATGATGTCTATTATTTGCCACCTGACAAATGAAAGAGTGGCAGACCATTGGAGGCATGGCGATGAACCCAACATGATGAAATGAAAGAGGCTGGCAGACCATTGGAGGCATGGCGATGAACCTTACATGATGAAATGAAAGAGTGGCAGACCATTGGAGGCATGGCGATGAACCCTACATGATGAAATGAAAGAGGCTGGCAGACCATTGGAGACATGGTGATGAACCCTACATGATGAAATGAAAGAGGCTGGCAGACCATTGGAGACATGGCGATGAACCCTACATGATGAAATGAAAGAGGCTGGCAGACAATTGGAGACATGGTGATGAACCCTACATGATGAAATGAAGGAGTGGCAGACCATTGGAGACATGGCGATGAACCCTACATGATGAAATGAAAGAGGCTGGCAGACCATTGGAGACATGGCGATGAACCCTACATGATGAAATGAAAGAGGCTGGCAGACCATTGGAGACATGGTGATGAACCCTACATGATGAAATGAAAGAGGCTGGCAGACCATTGGAGGACATGGTGATGAACCTACATGATGAAATTAAGAGGCTGGCAGACCATTGGAGGCATGGCGATGAACCCTACATGATGAAATGAAGGAGTGGCAGACCATTGGAGACATGGTGATGAACCCTACATGATGAAATGAAAGAGGCTGGCAGACCATTGGAGACATGGTGATGAACCCTACATGATGAAATTAAAGAGGCTGGCAGACCATTGGAGACATGGTGATGAACCCTACATGATGAAATGAAAGAGTGACAGACCATTGGAGGCATGGCGATGAATCCTACATGATGAAATGAAAGAGTGGCAGACCATTGGAGACATGACGATGAACCCTACATGATGAAATGAAAGAGGCTGGCAGACCATTGGAGACATGGTGATGATCCCTACATGATGAAATGAAGGAATGGCAGACCATTGGAAACATGGCGATGAACCCTACATGATGAAATGAAAGAGGCTGGCAGACCATTGGAGACATGGTGATGAACCCTACATGATGAAATGAAAGAGGCTGGCAGACCATTGGAGACATGGCGATGAACCCTACATGATGAAATGAAAGAGGCTGGCAGGCCATTGGAGACATGGTGATGAACCCTACATGATGAAATGAAAGAGGCTGGCAGACCATTGGAGACATGGTGACGAACCCTACATGATGAAATGAAAGAGGCTGTCAGACCATTGGAGACATGGTGATGAACCCTACATGATGAAATGAAAGAGTGACAGACCATTGGAGGCATGGCGATGAATCCTACATGATGAAATGAAGGAATGGCAGACCATTGGAGACATGGCGATGAACCCTACATGATGAAATGAAAGAGGCTGGCAGACCATTGGAGACATGGTGATGAACCCTACATGATGAAATGAAAGAGGCTGGCAGACCATGGAGACATGGTGATGAACCCTACATGATGAAATGAAAGAGTGACAGACCATTGGAGGCATGGCGATGAATCCTACATGATGAAATGAAAGAGTGGCAGACCATGGAGACATGACGATGAACCCTACATGATGAAATGAAAGAGGCTGGCAGACCATTGGAGACATGGTGATGATCCCTACATAATGAAATGAAGGAGTGGCAGACCATTGGAGACATGGCGATGAACCCTACATGATGAAATGAAAGAGGCTGGCAGACCATTGGAGACATGGTGATGACCCTACATGATGAAATGAAAGAGGCTGGCAGACCATTGGAGACATGGCGATGAACCCTACATGATGAAATGAAAGAGGCTGGCAGGCCATTGGAGGCATGGCGATAAATCCTACATGATGAAATGAAAGAGTGGCAGACCATTGGAGACATGACGATGAACCCTACATGATGAAATGAAAGAGGCTGGCAGACCATTGGAGACATGGTGATGATCCCTACATGATGAAATGAAGGAGTGGCAGACCATTGGAGACATGGCGATGAACCCTACATGATGAAATGAAAGAGGCTGGCAGACCATTGGAGACATGGTGATGAACCCTACATGATGAAATGAAAGAGGCTGGCAGACCATTGGAGACATGGCGATGAACCCTACATGATGAAATGAAAGAGGCTGGCAGGCCATTGGAGGCATGGCGATGAACCCTACATGATGAAATGAAAGAGGCTGGCAGATCCTGACAAGAGTTGTCTATGGCTGCTCCAGATCGGATTGGTTGAGATCTCTTGTGGGTGCCCTATGAGTCATCCTTATTTTATTAAAAGGACATTAAGTGGGTGTAGGTATGTTGTGCTGTGGGTTATTTACGCATTTAGCCTAAAATATCCGACTTCATTGCGGCATCAGCCAGAATTGGACGCTGGACTCTAGAACAAAAAGAAAGATAACGACCACCGAAATGAAATGTGTCAGAAGAATGACAGGAAACAGCTTAAGGGACAGAGTAAGAAACACTGACCTGAGGAAGAAACTCGAAATTGAACCAGTCATCGAATACATAAAGAAACAACAGATAAATTGGTTCGGCCACATAACAAGACAAAAAGAACTAACAATGACTCAAAGAGCCTTAAATAAACGCTACGAAAACGCCAGATTAAGAGGAAGACCGAGATAGAGATGGATAAAGGGAATACTAGAGTCACTAGGAGGGATAACACCAGAAGAGGCCAACAGAAGAGCAAAGAATCGCAGATTGTTTCTCCTCTCGACGCCAACGGCAGCAGAGGTAGGATAGAAGGAGAAGAAGAAGAAGGCATCTTTGAGTATCGGTTTGCCTTCCCTCTTCGATCAATATATTCACTTGGCCAGACTTAGCGGATTAATCTGTACTAGAGGTCGAAGAGGAGAAGAAGAAAATGAATAAGTCGAAGAAGATGAAGAAAGAATAGAATGAAACGATAAAGAGTTAAGTGAAGCACACAGCAAGGAGCCGCAAAACAAGGATCATGATGGTTGTAGTTCACCGATCTTGGCTTAATCCATCAGTTATGAGTCGCTGGCAGCTTTCAGCTCTGTTCCAGTACTTGTCTTGCTCTAGTTACATTGAATGGATGCAGAAGGATCTACCAGTACGGAGAAACAAGTGCGCTAACCACTTGTGCAGGTCATCGTCCGCGTTATCCTAACAATTAAAATACGAACGAGAGGGACAGATGCCTCCTCCTTTGTTCATTTGTTTCTCAATTCAGCGACTTTATTTCTATTTTTAACCCCAGGAGGAGGGGGGGGGGGGGAACCCTACGAAATTTGATTCGTGCGATAACAATCCACAAGCACAACATTACCGTGAGATCCAGCTGAAACGTAATGAGAACCGCTGCACTTGACAGACAAAGAACAGGATGACCTGACGCCTACGCTCACATGTCGAGGTTACATTGATATCTATAGCATGTGTTCAAGTATAAGACTGGCGTAATCTCCAGGATATCTCTCACCTGTATTCTATTATCACCAGTTCTTTTCCGCACAGTTACATACTATTTTCTCTCTCTCTCTCTCTCTCTCTCTGTCTCTGTCTGTCTCCCTCTTGTCCGTTTTCCCCACAGTCAAATGTTTTCTCAAATTACTGCTCTATTACCCACACATTTCGGCTCTGGAGATGTAATTGGACAACCATCACTACTATTGTCCAACAAGGAAATACCTCTAGAGGTAAAACGGCGCTCTACAATACAATCTTCATCCCAACGTTGTGCTACCAATGCCAGACCTGCACCCTAGATGCAAGAACAATAAAAAAAAAATAACCTCTACTGAGATTAAATGTGTTAGACGAATGACAGGAAACAGACTGAGAGATAAGATCAGAAATAAAGAACTGAGAAAAAAGTTAGGAATAACCCCTGATACAGAATATATAAAGAAACATAAAATGCTTTGGCCACGTGACGAGGAAGAAATATAAAAACACAACACGAGCCTTCAATAAACACCAGACCCAAGTGCTGACCATGAAAAAAGATGGATTTACGAAATATTAGAAACACTAGGTAACATAGAAGCAGAAGAGGCGAACAGAAGAGCAAAATACAGCAAATTATTACTCCCATCGACGCTGGAAAGCAAAAGTTGAAGGAAGGAAGGAGTACCGCTCTTGCTCAATTGTTCTATTCTGCTCAATGAAGATTTTCTCTTGTTCTATTCTGGTCAATGAAGATTTTCTCTTGTTCTATTCTGCTCAATGAAGATTTTCTCTTGTTCTATTCTGGTCAATGAAGATTTTCTCTTGTTCTATCTGCTCAATGACGATTTTCTCTTGTTCTATTCTGCTCAATGATGCCGTCATTGTGGTTACACATGTGCAGTTCGAACAGAGGAAGGACTGAGCGAATGTTTCCCAATAGAAACTGGGGTTAAACAAGGATGTATTTTATCGCCCTTGTTATTTGGAATTGTTATGGACTTCATAATGAAGAAATGCTGCACTGGTAATAAAGGCATCGAATGGATACAAGGAGACCATTTGGAGGACCTCGACTTTGCTGATGACATAGTTCTCATCAGCAGTCAGATAAAAACGATGCAGGAAAACACAAATGAACTATCATCAATAGCCAGCAAAATTGGGCTTGAGGTCAATCATGAAAAGACTAAAGTCATGAAAAGTTTAATTCCAACAAGTGACAAAATATACATGGAAAACAAACCAGTAGAAGAGATCGATCACTTCATCTATCTTGGAAGTCACATTGATCGAGAAGGGGATACGAGCAAAGAAATTAGAATCAGACTGGCTAAAGCAGCAATGTCTTTCAGAAGCCTTGAAAAGTTGTGGAAATCAAAACTCATTAGCACAAACACAAAACTTAGGCTATTCAAATCAAATGTACTATCAACCCTTACGTATGCGTGTGAAAGCTGGAAAACAACAAGAGATATAGAAACAAAGTTGAACGCATTCGAAAATAAATGTCTATGGAAAATACTTGGTATAGAATGGAACGAATTCAAAACAAACGAGGAAATTAGAGAAATCGCCAATCAACCACTAATATCTTCAGTAATAAAGAAAAGACGATGGTCATACGTTGGACATGTGATGAGAAGAGATAATAATCGAATAGCAAAGCAAGCCCTCATATGGGAAACAACAGGTAAAAGAAAAAGAGGAAGACCCAGGGAGACACTGAGAAGAACATTGATGAGAGAGGCAAGAGCAGCAGGAATCGGCTCCATCAATGAGATAGAACTGCTTGCACAGAACAGAGACAGATGGCGAGATTTGATAAAATATCTTTAAAAGAAAACTGCTAGAACAAAAATTCATATAGGAGAAGGTGTATCTTGGTCTACGCCCTATGGGCCGGTTACGGCTCGAAAGGTCAATAGATAGATAGATAGATTCTGCTCAATGAAGATTTTATCTTGTTCTATTCTGGTCAATAAAGATTTTCTCTTGTTCTATTCTGCTCAATGAAGATTTTCTCTTGTTCTATTCTGCTCAATGAAGATTTTCTCTGGTTCTATCCTACTCAATGAAGATTTTCTCTGGTTCTATTCTGCTCAATGAAGATTTTCTCTGGTTCTATTCTGCTCAATTAAGATTTTCTCTGGTTCTATTCTGCTCAATGAAGATTTTCTCTGGTTCTATTCTGCTCAATGAAGATTTTCTCTGGTTCTATTCTGCTCAATGAAGATTTCCCATGTCCTATTCTGCTTAATGAAGATTTTCCCATGTCCTATTCGAGTCAAGTATATATAGTAAAATATCTACAAAACATCAAGCAAACGAAATGTAGATAGATCCTATTTTTGGCGTGTGCCAGGATTTTTTTTAATTTGGATGAAAAATAGACGTAGCCTGCTCAGTACAGTTGCCACGTTGTTATTAAGACGCAATATTATGTCAATAAGACAAATCACTGGAGTCTGTAGAAATGTGGTTTTACAGAAGAATGTTGAGAGTACCATGGACAGCTAAGAAGAGTAATGAAAATGTTTTAAAAGAGGCCAAAGCAAAAAGAGAGCTAATTTCCAATATTAGGAAGAAACAATTATAATTTTTTTGGCCATGTAATGAGAAGAGAACAACTGGAATATATTGTAACAACTGGAAAAATTGAGGGACGAAGAGATAGGGGAAAGCAAAGAGAAAAGATACCAGACAGCTTAAAAGAGAATGGCTTGGCAGAAGGTCAACAACAGAAATGATAAATAACTGTCGAGATCGAAAGTTGTGGAGAGACATGATCACCTACGCCAGCAGGTCCGGTACTTGATGATGATGATGATATCAATCTCGATAGAAAGAAGGAAACTATTTGATATACTCTATTGTTAGTTGAACAAGCGCTCACCTTTAGCGCCAGGCACAAGCAGCAGGAAGAGAATCAATATAACAACCATCATAACACCCACGCCAGACCTGGACGCTAGAGAACTGTAAGAGAAATAGCCAATCGAAATATCGAAACGAAATGTGTCAAAATGGGTTTGTTGCATAGCAGGAAACAGCCTGAGAAATACGATTAGAGATTAAGAACTGAGAAATAAAAGCCATGAAAATAATTCTCGCCATTGAATATATATATAACAATAGAATGATTTGGTCACGTGATAAGCAGTGACGTGCCGTCATTGTGAGCTACTCGCGAGGCGTACGCTCAGGAAAATAAAAACATTATTTATGATGTTAGTGAAGTATTAAACATTTTTTGTAATAACTAAAGGAAAAATCAATTACTGATTTTTGGGTAACATTTTGGAACACAGCTTGGTAATATTGTATAATCACTGATATTTAAATGCTGATTTCAACCAGTGGTAAAGCCACTTATATGAATAAATCAGATGCGATTCTTTATGTTAACATGGGCCAGAGTTGTAGATGTCCGTGGCTTAGAGGTAGTTCGTTCGTTCGCTTTCGTCAGCTTTGACCTCTGACGAAGTCCCACCCACTCAATTTTGTGGGACTGAATTTTGCGTGTAAAGTCTGTTTTATCCCATTACAGGATGCCCCTCGCCATGCAGGTAGATTTACTCCGACTTCAGATGTACTAATTTTTAGGGAATTAGTAAAACCCAGGTGTCCTCGCCAGGGTACGAACCCCGGCTGTTGCCGTGGTAAGCCAACCGCCTATCGATTGCGCTAACCGGACATCCTCTTAGAGGTAGTGAACACAGCGTCACAACCCGAGGTCCGGGGAACATGTCAGGGAATCAATTCAGAGGAAGAGGTATCTTTACAGCACTCGGGAAAAAATGACAAATAATGAACAACAGAAAAAAATATGGACCACAGCAGGATCGAACCCGTACTCGGTGGCACAGCGCCTTGCCACGAAAAGCAAAACGCTAGGGAGTACTGCCACTCAGCTAACTAATAATGTCAGAACATGTCAGGGACTAATTGTTTTAAAGAAATCACGACTCGTGGGATTGCCGTCCTCAGGAGCACGTTTACCGTCAGAAAACATTGACAAGGCAATGGCAAACCACTGACGTATAAAATGCCTAGACAATGACACAGCCAAAAAATACCCAGGTTATTGAAACGTTCATAAAGGATATCATAAATACTATTAAGCCAGGGTTACGGCCCTTTTGTTTGGAAAAAAAGATGGACTGATGGAATATTATAAAAACTGGTTAACAACAGAAGAGGCCAACATGAGCAAAACATCCCAAACTATATCTCCATTGGAAGCTGAAAGGTAAATAAGGATGGAAGGGGGGAAAAAAAGCATATCACCGTTAGAGAATACATGTTTTTCGTTATTCCCGCTCTCCTAATAGAAAACACTGCTTCCAGAAAAGCTATATCACATTGGTCTATACAACAGTGGAATTTGTGTTTGTAGTTGAGGTGTATTTACATTCTATATCGTGTCTTGAAGTGAACAATTCTTGTATGATGTTTGTGAATTTAATAATTTGAGAAGACACAACAAAAGTTATAAACTCCCCATTATGTCTCATGAAAGGTAACTGTGTAAATGTTTTAATCATGGAGCAGAAATAGAGTTATGTTCCCTGAATTTCGCCAACTAGAACGAGAGCATGTACTTTCCTGTTGAAATTAAGGAACTGCGTTTAGAATTGTAAGAGATTGGGAGATTTGTAATGTTGTCCGCTCTAATAACCTTCCCAAATTCAGTCAGGTACCAATTTTTACAGATCTGTTATTGTGAAAAATGGATGGCATATTCTTCTTCTTATACCTTTCAGCTCCCTGTGGAGTATAGGTCATCAAGAAACATTTTCCAAGCTGTTCTGTTTTTTGCCATTCTTTCCCCAGCCATTCTTTTTCATGTCTTCCCCATCATCTTCATCTCTACTCCCATCTGTCTTCTCCAAGAATATTTTGGTCTTCCTCTTTGTCTTTTTCCTTGGGGGGATACCAAAATAATGGCTTGTTGTGTAATACTCTCAGTTGACTTCGGCAGTGTGTGTCCTACCCAGTGCCATAGTCTCTCATAAAGTCTGTATCTTCATGATTGTCATGTTTGTTGTTCTCCATGTTTCACAGCCATATAATGAGACTGACTTAACATTGGAGTTGACAATGTTTATTTTAGTATTTAAACATAATTTTTTGGGACTTTCAACATATGATTCCCAGTGTAACGAATGCTCCTCTTGCTTTTGATATCCGTAAAAAAAAAGTAAATCACCCCCGTCACGCCAAGTGGCGTATAGGGAATATGGTGTTAGTGACCATAAATTTTACAGACCTTCGGCACATAATTTTTGGGGTAAAGTGGTCGGTATTACGCCCGTGCCGCTTTACTTTCCCAGAAAAAAATCCGGTACCCATTTAAAGCTGGGTGAACCCGGAAGCCGTCGGTTGGGATCGAACCCTACCTTTTGTCCTTTGAAGTCCAGTTCACTAACCACTGAGCTATCGCGGCTCCCTTTTGATATCCTTATTTTGGTATAATTTTCTGTTCATCCCTCTTTGTCTATATTGCTGCCCAGATATATGTAAGATGGTACGTCTGGTAGAGGTATTTCTCCTACTGTCATTTGGTTATTGCCAACTGCATTAATTCTTATAATTTTGGTCTTATCTTTATTTATATTTTCAGTCCCAGCTGTTGTGATCTCTCAGGAAGTATGCTCATTTTATCTTGCATCTATAGATGGTCGTATGATAGGTGAGCTATGTCATCAGCAAAGTCTAAATCATCAAGTTGCTTGGTCAGTGATCACTGGATTCCATTTCTATTGTTCTGAGTTATTTTCATAATCCATGGCCAGTAAAAAGAGAAATTGAGATAGAAGGTATCTCTGACTTATACCTGTTTTTATTTCAAAAACTTCTGTAAGCTGCCATTCTTGCACCACACTACTTTTAATTCCTTCATACATTGTTCTTATCAGGTTAGTAAGCATTATGGGGATAAAAATACAGCAAATTGTTATCAGTGTCTCAAAATGATAAATATATCAGAGTTAACAATAATGTTACTTAAAAAGTCAAGAGCCCCGTCACGCCAAGTGGCGTATAGGGAATATGATGTTAGTGGCCATAACTTTTACAGACCTTCAGCACATGATTTTTGGGATAATGTGGTCGGTATTACGTCTGTGCCGCTTTACTTTCCCAGAAAAAAAAATCCGGTACCCATTTAAGGCTGGGTGAACGCGGAAGTCGTCGGTTGGGATCGAACCCTACCTCTTGTCCTTTGTAGTCCAGTTCACTAACCACTGAGCTATCGTGGCTCCCTAACAATAACGTTACATAGCAACAATTTACACTCACCTGCAGACTTCCGGTGACAGATGGCGCTCGAAGTTTCCTCAGATTCTCCAATCCGAGAGTTAGACACTCGTTGGTAATTCCGAAACCGAACAGGATTAAGGAAATTCGAGCTTAGGTGTGTGTCAGATTCTACATGTGAACGTCGCAAATTGTCCAAAGGACTCGGAGAAACACATTGATAGCACAAATATGCCATCTTCGTCTTAACTGTCGCTAAACCACTAGTAGTTATTTGAAATGAGCTCGTCTATTGCGTTTGTCCTTAGTTAATCAACAAATATTAACTCTAATTTGTTGGCAATCACGGGAAATTAATGGTAGGTAGCCTAACCTATTGAGGTCAAAAGATTGGGCTTTTTTCTCTTCTTCTACCTTTCTTCTTCTTCATCTACCTTCGGATTCTTCTATTCCTTTTTTTCTCTTCTTCTACCTTTCTTCTACTTAAGGTACTATCGGATTCTTCTATTCCTTTTTTTCTCTTCTTCTACCTTTCTTCTTCTTAAGGTACTTTCGGATTCTTCTATTCCTTTTTTTCTCTTCTTCTACCTTTCTTCTTCTTAAGGTACTTTCGGATTCTTCTATTCCTTTTTTCTGTTCTTCTACCTTTCTTCTTCTTAAGGTACTTTCGGATTCTTCTATTCCTTTTTTTCTCTTCTTCTACCTTTCTTCTTCTTAAGGTACTTTCGGATTCTTCTATTCCTTTTTTTCTCTTCTTCTACCTTTCTTCTTCTTCATCTACCTTCGGATTCTTCTATTCCTTTTTTTCTCTTCTTCTACCTTTCTTCTTCTTAAGGTACTTTCGGATTCTTCTATTCCTTTTTTCTGTTCTTCTACCTTTCTTCTTCTTAAGGTACTTTCGGATTCTTCTATTCCTTTTTTCTGTTCTTCTACCTTTCTTCTTCTTAAGGTACTTTCGGATTCTTCTATTCCTTTTTTCTGTTCTTCTACCTTTCTTCTTCTTAAGGTACTTTCGGATTCTTCTATTCCTTTTTTTCTCTTCTTCTACCTTTCTTCTTCTTAAGGTACTTTCGGATTCTTCTATTCCTTTTTTCTCTTCTTCTACCTTTCTTCTTCATCTACCTTCGGAATCTTCTATTCCTTTTTTTCTTCAACTTTCGTTCTTCGTCTTCCTATTTCATCTTCCTCTCTTTCCTCATTCATCTTCTTATTATTACTTATTTCTTATGCCTCTTCCCTTTTCTTATTCCTAATTTCTCTTCTACTTCTTCATCCGCCTTCTGATTCTTCTATTCCTTTTTTCTTCAACCTTCGTTCTTCCTCGTTCATATTTTTATTATTATTTATTTCTTCTGCCACTTCCCTGTTCTTATTCCTTATTTCTCTTCTTTTCCCGTCCTCTTCTTCACTTTCGCCCCACCTCTTTCCCTCCCGATGTAGATAAGCTGGTTCGCTTACCGATAAATTTGCCTCTGTTGACCACACCTGTATCTAACTACCTCAACATAAGTAAATTTAGGTATCAGGCAGTCCCCTGCATATATATGTTTCAAGTATAACACACACTATATATGGTAAGGAAATAATGTTGCTACAAAAATAAAGATTTGTAAGAGAACAAAAGTGATTTATAAACGGATTTTTTTATTTTTTACCTATGACGAAGTCCATAGAGACTAGGAACTGAATTTTGCGTGTTAATCAATTTTTCCCTGGCAGCCGTGTGCACAGGGGTCCCTCGCTGCACGGGCAGACAACTCCGTCTTCGGAGGTACTCATATTTTTTCCGTCGATGAGTAATTGCCGTTTCAGGCCGGGCCTCGCTGCTGAGACCAGAGGTGGTTGCCGCAGAGAGAAATCATCAATAAAAATCCCAACTTATCGACAAATTTTTAAATTACACATCAATGCTCCAGAATTCACGTGCTAGAGAAGAAAACTCAGAATACCGTGAGCGAAGTAGGTGGCTGGGTGGTCCAGAGGTAAGACCCTGGCATCTGGATAAGAAGGTCATGGGTTCTATTATCCCTAGTTTCCTCTATACCCTCCCCTGGTCCCCGGGTAGTAAGATCCGATGTCTAGCCCTTTCGGATAGCAGTGAAAAATGGGATTTCCTTATGCACTCTGCAAAAGTTAAAAGAACCTTTGGCAGTTCATCATCATCATCATCATCGAGTGCCATCTCTGCAACGAAGACTGGCTACAATGAAACGCCATTCTTATCTGTCTCTATCTTTGATGGTGCAGGTTGTCATAGGTTGGTTTGTCCATCTTTTGATGTTACTCGTCCCTGTTAGTCTTGGTCTGCCTCTGCCTCTTTTACCTTGTATTTTCCCCTTCCAATATTACTTTTATTAGACTGTTGTGTCTTTTAACATGCCCCAAAAATGTAATTTATTTTGTTCTAATTGTGTTTAGTAGTTCTCTTCATTTTTAGTTGTTTTAAAACTTCATCGTTTGTTTACTTTTCCATCCATCCAATTCTACCTATTTTTCTATATATCCACATTTCAAAGGCTTCAATTCTCTGTTCTGTTTTCTTGTCTAATCTCCATGTTTCTGCACCATATAAGAATATTGAGAAGACATAACATTTTGCTATTCTTAGTTTTAGCCCTGGTGTTATTTGTTTTGATGTTAGTATGTTCTTCATGACATTAAAATTACTTTTTGCCATTCCTATTCTTTTGTTTATTTCAGTCCATATTGTATTTTCTATATTATATTTTCATATTTGGCAGCTGGACAATGAAAAGAGTAGGCATAAAAGGGCAGAGCAACAATTGATAGGAAAACTTGAAAACTGTAATTTGGCATCCTTGCATATTTTGTCAGATTAAGTGATAAACAAGAGCGATGTCAACACGCAGCCTCGTCTTACTTCAGATGTTACTGAGAATGATTTAGATGTTCCTTTGCATGCTCTAATCACACTTCTGATGTTACTATAAATATTAGTATGTATAGTATATATATTATTAATATAAATTCTAATAGTTTTGTTAGAAATTACAATTACAGAAAACTGGCTGATAGAGAGCTTGGAAAAGGAACATAAAATATATTGATCATACAATACGACATCAGTGCCAAGGGAGAATAACTATGGAGGGCAAATTTCAAGGTAAATGAGAGAGAGGAAGACAGGAAAATGTAGACAATATCACAGACGAAAAATAAGATTATCTTCTCAATATTCCTGTATGGTGCAGAAACATGTACATTAGACAAGAAAACAGAACAGAAAATTGAAGCCTTTGAAATGTGGATTTATAGAAGTATAGGTAGAATTGGATGGAAAGAAAAGAAAACAAACGAGGAAGTTTTAAAACAACTAAAAATGAAAAGAGAACTACTAAATACAATTCAAACAAGACAAATGAAATTTTTGGGGCATGTTAAAAGACACAACAGCCTTCTTAAAGTAATATTGGAAGGTAAAATACAAGGTAATAGAGACAGAGGCCGACCAAGATTAACATGGACGAGTAACATCAAACGATGGACAAGTCAACCTATAACAATCTGCACCATCAAAGCAAGAGACAGATTGGAATGGCGCTCCATGGTAGCCAACCTTCGATGCGGAGACGGCACTCGATGATGATGATAATGATCACAGACGAGTTGGGATTGATTTTTCGATAGATTGAGAAAGCTTTACAGTAACTGTCATGAGAGAGAAGCTCCAAAAGGGATAAGTTAGATGATGGATTATATTCTTTCTCTCTATTGCCTCGACTGGCTACTATGTTTACCAGAGTCACCATGAGAGAAAGAGGGGCATCTTGATCATCTATGCCGCTGATCTTGACACAAACAGCCAGCTATGAGTCACTGACAAGATTCAGTCCAGGGAACGTTTGACGTCTTTGACCCAAAAGGAGAACACAAATGCTGGGCTCTCACCAAAATTCCGTTTTACCGGTTTCAATTTCATAAATAACAACAGCCGACGATCACAGATTCAGTCCTCGAGGAAGATCAAGAATTGAAGGAAATCCACAGATGGGAGCCGCGATAGCTCAGTGGTTAGTGAACTGAACTGAAAAGGACAAGAGGTAGGGTTCGATCCCAACCGACGGCTTCCGGGTTCACCCAGCCTTAAATAGGTACCCGGATTTTTTCTGGGAAAGTAAAGCGGCACAGGCGTAATACCGATCACATTATCACAAAATTCATGTGCCGAAGGTCTGTCAAATTTATGATCACTAACACCGTATTCCCTACTATACGCCACTTGGCGTACGGGGGCTCTTTACTTACATATCAACAGAACTGCTTCAGCGTCACGGGCTGTTAGTACATTTGAATCAAGACTGTAGAGCTTTACAACAATTTACGACAGACGTTGATAGATAAGCAAATTGGTATATATTTAAAGGAGCAAATTGTCGACCTGAAGACAGTGGGGGAACATCGCGATATTTGAAACATTTAGTGACTGTCCCACGATTCATCAGTGTTTAGATGTAATCAACAAATACAAACTAGCGTCACGATACAACTTTTCTCTCACACAAGCAAAAAAAAAAAAAATTTTCTCGGCCAGAAAGAATGAAAATAAAACTTTTCTCGAAGAGAAAGTATAATAAAAAAAACTTTTCTCGGCCAGAAAGTATGAAAATAAAACTTTTCTCGAATAGAAAGAATGAAAATAAAACTTTTCTCGAATAGAAAGAATGAAAATAAAACTTTTCTCGAATAGAAAGTATGATAAAAAATTTTCTCGGCCAGAAAGAATGAAAATAAAACTTTTCTCGAAGAGAAAGTATGATAAAAAAAACTTTTCTCGGCCAGAAAGTATGAAAATAAAACTTTTCTCGGCAAGAAAGTATACAAATAAAATTTTTCTCGTACAACAAGAATGAAAATAAAACTTTTCTCGAAGAGAAAGTATGATAAAAAAAACTTTTCTCGGCCAGAAAGAATGAAAATAAAAATTTTCTCGAATAGAAAGAATGAAAATAAAACTTTTCTCGAAGAGAAAGTATGATAAAAAAAACTTTTCTCGGCCAGAAAGAATGAAAATAAAACTTTTCTCGAATAGAAAGAATGAAAATAAAACTTTTCTTGAAGAGAAAGTATGATAAAAAAACTTTTCTTTACCAGAAAGTATGAAAATAAAACTTTTCTCGAATAGAAAGAATGAAAATAAAACTTTTCTCGAAGAGAAAGTATGATTTAAAAAAAAACTTTTCTCGGCCAGAAAGTATGAAAATAAAACTTTTCTCGGCCAGAAAGTATAAAAATAAAATTTTTCTCGTACAACAAGAATGAAACTAAAACTTTTCTCGTACAGAAACAAAGAAACTATTCTCGCACAGAAAGTCATAATCCAAACACGATTGCAGGCAAGCAATACCAGCATGCCCAATAGGAAGAAAAATAACAGACTGATGCATGGTACGCCTTTGCCAACACCTGGGGCACACTTGCTTAATCCCAAAATGGCACAACCACAATCCTGGACATTTTACAGGATTTAGGTCGTGAAGATGTCCACAATCCACTTATATCCCGCGAATCAGTTCAGAGGAAGTGGTACGTTTACAGCACTCGGGAAAAAATTGTTGATTCGCTGATCTATCTCGCCTCGGAAGTTTCTCTCTGTAATAATATGCATGTATTATTATATGTCTCCACTTACATTCTTAATGCTTCCAGTCTAGAGAAGTGGCTCCAATCTGTGCGATTACACATACATACAAAAATACTTTAAATTTTCTAACTTAATTAATTTTTTAATTAATGATATTTTTTAGTAAATTACTCATTATTAAGACGAAGTAATTTAAAGATTAATTTATTTAACACAATTTGCTGTGAAATGTTCAGCTATCCACCACAAATGCTAATACAATTTACACTATAATTTCTCCTAATTAACTTGAATGAATATACCACAAGTGAGTAACTCGTATAATATTATATTTGCAAAATGAGGAAGCGAATACGTCAACTAATACATCTTAGGCAATCAGCTGTTGCGCACGTTCGATCCGTACTAGATAGTCCACGCTCCACTTCTGACACAAGTAATCACAGATTCAACACAAAAATTACGCCATGAGTTATATATAATTGTAACTTTTCTTCATAATTTGTCACTTATTTTACTGCGTCGTATAATTATACCTCCACACGCACATTTGTTTTTTTTTCTTCTGTAATGATGCAGGGTTTCCTTCTAATTGCCGCAGGTTCAGTAAGTTAGAAAACTGAGACTGTCTGCAGACAGGTGGCATTTGTCTTGATGATATAATTATCAAGGGAGCAGTAACAACTAGTCGGAAAATTATCGGACACATTTTTAGAAATGTGTTACTGACTTTTCTTACACGCTGAGATGTAATTTGAATTAGTTGGAAGCGAACTAAGTTTAGCCTGTTCAACGATTGGAGTATATTTGCGTTTGTGGTTAGCGACTCCCAGCTGACTGTTGCGCTAGGTTAAGTAAACCACCTGCTCATCGTGGACCCCAAAACAGACTAACGAGTCTGATCAAGCGAATAGGGATCGAAGAGGGAAGGTAATCCGGTGATAAAAATTACCATGTTCAAATCGAATGAATCGGAATAAAAAATGAAGTTAAGCAAGTAGGGTCAAGGCATAGAAATGCACATAAATGCATCAAAATGCGAAACTGCAGTGAAGCTAACAGTGAGGAGAAATGAAAAAAAATATATATAGAAAAAAAAATTTTAATATGACAACTTGATGCAAAGAACAACAAAAACAAAGTTAAAAATGTACATCTAACATCATTTTACCAACTGGCGATAAAGAAGATCAGTTGCCGGCCGAACAAAAGAAAAAAACTAGACTATTTTGTAGTTTTTAAATTCATATATGTCGATGAGTTCCTTAAATAATCGCTCCTTAAATACTTCGTTCTTCAAACTATGGACTTCAATATTGTCTTATTCTTATTATAAGTTCATTGTCTCATTCACATCGTTACAAATACATTATGTAACAAGTGCCCCCAAGAGATGCCACTTACAGAACCGTCTACATATGTATGTTTCATGTAGCTATAAAGATTTAAAGCTGCACAAGAAATGTAAAGAGAATGCAAACACACAAACAGACATGTAATCACGAGCAAACACATAAACAGACATGTAATCACGAGCAAACATACAAACATATATGTAATCACGAGCAAACATACAGACATATAATCACGAGCAAACATACAGACATATAATCACGAGCAAACACACAAACAGACATATAATCAAGAGCAAACATACAAATGAGACTTACCATCATGATGTTTACTGCCGTGATTTAATTTCTGAAACATAAAAAAAAAATTATAAAAATGGTATCATTAACGAAAAATATATGATAATTGATATCATTAAAAATATATTTACATTTTTATATCCTATAAATGGTAGGAACAAAACCCTGCCAAGAATATATAGAACAACAACAACTTATAAGATTGGACAACTTGGTCAGAAATCACAAATCACCATCAAGGGCATTCTTCTCGAGAATGCATGGAAAAAGACCAAGAGGAAGACCAAGAAGAAGATGGATAGATGCAGTGATAGAGACATGTAACAACAAAGGAAAATCACTAAATCAGACAGTTCGAGCAGCTCAAGAACGACAAATAATATAAACCACGACACCTTTTAGGTATCAGCAAGAAAGAGAAAAGAAGAGAAGAAAAATATATTTATGAAAATAAATCACGTATGCGAATATTTAAATTGTTCGTTTATTGTGTAAACTAAAGACATAGACGACACATAAAATAATATGTGGCATATTGTAAACAAATGAATCCATCAGGGTCTATGGGGAGGGAACGGTCAAATAAATTCAGTGCTGCGATAAAGCTGGTGGCTTGGCACCAGGAGTGGGGTGTAGCATAACTCCTACAAGGTATGGTGTTACTGAAAGGCATATCAAGGTCTATGCCGAGATGTGTCGGATACCATGCCCCTCCATAACCCTAAATATTGTGCGCTGTGCAGCTGTTTTTCACTGATACTTTAGTAAATTTTAGTACATTTGTACATTTGTGTCTTTCCAGAGAGATAAAATACATATACTTCTTCAATTACACACATTCAAAGTAAAATATCAATTTAAAGAATGAGTAGAATATGATAGATTCATGACATCCCTACCAATAAACGCTGCAGAATGTATCATATTAGAACTAAATTACACGTTGAACATAAAGCAGTGGCAGTGATTAACAAAATAATACTAACTTGTGGCAATTCTAGATTTAAATAAATTAGAAAATATCTGTCTCGGAATAGTTAACAACCTAAAAGATAAACTCGAGGGCGTTCCGGAAGGTTTAACTGAAGGAAAAAAAGCTTTGAATTTGCTGCAAATCATTGAAAGATATCCTCATCAAGGCCAGCTCCTTGTCGTGGGGATGGGACTCCATAGTCACATGTATACAAAATTCAAGATCGGCACCTCAACTACTTGTACATGTGGACAGGCGCCCCAGACTGCTCAACACATACTTCAAGACTGCACTGAATATAGTAGACTGAGGAAAACCCATTGGCCCATAGATACAACACTACCGACAAAACTATATGGGCCACTGCAAGAATTACAAAAGACAGTAAAATTTATACAGGAAACGACATTGCAGATATAGACAATACTTCATGCGAACGAAAGATAGACAGATGGATTGAAAGATATGGGTCCTAACACGTCATCATGAGACGAAAACATAAGAAATGAAAACGGACATACAAAATATTGCACAAAGAGATCCAAAACAAATGCAGAGAAGCAAAGGAAGAATTGTTAAAGCGAAAATGTGAACAATTGGAAAAACAACAAATGAAAGACTCAAAATTTATGCACAATCTGTTAAATGAATTAACAGGAAGAAAAGAAGTCAAAGTTTCAGGATATGTGAAATCAAAGGAAGGAAATATAATAATGGGACAGGGGAAGATAATGGAAAGATGTACAGAATATATTAGTCAACTCTATGATGATGAAAGACCAGAGCTAAACAATTCAAACAAAGGCACAGGCCCATCAATAATGCAGAGTGAAGTGGAGGACACCATTCAACACATGAAAAGAGGCAAAGCTCCAGGTCCCGACAATATAACAATCGAAGAGATAAATGTATTAGGAGAGCTGGGAGTACAAGTCATAACGAAACTACTCAATTATATAAATAACATTGGGCACATACTCAAAGATCTACTAAAACCTAACTCTGTAGCCATACCGAAGAAGTCAGGCGACACTGATTGTGAGGACCATCGCACTATTAGTCTCAAGAGCCACATGACGAAAATATTACTAAGAATCATCATGAGATGGGTAGGGAACAAAATAGAACCATAAATAAGTGAGGAACAATGTGGATTTGTGGAAGGAAAGCGCACCAATAATGCAACATACATCTACAGAACATTGATAGAAACAGCAATAGAGGTAAAGAAAGATCTATATATGTATTTTATAGGCTACACAAAAGCATTTGACAAAGTATAGCATGTGGAAATAATCAATATACTGGAGAAATTAAGCATTGATGGCAAGGATCTGAGAATCATAAAACACATGTACTGGTAACAAACAGCAGCTATACCAATTAGCAACCAAACAGGACAATTCCTGTATAAATATATATATATAAAACAAGGAGTCACTCAATGCTGTGTTCTGTCGTCGGATTTGTTTTCTCTTTACAGCGAAAATGTTATGAAATCAATAGTAGACAAAAAAACTGAATTGAAGTCAACGGTCACAACATAAATAATTTGCGATGTGTGGATGACACGGTCTTAATAGCAGAGACAGAGAATGAACTACAAGAAATGATAGACATAATAGTACAAGAAAGCAACAAAAAAGGTCTCAGTCTGAATAGTAAGAAAACAGAAGTTATTGTCACATCGAAGAAACCATCATCACCATCATGCAGCATAAAAGTAAACAGGACAAATCTGAAACAAGTGCAACATTTCAAATACTTGCGCTCAATAATAACATCAGATGAAAAATGCACCACAGAAATAAAAAGCAGAATAGCTCAGGCCAAAATAGCATTTCAGAAAATGAAAAAACATTTTATGCAACAAATCTATGTCAATAGAAATGAGAAAGAGAGTTCATCGGTACTATATAGAATCAATTCTGACCTATGGAAGCGAATCATGGACAGTCGACAAACAAATGAAAAGACGATTAGTGGCCACAGAGATGGGATTTCTCAGAAGAACGTTGAAAGTTCCCTGGACAAGCCCTGGACAAAGACCAATGAGGAAGTTCTCAAAGAGGCCAACACAAAAAGGGAACTCCTAAAATACACCAGAAAGAAACAATCAACATTTTTCGGGCGCATCATATCATGAGAAGAAAAAAGTTGGAATACTTAGTTACATCTGGCAAAATACAAGGAAAGAGAGATCTCGGACGACAAAGAGAGAAAATACTGGATAGCTTGGTGTCATTGCATGGAGAACGCTCAAAACAACAGAACTGATACGATGCACTGTAGATAGAAGATTGTGAAGGGACATGATCACCTACGCCAACCGTTATGGCACATGATGATGATGACGATGAACACGTCATCTGTCACGTGGCCTGGGGCATGTCCCTATACAAGTGAAGTATGTGAAGGCTTAAAAATACGAAAATATGATGAAGTCTCTATGTTTGTTTATGTGTATGTATGCTTGTTTGTATGTATGTTTGTTTGCGTTCACCAGCTTTTCGTCTCTAACAAAGTCCCGAGGGTCGAAATTTTGCGTGAATATCACTTTCTTTCTATTTTTCAAACGACGGGCAACTGTGTGCTCAGGTGTCCCTTGCCATACAGGCAGATATTTTCCAATTTCAGAGGTTTTTCACTTCTATCATCAAGAATCTTAAGTTTTGGGTAGATTTTATTTTTCCTATTAATTCCTGCCCAGGTAGCGACCATTTTTTATCCTACTCTTTTCGATTTCCAATTTGCTAAGAGTCCTTCAGTGAGCGCAGAAAACACAACTTTTGCTATTCGCCTTTATTCGATAAGGCTATACATCGGATCTCACTACCTAGAGAGAGCTATAAGTCGGGTCTCAATACCCAGAGAGGGCTATACATCGGATCTCAATACCCGGAGAGGGCTAGACATCGGATCTCACTACACAGAGAGATCTAGACATCGGATCTCACTACCCAGATAGGGCTATACATCGGATCTCACTACCCAGAGATGGCTATACATCGGACCTCAATACCCAGAGAGGGCTATACATTGGGTCTCATTACCCAGAGAGGGCTATACATTGGGTCTCAATACCAAGAAAGGGCTATACATTGGGTCTCAATACCAAGAAAGGGCTATACATCGGATCTCACTACCCAGAGATGGCAATACATCGGATCTCACTACCTAGAGATGGCAATACATCGGATCTCATTACCCAGAGAGGGCTATACATTGGGTCTCATTACCCAGAGAGGGCTATACATCGGATCTCACTACCCAGAGATGGCTAGACATCGGATCTCACAACTTAAAAAGGGCTATACATCGGATCTCACTACCCAGAGAGGGCTAGACATCGGATCTCACTACCCAGAGAGGGCTAGACATCGGATCTCGCTACCCAGAGATGGCTAGACATCGGATCTCACTACCCAGAGAGGGCTAGACATCGTATCTCACTACCCAGAGAGGGCTATACATTGGATCTCACTATCCAGAGACCATGAGAGGTTAAAGTCACGAAAAGACCACGGATTCCATTTCTTAAAAAAATGTCCACGCGAAGGGT
Source organism: Megaustenia siamemsis (assembly GCA_032433765.1). Lineage (NCBI taxonomy): Eukaryota > Metazoa > Mollusca > Gastropoda > Stylommatophora > Ariophantidae > Megaustenia > Megaustenia siamemsis. Next base: position 25,768,964 of record JAVIAB010000001.1, read on the forward strand.
GTCGAACCTTTTAGTCCATAAGCCAACGTCGTATCGCTAGATCACCCAGCCTCCTAGATGAGAAAGTGATAATCTTTACAATTTATGTTACGTGAAGATACGATAATGATAACATAAATAACGATAACAGCAACGATAAGGACAAAGACCTGAATGAACGCATTGATGCTGTTTCTCCTCTTCATAGACATGGTTCTAATGGTTGTTGCTGTTGATTCAACGTTATTGCTTGTTGCTGTTGATTCAACGTTATTGGTTGTTGCTGTTGATTCAACGTTATTGGTTGTTGCTGTTGCTTTAACGTTGTTGCCGCTGCTTCAACGTTATTGCTTGTTGCTGTTGCTCCAATGGCTCAGTTAAGAGACATCCATTATGAACATTAATAGTTTGCGGCCATTATAAGCCAAAGACAGCACCATTCCACATATTTAGAAACACTAGTTAAATAATCCGTGCAGACTGTATTTAAACGCACAGATTTGAGTCTGTACACGATAAACCAACCACATTGTGTATTGGTCGAACTATTTCACTGTTAAAACCGAAATATTATTATTTTAAACGGCAGTGTTTTAAATACATCAAACATAAATGTTATTAATTCACATTCTTAAAAACATAAACTCTTCATTCATATTTAACCTGAAACAATATTTCAAACTGATATTATCAAATGCCAAAATACTAATTTAATTATTATCAGAACAAAATACTATATGACTTCAACAACAGAGCCTTTACACTCATACTAGCTATTTCCACATGTGACGGATTTATTTTCATACCGACAAAGCTTTGGGGTTCATCCAGATCTTAAAAATTAGTACCAGAGATTTGTATGGTGATTATTGACGGTCTGGCGTGACACAAACCATATCATCCAACAATGTGCCGTGGTCACGAAAAACATGGCCACTAATACCATATTCATCATACGTATTGCACAGCAGGGGAGGGAACTTTCACATTTTTTGATTTCCACATTTACTTGTTGCGTTCACTACATGAATAAAGGAAGAGTGAGACCTCTTCGTCATCCGCCCTTAAATGGTCGTTAATTGGAAGCAGGTGAGTTGTATTGTGCTTTGCAGTATAACTGTGATATTTATTTTTCGGCCAAACATATCCGACTAAAGCACGGCATTTTTGAGTACCGGGTTGCCTTTCCTCGTGATCCCTGCTGTCTTGAGCAGACTGGGCTGGTTTGTATGTTTCTAGGGGCACTGTGAAAAGGTGGAGTAGGATCTGGATAGTTTCTGGTTCATTGATCCTGACGGAAGCCATCAGTTATAACCAATCCTGGCGGAAGCCATCAGTTATAAACCAAACCTGGCGGAAGCCATCAGTTATAACCAATCCTGGCGGAAGCCATCAATTATAAACAAATCATGACGGAAGCCATCAGTTATAAACCAATCCTGGTGGAAACCATCAGTTATAAACCAATCATGGTGGAAACCATCAGTTATAAACCAATCATGGCGGAAACCATCAGTTACAACCAATCCTGGCGGAAGCCATCAGTTACAAACCAATCCTGGCAGAAACCATCAGTTATAAACCAATCCTGACGGAAGCCATGAGTTATAAACCAATCCTGGCGGAAGCCATCAGTTATAAACCAATCCTTGCGGAAGCCATCAGTTATGAACTAATCCTGACGGAATCCATCAGTTATAAACCATTCCTGATGGAAGCCATCAGTTATAAACCAATCATGGCGGAAGCCATCAGTTATGAACCAATCCTGACGGAAGCCATCAGTTATAAACCAATCCTGGCGGAAACCATCCGTTATAAAGCAATCCTGACGGAAGCCATCAGTTATGAACCAATCATGGCGGAAGCCATCAGTTATAAACCAATCATGGCGGAAACCATCAGTTATAAACCAATCCTGACGGAAGCCATCAGTTATGAACCAATCCTGGCGGAAGCCATCAGCTATAAACCAATCATGGCGGAAGCCATCAGTTATAAACCAATCCTGGCGGAAGCCATCAGTTATAAACCAATCCTGGCGGAAGCCATCAGTTATAAACCAATCCTGGCGGAAGCCATCAGTTATAAACCAATCCTGGCGGAAGCCATCAGTTATGAACCAATCTTGGCGGAAGCCATCAGTTATGAACCATTCCTGGCGGAAGCCATCAGTTATAAACCAATCCTGGCGGAAGCCATCAGTTATAAACCAATCCTGGCGGAAACCATCAGTTATGAACCAATCCTGGCGGAAGCCATCAGTTATGAACCAATCTTGGCGGAAGACATCAGTTATAAACCAATCCTGACGAAGTCATCAGTTATAACCAATCCTGACGGAAGCCATCAGTTATGAACCAATCTTGGCGGAAGCCATCAGTTATGAACTAATCTTGGCGGAAGCCATCAGTTATAAACCAATCCTGGCGGAAGCCATCAATTATAAACCAATCCTGGCGGAAGCCATCAGTTATGAACCAATGCTGGCGGAAGCCATCAGTTATGAACCAATCTTGGCGGAAGCCATCAGTTATGAACCAATCTTGGCGAAAGCCATCAGTTATGAACCAATCTTGGCGGAAGCCATCAGTTATAAACCAATCCTGGCGGAAGCCATCAGTTATGAACCAATCTTGACGGAAGCCATCACTTATAATTCGCGCTGATAGCTTTTAGCTCTTAAACTGAACGGTGTCTTAATGCCCTTTCCACTATTATAACGAAAGGGTTAAAATAAAAAAAATCAACTAACGCATAGTTCCACACATGCTGTAGTAGTGTCATCTACACTATAAAGGCAAATCCATCACACCAACGATCGCGCATTTTGAATGAATTATAATGACATCAACAATAAATGACTAACACCTTCTCTTGATTATAGATGAAGTTAAATGCATGCTTTGTCAGTTCTCTTATTCATACACTTGTCTTGAAGTCCATCTAAAAAATACTTCGTATAGCATGGAATGAATCAAGACCAGTGCAGAAATAAGAGACATTCAAAGCATCTCATCTATAAACAAGAGAAGAAGGTATATGTTGGTGATGCGATGAGAAAATAAAACAAGAGAATCTCAAAGCAGACCCTCAAATGGGGACTAGGGGGTAAAAGAAAAAGAGGACGACCTAGAGAAACACTGAGGTGAGAGTCAACAACAGCAGGCATCAACTCCATCACCAATATTTAACAACTCGTCCAGAACAGAACCGTTTGGCGAGATACAATGCGGGTCATGTGCAAGGTATGGTACTTGATAATTAAGATCGTCGCACACAAGTCTATAATTTTTGCCCGATGTGCCGTCTCCGGCTCGAAAGGAGAAAAGAGAGAGGTTCAATGGAAACATTAAATATCACGGAATATAAATTTATGAAGTTTTTTTTCGGTATATTTGTTTAGAGTATGGAATAGCCTGTCCCATGCCCAACCTTCCTTTCTCGCCTCTTACGAACATTATTCTGAGAGTATTACATAACAGGCCCTTTTTTGGATTCCCCTGGGAAAAAGACGAAGAGGAAGACCAAGAAATTCTTGGAAAAGACAGAGAGAAGCAGAGATGAAGATGATGGGGAAGACATGGAATGATCTTAAAAGGAATTGCAAGAAACAAAACGACTTGGAAAGTGTTTGTTGAAGACCTATGCTCCACATGGAGCTGAATGGTAGAAGAAGAAGAAGATTATAAATGTACTCATATTAAATGCTAAATCATTTCTCTTCATATTCAGCGTGCAATGACATTTGTATGTCTGAAGGCTGTCACTTTAAATGCTTTGATATTATTCAAACATACAGAGATTCACGACGTCTAATAGGGTTGAATGTGCTTAGCGACTCATAGATTTTGCATCAGTATAAAAGAATCAGAGCTGACCAAAACTACTCTACTCCGCCTCTCCTTGGTGGATCTAAAAACAGACTACCCATTCTGACCAGGCTGCCAGTGAATACAAAATAGAAGGCTATCCTGAACTCGAAAATATAATGTTGATGTCGAATGTATTGGGCCAAAGGCACAGATATCGCAGCTTCCTGTAAATAAAAACACAACACAAGTACACTGGTTGTAACGCCATTTTAATGACGGTCCATGACGTAGATTTATTGTCCAGCAGAATAGGGAGAAAAAAATCAAGCTGTCATGAGTTTTGAATTTCCAATGCAATAAAATGTATGAAATATATGCCTCATGTTAGCAAAGAAAACAGCATAAATATATGAACACGCAGATATCTTTATATAGTTCTTTACTACTAAAATTAGCGAAAACAACAATTAATGACGATTCTCCAGAAAATGTTTTAGAAATTGTGTGGAACATAGAGATCAACATTTGCAACTGTCAGAAACAGGTTAGTGTGTAAGTGCTATGCTCATCTCGGACAGAACCAGTGGCGTGTCTACAGCGCCAGCAACAAGAGGGCCGGAGGAGAAAGCAGCATTTGGGTTCAGTTATTGTAATTTCAGAGTCACGGGGAAGCAGTAGTTAGTAGAATGCTCTGATGACACAAGGTCGGGTTCGTTGTGGGTCGACAGCTTCTCTGTTCACCAGAATGTTAATGAATGCATAATTAGTCATTAGTTGTTTCTTTTTAAATACTTCAAAAATATCTCCCCAACAACGAAGATCTGACTATCATGTACAGTAGTTGCTTCTGTATTTATGTTTACCTTTGAAATGTGGACACTCACTGATGATCTCCAAAGAATAATACAGGCTTTGGAGATGAAATGATATAGAAAGATATTAAACATACCACACAGAGAACATATTGAACAGAGAGAACATATCACACAGAGGACATATCACACAGAGGACATACCACACAGAGAACATACCACACAGAGAACATACCACACAGAGAACATACCACACAGAGGACATATCACACAGAGGACATATCACACAGAGGACATACCACACAGAGAACATACCACACAGAGAACATACCACACAGAGAACATATCACCAGTGAAGAAGTGTCAGAAAGAATCCGACAATGGACCAATATCTCTCTCTCTCTCTCTCTCTCTCTCTCTCTCTCTGCGTTCAGGACTCAATCAGAGTAAGGATTCCAGACTCTCATATGAAGTCAGCTGTCAGGCTAAGTGTGTTGATCGCCCCCACAGACAGAACATCACAATTAGAGTCTGTCAGATCCACTCTGACTGAACACCCGTTAATACGTTGCACTGTGTTCTGCGCCAGTGGCCCAGTGCATCCGATTTCAGCCGAGCATTTTATTCGGGTTTGCTTTCCCTAGCCTTTGATTGTCCCCAATCTTCCTGCAAGGCAGCAGATGATCTTTTCTGTAGGGGGATTCTGCCCTTAGATGGTAGGCCCTCCCAGGTTTACGAGCACCATCTGCCCGAGTCACTAGAGGTGACTAACACAGACACGGACACACAAAGATGTGAGATGTGACTAACACAGATATACACACACACAGATGTGAGATGTGACTAACACAGACATGCACACACAAAGATATGAGATGTGACTAATACAGACATGCACACATCTATACGAGGCATGACTAACACTGACACACATCAAGATATATGACACATGACTAACATAAACATGCACATAAAGATATGAGATATAACTGACATTGACATGCACACACAAAGATATGACACATGCCTAACATAGACATGCACACAAAGATAAGAGATATGACTAACATAGATATGCACACACAAAGATATGAGATGGGACTAACATAGCCATGCACACACAAGGATATAAGATGTGGCAAACACAGACATGCACACACAAAGATATGAGATATCACTAACCCAGACATGCACACACAAAGATATGACATATGACTAACACTGGTACACACTAAGATATGAGATATGACTAAACACAGACACACATAAAGATATGAGACATGATTAACACGGACACACCTAGATATGAGATATGACTAACATGACACACACCAAGATATGAGCCATGGCCAGCACACACAAGCTAAGATATGAGCCATGGCTAGGACAGAAACACAGCAAGATATGAGCCATGGCTTCACCAAAAAACACCAAAAAATGAACCATGTCTAGCACAGAAACATATTAAAGTGTCCATATGCTTGGGCTTGTTGTAGTCGGCAGACTCTTCTGAACGTGGGAATCACAGGTTTCGTTAAACAGTTGTCCGGAGTTTTGAGAGTGCAGTCTGACCCATAGAACGTTCTCTTGCATGTACAGATTCCCGATCGACTGTTGACAGGTGTCGTTGAAACAGTTGTCCGAACATTTGAGAGTACATATGATGTCACAGCCATCAGAACATCTGTTCGCACTGTAGCCCAAAATTACCATCTGGACAAGTGTCATTACAGGTATAGCCAAGATGTTTACAATGTAGGCATTTTCCAGATTTTTCCTCAAATAAAGGACAGACACTGAGACAAGACCCGGAACAGTCGTGTCCATAGATCCCATGTGAACAGTAGCCGTGACAAGTACCGATGATGATATTGCAGCCTTTACTACACCCACTACACACTGCACAAAACGACAAGACTGCTCGTCCAGACAATAGGTGTCTGTAAATATTTGCACCTCACATACCGTCAGTGCACTGTCGGCCTGCGAAATGGTCGGTGAGAACTCAATCTTAATGTGTGCCATTGACATTTGTGTTTTGACTACAATAGTGTTCACAGATAAATTAGGGTAGGATATATCATTATAATGGAACACTACTCCGCCACTGTCAGAGAAAGCCCTTAGAGTGGCATTCTTTACCCGAATCATAGTGCTAGTTCGATGACAGATTCGAATGATGTGAGTCTTCTGGGGCGTTGCAAAGTTCAGATACCAGTAAACAGAATTGGTTCCACTTCTCCATTGTGTGTGTGTGTGCAGTCATTGTCATAGAGATTGGTCTTTGTTTTGCTATTAACTGCGGTCTCTGGTCCACATCCGTCTCCTGTATAACAAGCATCAAATGTTTTGTGCATTAAATCGGTCTGGTTTGTGTTCTGTTTGAGAGCCAGTTTCCGACCCCCGCCAATGTAGTTGGAGCAAATATTTGCAACTATCGCCCTTTCAATCCGTAACTTGTTGATCAGACCGGCCCTGGGGCTGAGAAGGCATTAATCTCGTGCGGACTAACTACAAACCTTGATACATTGTTACATGAGGCAGAACCATTCAGTTTTACCGTGAAACTGTCCGGATATTTTAAGTCATTCGCATACATCCTAAACCAGGAGCACGGCAAAGATTGATTGAGAGTTGCCTCAACTGATGTAGAATCTGTGTCCGGATTACATGAGGTGTCGTTGCCAATATAAGACGTAGTGTATGTCAATAATAAAAGAGCTGAAACAGACCTGGTATAGACACATCACACGGTCCACTGGCCTTGGAGATTAAATGGTATCATCATCATCATCATCGAGTGCCGTCTCACATCGAGTTGTCCATCTTTTGATGTTACTCGTCCATGTTAGTCTTGGTCTGCCTCTTTTACCTTGTATTTTCCCCTCCAGGATTACTTTTAGTAGGCTGTTGTGTCTTTTAACATGGTCCAAAAATCGCATTTGTCTTGTTTGAATTGTGTTTAGCAGTTCTCTTCTCATTTTTAGTTGTTTTAAGACTTCATCGTTTGTTTCCTTTTCCTTCCATCCAATTCTACCTATTCTTCTATATATCCACATTTCAAAGGCTTCAATTCTCGGTTCTGTTTTCTTGTCTAATGCCCATGTTTCTGCACCATATAGTAATGTTGAGAAGACATAACCTTTTGCTATTCTTAGTTTTAGTCCTTGAATAGAAATGGTATTTGTGATCATACGGTCCACAGGCCTTGCCAAAACCATTCTGAAAGGCACAGTAACAGGCAAAAGAAGACAGGGAGGCAAACATAATAGATGGGCGGATAACATCAGAGAATGGACAGGAATATATTTTGTTGTATCGCAGAGAGTTGCTCTAAATCGGAGACAAATAATAATAAATGAATATTATTATAGAGAGAAACTTCCGAGGCGATAAACAGTGAATCAATTCAGAGGAAGAGGTATGTTTACAGCACTCAGAAAAAGTACGGGTTCGATCCTGCTTCGGTCCACAAATTGTACTTCTTTTTTTTTTTTTTTTTTTTTTTTTTTTTTTCCTGTTGATTATTTGTCTTTTTCTTACCGAGTGCTGTAAACATACCTCTTCCTCTGAATTGATTCGTTGATCTAAATCGAGACGTTTGGAAACAAATTGTGAAAATGTCATCTGTGATGTCCCAACGATCGACAAGGTTACGGGATAACTGATAGAAATTAATTCAAGGTTTATATATATATATATATTTATATACAAAGTCAAAAAACCCCGTCACGCTACGTAGCGTTTAGTGAATATGGTGTTAGCGACCCCATGTTTTACACACCTGCGGTACATTACTTCTGGATGTTTTGTGGTCGATATTACGTCACTGCCGCTTTACTTTCCCAGAACAAAATCTGGTACCCATTTGGTATCATTATCTAGATGCCGTCGTTCATGATCGATCTCAACCTCCTGTCCCTAGTAGTCCAGTTCATCAACCACTGAGCTATCAGTGCCCCCGCCCCTCTCTTATGATATATATATATATATATATATATATATATATATATATAGATATATATATATCATTATCATCTTCATCATCATCATTGAGTGCTGTCTTCGCATCGAAGGTTGGTTACCATGGAGCATCATTCCCCTCTGTCTCTGGCTTTGATGGTGCAGGTTGTCATATGCTGACTTGTCCATCTTTTAACGTTACTCGTCCATGTAGGTCTTGGTCTGCCTCTGCCTCTTTTACCTTGCATTTTCACCTCCAAGATTACTTTTTAGTAGACTGTTGTGTCTTTTAACCATACCCCAAAAATCTCATTTGTCTTTGTTTGTATTGTATTTAGTAGTTCTCTTTTCATTTGTAGTTGTTTTGAGACTTCATCAGGCAAATATATAATCAAAATAGTTGCATATGCATAGTGCTTACTCGTGTGTTTGATTACCAGTCTCCTGAACTTTACCAACTTATTCTGTGCTACACACATACACTTCTAACTGTCCAATGAAAAAATAACATGCACCAACTGTGGTTGAGTACATTTAAAGCAGCTTTCGTCTTTAATTCCATATATTTTTTAAGATCTGGCAGCTAATGATATATCATTATATCAACGTTGATATTTTGAGCAGCCATACTGGAATGTCCTTATAACCCTCATTGACTTATCAGCACTATAATATTTCATTATAATCCTCAATAACTCCTCAATAACTTATCAGCACTATAATATTTCATTATAATCCTTAAAAACTTATCAGCGCTATAATATTTCATTATAATCCATAATAACTTATCAGCACTATAATATTTCATTATAATCCTTAATAACTTATCAGCGTTATAATATTTCATTATAATCCGTAATAACTTATCAGCACTATAATATTTTATTATAATCTTCAATAACTTATCAGCACTATAATATTTTATTATAATCTTCAATAACTTATCAGCACTATAATATTTCATTATAATCCTTAATAACATTATCAGCACTATAATATTTCATTATAATCCTTAATAACTATAATATTTCATTATAATCCGTAATAACTTATCAGCACTATAATATTTCATTATAATCTTCAATAACTTATCAGCACTATAATATTTCATTATAATCTTCAATAACTTATCAGCACTATAATATTTCATTATAATCTTCAATAACTTATCATCACTATAATATTTCATTATAATCCTTAATAACTATAATATTTCATTATAATCCGTAATAACTTATCAGCACTATACTATTTCATTATAATCTTCAATAACTTATCAGCACTATAATATTTCATTATAAACCTTAATAACATTATCAGCACTATAATATTTCATTATAATCCTTAATAACTATAATATTTCATTATAATCCGTAATAACTTATCAGAACTATAATATTTCATTATAATCTTCAATAACTTATCAGCACTATAATATTTCATTATAATCTTCAATAACTTATCAGCACTATAATATTTCATTATAATCTTCAATAACTTATCATCACTATAATATTTCATTATAATCCTTAATAACTATAATATTTCATTATAATCCGTAATAACTTATCAGCACTATACTATTTCATTATAATCTTCAATAACTTATCAGCACTATAATATTTCATTATAATCTTCAATAACTTATCAGCACTATAATATTTCATTATAATCTTCAATAACTTATCATCACTATAATATTTCATTATAATCCTTAATAACTATAATATTTCATTATAATCCGTAATAACTTATCAGCACTATAATATTTCATTATAATCTTCAATAACTTATCAGCACTATAATATTTCATTATAATCTTCAATAACTTATCAGCACTATAATATTTCATTATAATCTTCAATAACTTATCATCACTATAATATTTCATTATAATCCTTAATAACTATAATATTTCATTATAATCCGTAATAACTTATCAACACTATAATATTTCATTATAATCTTCAATAACTTATCAGCACTATAATATTTCATTATAATCTTCAATAACTTATCATCACTATAATACTTCATTACAATCCTCAATGACTTACCAATACACTAGAGTTTACTTATACAACTGTCATCAACTAATGACGCCAGGATACGCAGCTGAAAATGCTAAGCGACTCAAAACTTGTGCCAGGATCAGTAAACTAGACCTAATCAAGAAGCTACTTCATCTCCTAACAGTGAGCCTGGAATCACGTCTGGCCAGACAAGTAGGGATAGAAGAATGAATCCAATTCGGTACTCAGAAATGCCGACATGAAGTCGGATATGTTTGATCGCAAGGAGCAAATATCATAGTTATACTATAAGTCGACACACAACGTATTTACGTCATCTTAATATCGCTATGAGGCGAAGGCGCGCCTTCCAGCCTCAGAGCTGGAAGTTGTCAACGATCCACAGCTGATGGCTTGCGCCAGGATCGGTGAGCCAGAACCATCCAGACCCTGCTCCACCTCTCCGTGGTGCCTCTAGTAACAGACTAACCTGTCTAGTCTGGCCAAGTGAGTAGGGATCGAAGAGGGAAGACAACCCGGTACTCAAAAATGTCATGCTGAAGTCGGATGTGTTGGGCCGAAAGGCGCAAATATCACAGTTATACTGTAAACCACAACACAACGCAGACACGCCTACTTAACGTCCTTTTAAGGGCGGATGATGACGAGGTACACCCCTTAAGTCATCGGGCGAACGCAAGCAAGCATATCGTTATAAGAGGTGGAAGATTAGATAAGTCATCGAGTGAAGGCCGGAAGAAGTAACAGCGACATACAGGGCATTCTACGACAAGAGCAGACACCACAGAAAAATCGCACATTTTTATTGGTCGAAATTTATATTGTTTTAAAGGAAAATCACAATTCACTTCTACTGAAGACAAGAAAGTAAACAGACCGCATGGATGTATAAGATATAGGCATCGAAGGCAAACTTAAAGCACTGCCAAAGAAGATGTCACCAGGAACTCACAGGGTAAGAGCATACAGGAAATACTAAGAAATACATGGAGAATACATCATGAGACATATGACAAATATAAATGACACATCGAGAAGGCTAGAAGAAATCTTGAGACAGATGCCACAAATATAAATGTCACCTGGATAAGACAAGACAAAACCTTGAGACATTTGGTTACATCTATACAGGACACCTAGAGAAGACTAGACGAAATCTTGAGACATTTGGTTACATCTATACAGGACACATAGAGAAGACTAGACGAAATCTTGAGACATTTGGTTACATCTATACAGGACACATAGAGAAGACTAGACGAAGTCTTGAGACATGTGGTTACATCTATACAGGACACCTAGAGAAGACTAGACGAAATCCTGAGACATTTGGTTACATCTATACAGGACACCTAGAGAAGACTAGACGAAATCCTGAGACATTTGGTTACATCTATACAGGACACCTAGAGAAGACTAGACGAAATCTTGAGACATTTGGTAATATCTATACAGGACACCTAGAGAAGACCAGACGAAATCTTGAGACATTTGGTTACATCTATACAGGACACCTAGAGAAGACCAGACGAAATCTTGAGACATTTGGTTACATCTATACAGGACACCTAGAGAAGACTAGACGAAATCTTGAGACATTTGGTTACATCTATACAGGACACCTAGAGAAGACTAGACGAAATCTTGAGACATTTGGTTACATCTATACAGGACACCTAGAGAAGACTAGACGAAATCTTGAGACATTTGGTTACATCTATACAGGACACCTAGAGAAGACTAGACGAAATCTTGAGACATTTGGTTACATCTATACAGGACACCTAGAGAAGACTAGACGAAATCTTGAGACATTTGGTTACATCTATACAGGACACCTAGAGAAGACTAGACGAAATCTTGGGACAGAATCTTAATTCTCTTCTTCTTCTGCTGCGATCATAGCTCATTCAGACTTTGATTCCAGATACGTTTATGAATGCTGCATCATGACAACACTTAGGAGACGTAGACTAAGGTGGCTGGGTCGTGTTAGAAGAATGGCAAACACTCGTTTTCCCAAACAAATATTGTATGGCGAACTTAGGGACGGAAAGAGACCAAAGGGCAGACCAGTGCTGCGATATAAAGATGTTTGCAGGGCTTCCTTGAGGGAATTCTCTATCAGTGAAAGAAACTGGGAAAATGTGGCTGCAGATCGTAGCACATGGAGAACAAAAATAAAAAAAATGTCACAGCAACTTTCAAAGCAGTGCTGATATCAAATACAGAAGATGCAGGAGAAAGAAGACCAGATCAGGCACCAAGAATACATCGTTTTCGTTCTGCGAATGGATCTGTCTATCCAGTATTGAAAGATTCAGCCATGAGAGAAGCTGTTCAGCAAAGCAGCATCCAGCATAGTAAAAAAAAAAAAGAGCAAAGAGCTCCGTCACACTAAGTGGCGTTTAACGAAAATAGCGTTAGTGACCATAATTTCTACAGACCTTCGGCACATGATTTCTACAGACCTTCGGCACATGATTTCTACAGACCTTCGGCACATGATTTCTACAGACCTTCGGCACATGATTTCTACAGACCTTCGGCACATGATTTCTACAGACCTTCGGCACATAATTTTTGGGGTAATGTGGTCGGTATTACGCCCGTGCAGCTTTACTTTCCCAGAAAAAAAACTGGTATTCATTTAGGGCCGTGTGAACCCGGAAGCCGTCAATCAGGATCGAACCCGACCTCTTCTCCTTTGTAGTCCCGTTCATTAACCTATCTATATATAAGTGTTTTATATAAATGCTATCACGGCTTCCTAGCATCCAGCATAAGACATTAATATTTTCACCAAATTACTGACCAATCTGATCCAGGAGCTTTTCCTGCTTTCATATTGAGCAAGGCGTCTTCCACATCTTCTCTGAGTATTTCTGGTCCTTCTCCATTATCCTTAATATTTACTTCTGTTCTTTCATCATTATAAAGATCTTGAATGTATTCTGTCCATCGTTCCCTTATGCTTTCTTGTTTAATCAACAGTTCTCCTTCCTAAAGCTAACTTCCAATATTAGGAAGAAACAATCATCAGTTTTTGGCCATGTAATGAGAAGAGAACAACTGGAATATATTGTAACAACTGGAAAAATTGAGGGACGAAGAGATAAAGGAAAGCAAAGAGAGAAAATACCAGACAGCTTAAGAAAATGGCTTGGCAGAAGGTCAACAACAGAAATGATAAAGAACTGTCGAGATCGAAAGTTGTGGAGAGACATGATCACCTACGTTAGTAGGCCCGGTACTTGATGATGACGACTGACCAATCATGATTGCTTGCTACCAACCGTCGATCAAGACGACAAAGGCCAATTATATATATATATGAAGGCTGGTAATATTTTCAGTGATTCGGTTGCCCCGTGAAGTTTCTCTTCAATGGAGATGGGTGTGGGGCACAATGACCTCCACGGGCTTGTGTACTTGGGGCAATCCTGTAGATCGTGTTTTCTTGCCATGCCATCTAGGGTACAGTGGCATTGTTTGGTAGTTTCCATTTTGAGTTTAATGAACTTGTGGTTTTTCATACCGTTGGGGCCCATGCGTAGGTGAAGTACTTAAGTGACGACTTCATCCCTTATTAATGGACAGGTATAACAAATATAGATGAACCTGGAGAAAACTAGAGGAAATCTTTAGACGTACATCACAAAAATAAATGAAAACTATAGAACACCAGAGGAAATCTTGGAACAAACATCACAAAAATAAATGAAACCTATAGAAAACTAAAAGAAATCTTGAGACAAACATAAATGAAACCTATAGCGAACTAGAGGAAATCTTGGAACATATATCACAAATATAAATGAAACCTATAGAAAACTAGAGGAAATCTGGGAACAAACATCACAAATATAAATGAAACCTATAGAAAACTAGAGGAAATCTGGGAACAAACATCACAAATATAAATGAAACCTATAGAAAGCTAGACGAAATCTTGGAATAAACATCACAAATATAAATTACACTTGGAGAAGTTGACTAGACAAAAAAGGACAAAATGGAGCAGAGAACTCTTGTTGGTGGCCTATTTCCAGTGTTTCGACAAGTCTAGTTTTGTCGAGATCTGAACACATGTCCCTTAACTTTCCATGAGCCAAATTTGAAAGGAGCCATGTTTCTTTGTAACTGTTAAATGCTAGCTTTTCTTGCAGCTTGTTCTTTGCTTATATGTCCCAATGGAAGGCAATGAGAATAGAATAGAATAGAATAGAATAGAATAGAATAGAATAGAATAGAATAGAATAGAATAGAATAGAATAGAATAGAATAGAATAGAATAGAATAGAATAGAACTTTAATAATCCCAATCACTCATTTATGTGTGACATTTCCGAAAGTCTGGCTCAGAGAGCAAACCTGACGCCGAATAGAACATTGGGAGCTCATTGACAATCTTTTGTTTGTACTAGAACATTGGGAGCTCATTGACAATCTTTTGTTTGTACTAGAACATTGGGAGCTCATTGACAATCTTTTGTTTGTACTAGAACATTGGGAGCTCATTGACAATCTTTTGTTTGTACTAGAACATTGGGAGCTCATTGACAATCTTTTGTTTGTACTAGAACATTGGAAGCTCATTGACAATCTTTTGTTTGTACTAGAACATTGGGAGCTCATTGACAATCTTTTGTTTGTACTAGAACATTGGGAGCTCATTGACAATCTTTTGTTTGTACTAGAACATTGGAAGCTCATTGACAATCTTTTGTTTGTACTAGAACATTGGAAGCTCATTGACAATCTTTTGTTTGTACTAGAACATTGGAAGCTCATTGACAATCTTTTGTTTGTACTAGAACATTGGAAGCTCATTGACAATCTTTTGTTTGTACTAGAACATTGGAAGCTCATTGACAATCTTTTGTTTGTACTTCCATGTCCCCATTATTGATATTTGTCCATCTTCTCAATGGGGACCTTAGTGTATGTCCTTTGCTAAATGGGTTTTGCATCGACTGATTAGGTCACTGAATTATGAGTTACAAATGGAATACAGTGAGTTTGTTTGATGACCATCATCATCATCATCATCATCAAGTACCGGGCCTGCTGGCGTAGGTGATCATGTCTCTCCACAAATTTCGATCTCGGCAGCTATTTATCATTTCTGTTGTTGACCTTCTGCCAAGCCATTCTCTTAAGCTGCCTGTTATTTTTTTCTCTTTGCTTCCCTTTATATCTGCGTCCCCCAATTTTTCCACTTGTTACAGTATATTCCAGTTGTTCTCTTCTCATTACATGGCCCAAAAAAATGATGATTTTTTCTTCCTAATATTGGAAATTAGCTTTCTTTTGATGACAGAATGATTAATAAGTGGATTCCAATCAATAAAAGTTGCGCAGCGTCAGCTTCACGCCCCCGTCCATGGTCCACAGGACGATGCCATTATATGGTTGCAGATGGAAATTTGAAGATGCAGTGACTGACCGGGACATTCAACATAAATAACCGTGCTCCTTACGCCCAGTATCACGATGCTCGAGACATTCCTGCCAGCTGAGCTATTTGAGGCTCAGCCGCACAGTCTACTGGATCGTGCAAACTACAACGGTATTTTTACAGCACTAGAAAAAAATCGTCAAACAATAACAGAAACTACCGAGAACAGTGCGCAGCACGAACTAGGATCAAACCCGTGCTCCATAACACAGTGCTCTGCCACGAGACACCTGCGTGTCAACACAATGCCAGCGAAGCAACTAAAATAAATTACTATTCTAGCCACGCCGAACAGGAACGTCAATTTTTTACTGATGATTCTGATGATATTTATGTTTTCTCCAGCTCTTTTTAAACATTCTTCATTTGTCATTTTTGCTATCCGTGGAATTCGTAGAAGTCTTCTGATGTTGTTGTTATGAATCCAGTGACCTTTGAGCTGATGCCCTTCGGCCCAATGCCATGTAGTAGTATCTGCAGGTATTTTTAAATTTCTGCTGTAGAAGTCTTCTGATAAACCACATCTCTAGATACCTCTAATGTTCGCTACATATAACTCTCATAGCAACACAACTTTCAGAACTCGTGAAAGACTTCAACACCCCCAAGTATGACCAGTCAGTTCCGCCTTTGACTTAAAGCCACGGCAAACATAATTGCCACTTGAGCTCTGTGTGAGCTGAACGGAAATGATGATTAGTGTTTGTGAAGACAGTGTGTTGGAAAACATGTCCCAGCTCCGCTCTAACTATCGTTCATCTATTGCTGGATGTCATTTTCTGTTTGTCACTTAAGATATAGAGCTCTTAAGTTTAAAAAAAGCATTTGTAATATTTTTTCTTTAATATCAAGCTAGTAAAGTCATGACTATCTTTACGGCGTTTCTCAATTACTGGGGTCTGGGGAATTGTTGGACTGGAGAATACAGGCTTCTTGTCCAGTGCAGTCGCCGCGAGGTGTGCGGGTCTAAGTTGCTATTTCACCCCTGATAGGAAAAAAACATTTATCCTACAGGTATTCGAACCCACGTTATCCTGGTTCGGAGCCCGAGAGGTTATCGATTCGTCATAACAAAAATACGAAATTAGAGATGTGAACTGTGGTTACTTTACCACAGGTGCCACCTTTTACTGTAGGTAAAATTATCATCATCATGTGCCATACCGGTTGGCGTAGGCGATCATGGCCTTCCACAATCTTCTGTCTATAGTGCATCATATCAGTTCTGTTGCTGACTGTTTTTCCTGTCATAACACCAAGCTATCCAGTATTTTCTCTCTTTGTCGTCTGCTATCTCTTTTTCCTTTTATTTTGCCCGTAGTAACCAAACATTCCAACTTTCCTCTTCTCTTGATGTGACCGAAAAATGTTCATTGTTTATTTCTGATGTTTTTTAGGAGTTCTCATTTTGTGTTGGCCTCTTTGAGAATTTCCTCATTGGTCTTTTTAGCTGTCTATGGAACTTTCAAAATTCTTCTGAGAAATCCCATCTCTATGTCCTCTAATCGTCTTTTCATTTCTTTGTCTACTGTCCATGATTCGCTTCCATAGGTCAGAAGTGGTTCTATATAGCACCGATGAACTCTCTTTCTCACATCTATTGACAAAGATTTGTTGCATAAGGTACAATAGAAAATGAAAAAAATCATGCTCAAAGGGAGTCATCTTTTTAGACAAGCTTACTCGCAACCCTATTAGTGTGACGTCAATGGTTAAGGTTCACCTTTGGTGGCTAAAGATGTCCTCTTAAAGCTGACAGAGTCCCACCCCTTGTAGTAAAACTGAACTTAGACCGGTAATGCCAGGCCAGTAGGACTGCGAGCAGGCATATCGCTGCAGATGGCTGTGGCACAGAAGGTGCAACCATTAAGAGAATGCCCACAGGTGACAATGAAGCTGGATAGGTAATGTGTTCAGAGAGGGTTTGGAGGCAGCTACAAGTGCTGTCATGCATTAGACTCCAAATGGAAGGCCAAAAAATAGCCAAGTACTTATTATGATAAATATATAGATATCCCTATGGCATTAATTTTGCTAGGGAGTGATAGGGTAGTGTCTTCAATTATCTAGGACAAACCATCTTAAGAAGCTCGCCGATGTGCTTTCCCGTGCATCATCATTATCATCATCATTATCATCATCATCAACATAATTATTATCATCATCATGTACCAAGCCTGCTGGTGAAAGTGGTCACGTTTTTCCACAACTTTTGATGTTGACAGTTATTCGTCATTTCTGTTGTTGACCTTCTGCAAAGCCATTCTCTTAAGCTGTCTGGTATCTTTCCTCTTTGCTTCACTCTATCCCTTCGTCTCCCAATTTTCCAAGTTGTTACAATATATTCTAACTTTTCCCTTCTTATTACTTGGCCAGAAATGATGATTTATTATTTCTATTATTGGTAATTAGCGCTCCTTTTACTTTGACCTCCTTCAGAACGTTTTAATTATTCTTCTTAGCTGTCCATGGTATTCTCAACATTCTTCTGTAAAACCGCATTGTAAAACCACTATGCCTCAACTCTGTCAAATGCTTTCTGTTCCTGGTCAAAGGTCAGGTACCAATTCCTTCTCAATAGGGTCGACTAATGTGTCCATTTCGAACTCTAATGTTCAGCATGAAAGGCAAATTACTTAGAACTTTTTTTTTAAATCCGCTATTCCCTTTCTCGAGAAGAGGAAAGTTGGAATACTTGGTTACAAATGGCAAAATAAAAGGAAAGAGAGATCGTGGGCGACAAAGAGATAAAATACTGGATAGCTTGGTGTCACGGCATGGAAAACAGTCAACAACAGAACTGATACGATGCACTGTAGATAGAAGATTGTGGAGGGACATGATCACCTACGCCAACCGGTATGGCACATGATGATGATGATGATGATGATTCCCTTTCTCAACTAGGCCCTGGCGGGTAGGATTCAACCAAAGCCATCTATAGATTTAAGAAGGCCTACGGGCTGATAGGGAATTCTCGGAAAACCCTCAACCAGCGTGACGTTTTCAGCTTTGCAAGCAGGGACTGTTGTGGGTGGAGTCACGTCAGCCGTGTACAGGTCCTAAGGCTGACATCGTCACGCTAGTTGGAGGGTTTTCCAGTATTACTTTCTGCTCCGGGCCTTCACAATTTATAGATACCATGGCATCACCTTACTCAACTAGGTCAACAAGGTCGATATTACCTTCCTTAACTATGTCAGCCAGGTAACAGTATTACCTTTATATGTCAGACAGGAGACATATTAATTTCCTTAACTATGTCAGCAATGTGGTTTCTGCCATCTTTAGTTATGTGTTTTAGTGTTGAAAGTACAAAGGTAGATTTGGTCTGATCAATTAAAACGTTAATCTTAAACAACTCAACGAAAGCATGAAAACGAATCTATATGCAGTTTTAATTTTATTTTTAGCTTTAAAGAAAGGACTCAACAAACGACCGCTTTAACTGTAAACGGTTTTCACCCAGACACAAGCGCAAATGGAACAGACAATAAATCACAAAAAGTCTGAATACGTTGACACATTCATAATGATACCCAGACTATGTGACTCTAAGAACACACAAAAGCAAAACCTCATACAGTAACTTGTAATATGAAACAAGAGCAGATCTAAATTGATTTTAGAAAAGAAAGACGATTGTGCTATCTTCGTCTACCTTTCAGCTAGCTCCCTGTGGAGCATAGGTCTTCAACAAACACTTTTCAAGCTGTTCTGTTTTTTGCTATTCTTTTAAGATCATTCTATGTCTTCCTCATCATCTTCATCTCTGCTTCGGTTTGTCTTCTCCGAGAATATTTTAGTCTTCCTCTTTGTCTTTTCCCCTGGGGACTCAAAAAAAAAAGGGCCTGTTGCGTAATACTCTCAGTTGGCTTCCGCAGTGTATGTCCTATCCAGCGCCATCATCTTCGTTGTATCTCCTTGTCCACTGGTATTTAACTAGTATTTTTCCATAATTCTATATCAGTGATTGTGTCCTGCCATTTCCCATCATTTTATCTTTTGTAAGCATCCATTAACGAAGGTCTGTATCTTCATTATTGTCATTTTTATTCTTCTCCATGTTTCACAGTCATATAACAGGACTGACTTAACATTGGAGTTAAAAATGTTTATTTTTGTATTAAACCTTATTTCTTTGGATTTCCATATGTTTCCCAGTGCAACGAATGTTTCTCTTACTTTTTCATATCCTTATTTTGGTACCATTCTCAGTTCCTCCCTCATTGTCTATATTACTGCCCAGATATATGTAAGATTTTACGTCTAGTAGAGATATTTCTTCTATTGTTATATGGTTATTGCCAACTGCATTCATTCTCATAATTTTGGTCTTATCTCTATTTTCAGTCCCAGCTGTTGTGATCTCTCATCAAGTATGCTCATTTTATCTTGCATTTGTTGATAGTTGTGTGATAGGAGAGCTATATCATCAGTAAAGTCTAAGTCGCGATATTATTTGGCCAGTGACCACTAATTCCACCAATGCGCTATGGGATGTATACATAGAAGTACACAAAGCTATTGAAGAAACGAAAAATGAAAAACAATTAATCCAACTCCAAGTTAAAGAACTATGCCGTTGTATTAATGTAAACGTTGCAATCGGAGGCAATTGGGTTATAGGAGTGACCACACATGGTTAAGTAATCAATAACAGGTTA
Source organism: Megaustenia siamemsis (assembly GCA_032433765.1). Taxonomy (NCBI): domain Eukaryota; kingdom Metazoa; phylum Mollusca; class Gastropoda; order Stylommatophora; family Ariophantidae; genus Megaustenia; species Megaustenia siamemsis. The sequence goes on from JAVIAB010000001.1 coordinate 25,789,694, forward strand.
AGTGGGAATGAATGGTCTAGAGGTAAGACGTCGGCCTCTGAAAGGAAGGTCCGGCGTTCGAATCCCACCGCTACCGTTGATAATTTTTCAGTTGGAATCCGTAGTTTCTACAGGACATTACCGCCCCTATCGACTCTGGGTAGATGTCTAGCCCTCTCTGGGTAGTGAGATCCATGTCAAGCCCTCTCTGGGTAGTGAGATCCATGTTTAGCTCTCTCCGGGTAGTGAGATCCGATGACTAACCCTCTCTGGATAGTGAGATCCACGTCTAGCCCTCTCTGGGTAGTGAGATCCATGTCTAGCCCTCTCTGGGTAGTGAGATCAAATGTCTAACCCTCTCTGGGTTGTGAGATCCGATGTCTACCCCTCTCTGGGTTGTGAGATCCTATGTCTACCCCTCTCTGGGTAGTGAGATCCAATGTCTAACCCTCTCTGGGTAGTGAGATCCATGTCTAGCCCTCTCTGGGTAGTGAGATCCAATGTCTAACCCTCTCTGGGTTGTGAGATCCATGTCTACCCCTCTCTGGGTTGTGAGATCCGATGTCTAACCCTCTCCACTCGCGCAGGTTAGAGAACACTTGGCAGTTAAAAGTTAAAAAGGGTAGGCCAAAAATAGCCGCAGTCCGGGCAAAAGTTTATAAGGAAATCTACCCATGCCGAAGACGGACGTGCCGAAAGGCGTAAATATCACGACTTTGTCGTAAACTAGCGACACAAATACCTCAACGCCCACTTAAAGGGTTAACGCTAAGAAAAAGAAGGGGGAAAAAATGAAGGAAAAACTACATTAAAAAAATAAGGGAGTAAGAGAGGAAACACAGAATAGAAAGAATACAAATCAGTTTAAGGGTAAATCAACAACATTTATATATACTTTTAAATATACAAAGTTATGGAGAGACATGATCATCCACGCCAACAGGCAATGGTATTTTTTCTTTCACTCGTTAAATTGTTAGAATTCGTCAAATTATCTGGTCTGTCTTATTTCATGTCAACCTTTAGCCTACGTCATCATTCATATTCGCTAACATTGCCAAGCTGTCCTAATAGCTTCATCAGCTCTCAGAGAGTTATTTGACTCGCGGTCCTTATTTGAATGTTCCCTCGACACCGGTTCGATGTTTGTCTTTCAGGTCACGCTGCATATTTCGTGAATTTGTCTAATTTCGACGAGAGGTTCTCAAACGGTGGAGTTGTGGTATAAGTACAGATGCAGTGAAAGAAATCATTTGCGTGGTATTGTGTGGCGGTAGTGTGTGGTGAAAAGTCGCATTTTGAAAATAGAATGTAACGGCATTGGGGGAGGGTGGGGGGGGGGGGGGTCAGTGTCGTAGCTACGGAGTCATTGACAGAGTCGTTGTTGTTATGTTAGAAATAATCTCCTGAAGTTGGAGACATTGTCGCATTTTTGGAGACGTTAAAATTACGTTGGAGTCACTGTCACATTATTTGGGGTCATCAGAGCAGTTTTTGCGTCATAATTGTCGCGTTTATTTTATTGTCGTGGCGCTGGAATAATTGGACATGATCAATCATTGTTGCGATCACTCAATCATTGTCGCGATCACTCAATCATTGTCATGATCACTCAATCATTGTCACGATCACTCAATCATTGTCGCGATCACTCAATCATTGTCGCGATCACTCAATCATTGTCATGATCACTCAATCATTGTCACGATCACTCAATCATTGTCACGATCACTTAATGATTATCACGATCACTCAATCATTGTCACGATCACTCAATCATTGCCACGATCACTCAATCATTGTCACGATGTTGGAACTCTGACGTTGTTGTTGAGGTCATTATCATAGAGCAAATATGTCATTGATATTGTCGTAACACTCAACATCCATAGTTCAATCTAGAGCATGATGACCTTAGGTCTGACGGGAGTGGCTCTGTCCTGTCCTGGTCTCTGCGTAGTAAGATCCGATGTCTAACCCTCTCCGATAATCCGAAAAACAGGACTTCCAGTGTGCATTCTGCGTTCATTAAAGAATCCTTGACAGATGAAAATCGAAAAAAGTAGCCCGAAAATGGCTGCAACTCTGACAAAGTTAGTAGGGAGGAAAAGACACTCAAAACGTTAAAACTCTCGACGCTAAAAAATATGAGAGTGCTTCTAAAGTTGCGGAATATCTGCCTGTATGTCGGAGGACACCCGAGCACACGGCTGTCGGTTGTGAAAAATAGAAAAAAAGTAATATTCATGCAAAATTAAGCCTCTCGGAACTTTGATATAGATATAAAGCTGACGACTGCAAACAAAACAAACAAACAAAAAAACAAACAACGGTAGTAAAAAAAAGTGAAGTAAAGGTTGTATCCACCACTTGCTAGACACATGGGGAATGTGATGTCAGTGACTACATTTTTCCATGACCACGGCAGGATTTTGACTGCTGTGGCCGGTATCAAGCCAGGCCGCCTTTACCTCCCAGAAAAATCTATAGTACCAATTTTTAGAGACTGGGTAAAACCCCGGAGCCTCGTCAGTTAAAATAAAAAAAATAAAAAAAAAAAAAAAAAAAATCCAGGAACATCTGGGAATTGAACCTGTACCTGTTGATTAAAAAGCGAGCACAACAGCTACCCGACCACTGGGGCTCCGTTATAATTAATGCGTGGATTTATTTTAATGGTGGACGTGTAATTATTGAGGTTGGAGTAGAATTAAAATAGGAGCGATACCATTAGATTTTATTGGGATCAAAACAAGTGCTTTAATTAACCAATCATTATCATTATCAAGTACCGTGCCTGCTGGCGTTGGTGATCATGGCTCTCCTCAACTTTTGATGTCGACAGTTATTTATCATTTCTGTTGTTGACCTTCTGCCAAGCCATTCTCTTAAGCGGTCTGGTATCTTTTCTCTTTGCTTCCCTCGATCTCTTTGTCCCTCAATATCCCCAGCTGTTACAATATATTCCAGCCGTTCTCTTCTCATTGCATGGCAAAAAATTATAATTAATTTACCAGTAGCTGTGTAAATTAAGGGATATCGTTAATGAAAGGCGGCAGAATAATCATCAGACGTTAGAATTAATGAGAGGGATTTAGTATTCCTCAGTCGTGGTAGGATTATTGAGAGCCTGTAGGATTAACAGCGGGATTGGGGTTTCTCTAAAAAAGCTCATACAATTAATTAGTTAGCTATGTAGGATTAGTTTTATTTACTTACATATATATATATGTGTGTGTTAGTATGTTCCTGCTGAAGGCCTATTGAGCCGAAACGTCGTTCAAATCTGTGTTGTCTATCAATCACGCAAAGCTTTTACCATACCATTTTTTTCTATTTTTATTTCAATTCTCCCTTAGAAATGTATGGACTTTATTTTAGCAAAAAAATGTTGCATTAGATTTACTATTGGTCGTTTCAAATCTAAATGTTCACGATTAACATGAAATATCTCCTCTTTCCCTGCACTTACAAACTTGATTTTTTGCATCTGGCCTTGTTTTTCCAAGGTCCCACCGATTTCACAAAATTTAATGATGTAGGAAGTATGCTTCATCATGAAGCAGCACTTTCCTTTGATCTCAGTGAATTTACGGATCTTTTTGCTCCTGGAGAAAATAATTTACCGTACATTAATGGAAATCAGCTTCTCGACATAGGCGTCTCTACACAACTTGAAAGTTGGAGGCGTTTATCAACTGTTTACTTTCTATTGTTTACTTTCTTTAAAATACTATGAGAATGTCAATGTTATAGCCTTTACAGACGGTCTAAAACAAATCAGCGTATAAACAGTTCCATTAATGAAAACTATTTAAACAATATACAACAAAGAATACATTAAAAAAAATTAATTATCCGTTGCGAGCGATAACGAGCATGACATATCAAGCAAAGTTATTGTTTATGGGTACGCATGTGACTAAAGAGTCCGATGTAAGCACGGGATCCTCTTCACTGTAAAGAGATACATTGTTCGTTTTATGTCTTTCCATGTGACTTTCATTATTTTACGTAAACAAGACATATGAAAGTGATTTAGTTTCTTTGCATGCCTGCAGTACACATATCAAGAATCTTTACATTTTCAAAACGTTATCAACTTTAGCTAAAGATTGATCATGCGGACATATAAAAACGTCCATTATTATTTCATTTATTCTGAATCAGAGGAGTCTAACATATTGATTACTAATCTGGGCTGAACGAACGATAGTCCATCTTTTTTCCAATAGTCATTTTCTTCTTTTAAGACATGATCTTCACATTTGCACCAAAAATCTTTGTCAATCTGTGATAGAGCAGCATATGTCAGTCCTTTTATATCGCATAGTTTAAAACTTGTATTCTCAGCTGCCACCTGCCCTTTAATTTTTGCCCAAACGAGTTCAATGGGGTTTAATTGTGGATGATAAGGGGGCAGTCTCAAGCACGTATGACCATGCTGTTGAATGATTTTGTCTATTTGGAATACTTTGGTCTTTCGCGATTTCTTAACAAGTGACAGTAATTCAGGTTTCAAAAATCCCTCGTTAAATGGAATTCCTTCCTTTCTTAGCCAAATCTTTATAACATCTTTTGTACTGGTAGATGTAGGAATTTTGTCTTCTTCTGCCACAGCGTTGTGGTACGACGCATTGCCCATTACCAGACAGGATGGTCTGTCTAGAATTGGAAGAAGAGTATTTTCAATCCACTCTCTAAATATATGGCCATTCATCTCGGTGTGATAGTCCCTGTTGTCAGTATAATTAGAGGTGAATATAAGTTCTGCATTTTTCACCAACCCTTCTTTTCGGCTGCCTGCATGTGCCATTATAATACGCTGTCCTTTTCCAGTGGGTACACATCTTTTAATACTTCCATCTGATAACTGCCATTCCTTTGCACTTGTGTGGTGAGAATTTATCCAAGATTCATCTAGAAATACAATATCATAACCTTGGTTACGCATTTCCCGTACTTCACGTAAATATTTACTCCTCATAGAAACTAAGTGCGGCTTCTCGCAGATGACATTTCTACCACTATCGTACTTTCTAAACGTAAAACCGATGCTTCTAACAGTTCTCCATAATGTTGTTTTCGACACAACAATGTCATTTTCTGCTCTCAGTCGAATTTTCAGTTTTCTTAAAGTCACAGTTTCTTTGGAATCGAACATTTTACAAATTGCTCTTCTAATCACTTCCTTGTCAAAACTATCTACTACTTTCTTTCTTCCTAGCGCCCTAGTCTTGATTGAACTGGACACTCCGTTAGCTTTAAGCACTTGTTTGAAAAAGCGTTTGCTTATACCCAATGCGTGAATAGTTCTCTTTTCTGGCTTTGAGATGCTTCGATACAGTTTTCCACGCTTAGCTTCTATGCAAAAATATTTATACACCTTTATTGCCACTGATTGCAATGTAAGGAACTTTACTTTTATACCCATTGACTAACAGATCACAAATTTAACGAAATTACCCAATAATTAGGATACGCCGTTGCACATAAATCACAACAAAACGACAGGAAATGGGATGCACCGGATATAAAATTATAACTATGACGCGTTTTATGTGTTTTTTAGTGCTTAAAACAGGGAAATTGGCGCGCATTACGTTCAAGATGACAAGTCCGTGGGTGCTCACTCATATGAAGCGGTAATTCCTCCAAATATATGGTTTGACCAAAATGCCTTAAATTTGTATACTTCAAATAAAGAATATTTAAAACTATACGTTTGTTGGTGAGGAAATGAATGTATTTTTCTGGGACCAAAAAATCACAAGACCATATGCAAAATTTCAGCATTATCAATCAATTGGTTGCAGAGATATGGAATTTTAAACACCTTCAAAATATTTTGAAACGACCTATAGGACTGGCTCACATTCGTGTTTCTCCTTGTTTTCAACGTGTCATGTTGGTGCAACATATATGTGAAACAAAGTGACGGTGATCAGAAGTAGCTTGAGAACCACTGGACTACGTGCGGTATTCAACACTATTCAGTACGTGGGTACGGCGGTTACAATGATGTCACCGGATACGGTACTATTCATGAAAGTGGCTCAATTACTTCATTGATGTTTGTTGTTCTAATGCCGCACGGTCAACGCCAGCCGTTCGGTTATTAGACCACGGATGCTAGTATGGTGGGCTGCAGTCGTCACATCATCATCACCACCATGATCATCTTTATCACCATCATGAGTCATGCCGGTTGGCGTAGTCGATCATCTCTCGCCACCTAACTCGGTCCTTCATGCATGTCATTATTTCAGCCGGTGATCTTTTATTAAACCATTAAGATAAGCTGTTCAATATTTTTCTCTTGGTTTCCCCCTGCTTTTCTTTCAATTCATTCTGCCCGTTGTCATATAGTACTTTCAATGCATTACTTTCTCATCAAATGCCCAATATATATAGATTGTCTTTTCCTTATAATTATGATGACAATTTCTGGCTTCTTCATTTCGTTTAAAAGACACAACAGCCCACTAAAAGTAATATTGGAAGGAAAAATACATGGTAAAAGAGGCAGACCAAGACTAACATGGACGAGTAACATCAAAAGATGGTCAAGTCAGTCTATGACAGCCTGCACCATCAAGGCAAGAAACAGAGTAGAATGGCGATCCATGGTAGCCAACCTTCGTTGCGGAGAAGGCACACGATGATGATGATAAACAACAATACGGTTCTTCTTCACTTAGTGCACGACTCCTTCACAGAGTGCCCCTAGTCTGGCTTAAACCAGAAATAGCGGACGTTATTGTTCTGTCATGTTTGTTTCTATCCACCTTTTTTTTCTGCATCCCCCCAACCCCCTTTCGTGGGAGTCATTCTATAATATGTGTAGTTTTTTTTTTTATTTCTTTAGAGTTAATGGAACATACGATTTCAATGTTTGCCTCTAAGCACGTTAAGCGGTTAAGTGAACACACATATATATGTTGTCAATGATAATGCAGTCAGGAACATTACGTTATCTTACTTCATATACATGCCACTCCCTACTTCTTTCATTCCTACCCATATACTTAATGGGGACTGGTAGGCCTCAAGACAAGACGCCGGCTTCTCTATTAATTATGATTTCTCTCTACCGTAACCACCCCCTGGTCTCCGCAGCGAGGCCTGGCATGAAACGTCAATTACTCATCGACGGAAAAAAATATGAGTACCACCGAAGTCGGAGTTATCTGCCTGTGCGGCGAGGGACCCCTGTGCACACGGCTGGCAGGGAAAGATAGATTAACACTCAAAATTCAGTTCTTAGTCTCTAGGGACTTCGTTAGAGGTAACAGCTGCCGAACGAAAAACAAAAGAAAAATAGATATACTTACTTGAACGTTTTAAAAGCAAATAAAAAAAACATGCGCAAACCACCTTGATTTTATAACAAATTGAACAAAGAAAATAAAAAGTCTACTTACTGGAATAGTCCACTTTTTACCAGATGCACTCCCACAGAGAAGACTGAAGTACACACACACATTGGATTCGTCCATTTTGATGTATCCATTAAGTTTGTTTATTCCACTACATTTCCACGAACGTGAAATTACTCACTGAATGTGTTCCAGCAACACGTGACACTCATTGAAATATATCACCTCTAACGCATTTTAAACGCTTCAAATACATTTATTGGCACTCATCTAATGAGAATTTGTATAGCGAAGATCTGATAGCATGACATTTGACATCTACTCTGTTTGAGACCAAATAAAATCTTTCTTCAAACATTACTTTTTCAAGATTAGATAGCATGACATTTGACATCTACTCAGTTTGAGACCAAATATAATCTTTCTTCAGACATTCCTTTTTCAAGATTTGATAGCATGACATTTGACATCTACTCAGTTTGAGACCAAATAGAATCTTTCTTCAAACATTCCTTTTTCAAGATTTGATAGCATGACATTTGACATCTACTCAGTTTGAGACCAAATAAAATCTTTCTTCAAACATTCCTTTTTCAAGATTTGATAGCATGACATTTGACATCTACTCAGTTTGAGACCAAATAGAATCTTTCTTCAGACATTCCTTTTTCAAGATTTGATAGCATGACATTTGACATTTACTCAGTTTGAGACCAAATAAAATCTCTCTTCAAACATTCTTACATGGCAGTAGAAAGACAAAGAAGATCTTAAATATCTACCGGTAGGAGGCTATCACCAACTACAGCTTTTATAGATAAACCTTCACGGTGATGTCACGTTAGTGGTGTTTGCGAGCAGGCCTTCTCTATAGTTGGGGTACAAAGGACAAGAGGTCGGGTTCGATCCTGATCGACGGCTTCCAGGTTCACCCAGCCTTAAATGGGTACCGGATTGTTTTCTGGGAAAGTAAAGCGACACGGGCGTAATACCGACCACATTATCCCAAATATCATGTGCCGAAGGTCTATACAAAATTATGGTCACTAACACCATATCCCCTATACGCCACTTGGCGTGACGGGCCTCTTTATAGTTTTACTTTTACTTCTCTAATGTTCGGTATAGGCTATAGAAAGAACCCACTAGAAAGGACCAGTTATGACTTTAAAAAAAAATAAATCACAACACCAGTAAGAACTAGCAACACACTGTTGCTTGAAGTTTCCATTCAATGTGTTGGATTTGATCCTCACGGAACATGATGATGATGATGATCGGACAATGTCAGAGGATTGTGTATATGTTTATGTGTGTCTGGTTTTGTATGTATGTGCGTGAATGTGTGAATATATACTTTCATAGATGGACGGGTTCTGAAAATAATAGAGCCAATGGACAAATGTAACTAAACAAGACTAGACTTAACTTTGGTAAGTAAATCAGGGAGACATAAATAGCAAATTAGAAGAGTGATGGAGAGGGATAGTTAAGGGGAATATAAATCAGGGAAGAGAGTGAGAGATATGGTGGAATGATGTGAGGAAGGAGAATTTAAAGAATGGAAAAAAGAGAGGATGAGAAAGGAGTGGATTGGGATAGACAGAACAAAAATGAAAAAAAAAAAAGTTAAATGGACGAATATATATATATATATATATATATATATATATATATATATATATATATATATATATATATGGGAGCCGCGATAGCTCAGTGGTTAGTGAACTGGACTACAAAGGACAAGAGGTAGCGTTCGATCCCAACCGACGACTTCCAGTTCACCCAGCCTTTAATGGGTACCAGATTTTGTTCTGGGAAAGTAAAGCGTCACGGGCGTAATACCGACCACACTACCCCAAAAATCATGTGCCTGAAGGTCTGTAACTTTATGGTCACTAACACCATATTCCCTATACGCCACTTGCAGTATGGGGGTACTTTACTTTTTACTCATATATATATATATATATATATATATATATATATATATATGTATATATATATATATATGGGTTAAAAGAATAGAGAAGCGTGAATAGCTAAGGGTGGGAAAGAGGGTCTGGTCAAGCCGGGGTAGTTAGTGGGAGAAACAAGCACATATCTACTACAATCAATGCTTCACAGTAATAACCAGTCAACATACGCTTAGAGATATGCTGGGACGGGCAGTGTGACGGCGATGGAGCAGGTACGGGAGTGTCCCGAATGCAATGAAACTGATTCCATGAATATAGGGAGGAGTAGGTAAAGATGGTCAGAGAACTTTCTATTAGGGATTTTCTATTAGTTCACATTGACTTACTGTTAGCACTGATGGACATTCTATTATAGTTCGTTCACAAATTCGTGCCCACAGAGTTCATCAATTATCTCGGAAACTGTTTAATGAATTTCTATAATTCTTTTTCATGAAATCTTATTTTTTTCACCGGCCTTCAGATTTTATAACTTTTAAGTACAAAGGTATTCTGAATTTTGCACAAATAGCTTTTTATTATATAATATTAGGAAAATATCAAACCGCGTGCTCTAAATATTATATTTTACTGTAAATTATGTTAATTTTCCAACAATGCAAGCCAAAGGCGCATCCGCATTACATTGAATAGTAATATAAGCGACCCTTTTAGATTCATTGCAATAGTGCATGTACAATAACACAGTTACCTTTTGTATAGTGATGAATTTACACTTTAAACACTTCATGTTTTGAAAAATCAAGTAGTCACTCCACAACATCTTACAAATTATCACACATACATGTATATTCATTAATAGTAAATATTTTGTCAAAATACGCCTCTGGACCAATTTAACAAGAAACTGGAAATGAAATTACCAAAACAAAACCTAGGAATGGCGATCGCGTATTACAACTTAAGTGTGCGAAATGGTGCTAAGATTGTGTGGTGTACACCTGAAATTATCCCTTTTAAATGGTGAGTTGATTACAACAAATGTAGGTATTGTAAAATACTAAAATTTAGGACAAGCAAGAAAATCATATATTTATATACCTCAAATATGCTTAAAAATCTTTCCTAAATACATGACATCATCATCATCAAGTACCGGGCCTACTGGCGTATGTGATCATGTCTCTCCACAATTTTCGGTCTCGGCAGTTAAATAACTTTTAATCATTTCTGTTGTTGACTTTCTGCCAAGCCATTCTCTTAAGCTGTCTGTTATTTTTTCTCTTTGCTTCCCACTATCTCTTTCGTCCCTCAATTTTTCCAGTTGTTACAATATATTTCAGTTGTTCTCTTCTCATTACATGGCCACAAAATTATGATTGTCTCTTCCTAATATTGGAAATTAGCTCTCTTTTCGCTTTGACCTTTCTCAGAACATTTTCATTACTCTTCTTAGCTGTCCATGGTACTCTCAACATTCTTCTGTAAAACCACATTTCTACAAACTCCAGTGATTTTCTTGTCTGTTGTCCTATTGTCCATGATTCGCATCCATATGTTAAGACTGGCTCTACATAACATTTAAGAACTCTTTTTCTTGTTTCTATTGTCAAAAATGGATTGCATAGTATCTTCCTCAATTTTTTGGAAAGCTGCTTTTGCCTGAGCCATTCTGCATCTCACCTCCTTTGTACATCTTCCGTCTGAGGTTAACGAAGTTCCCAAATATTTAAATTCATTTACATGTTTTAATATTGTTCCACTTGTCTTTATTTTGCACTGAGGTGATGTCTTTTTCTTTGTTGTTACCATTACTTCTGTCTTTTTGCTATTAAGGCCGAGTCCTTTCTTTTTGCTTTCTTTCACTATAATGTCCAACATTTCTTGTAACTCATTTTCACTCTTAGCGATTAATACTGTATCATCAGCATACCTTAAATTATTTATATTATGACCTCCAATTTTTATTCCAGCCAAATGTAAATGCATGACGGTAGGGCAAAAAATTCGACTGAAGGTCGGTGAAAAAAATAAGATTTCACGAAAAAAGAATTACAGAAATTCATCAAACAGTTTCTGAGAAAATTAATAAACTCTGTGGGCACGAATTTCTGAACGAACTATAGTTCACACTGACTTTCTGTTAGTACTGCTGGACATCCAGCACTGATGGACATTCTATTAGTTTACACTGACTTACTGTGAGCACTTTAGGTCTTCCTATTAGTTTACACTGACTTACTGTCAGCACTTTAAGTCTTCCTATTAGTTCACACTGACTTACTGTTAATACTGATGGATGTCCAGTACTGATGGACTAATTAGTTCACAATGACTTACAGTTAACACTGATGGGCGTCCAGCACTGATGAACTTCCTATTAGTTCACACTGACTTACTGTTAGCACTGATGGACTTTCTATTAGTTCATACTGACTTACGGGGGACTTGTTGGTCTCGAGGCAAGACGCCAGCCTCGAGACAGAGAGGTTGTGGGTTCAAATCCCGGCTACCAGTTGGGATTTTTATTTATGATTTCTCTCTGCGGCAACCACCCCTGGTCTCAGCAGCGAGGCCCGGCTTGAGACGTCAATTACTCATCGACGGAAAAAAATATGCGTACCTCCGAAGTCGGAGTTATCTGCCTTTGCGGCGAGGGACCCTGTTCACACGGCTGCCAGACAAAAATGGATTAACACGCGAAATTCAGTTCCTAGTCTCTAGGGACTTCGTCAGGGATAACACCTGGCGAACGAAAATAAAATACTGACTTACCGCACCGATGGACGTCCAGCACTGATGGACTTCCTATTAGTTCACACTGACTTACTGTTAGCGCTGATGGACTTCCTACTAGTTCACACTGACTTACTGTTAGCACTGATAGACTTCCTATTAGATCATACTGACTTACTGTTAGCACTGATGGACTTCCTATTAGTTCACACTGAATTACTGTTAGCACTGATGAACTTCCTATTAGTTCACACTCTTACTATTAGCACTAATGGACTTCATAATAGTTCACACTGACTTAATGTTAACACTGATGGACTTCATATTAGTTCACACTGACTTACTGTTAGCACTGATGGACTTCCTATTAGTTCACACTGACTTACTGTTAGCACTGATGGACTTCATATTAAATCACACTGACTTACTGGTAGCACTGATGGACTTCCTATTAGTTCACACTAACTTACTATTAGCACTAACGGACTTCCTATTAGTTCACATTGACTTACTGTTAGCACTGATGGACTTCCTATTAGTTCACACTGACTTACTATTAGCACTGACAGACTTCCTATTAGATCAAACTGACTTACTGTTAGCACTGATGGACTTCCTATTAGTTCACACTGACTTACTGTTAGCACTGATGAACAGCCTATTAGTTCACACTAACTTACTATTAGCACTAACGGACTTCCTATTAGTTCACACTGACTTACTATTAGCACTAACGGACTTCCTATTAGTTCACACTAACTTACTATTAGCACTGACGGACTTCCTATTAGTTCACACTAACTTACTATTAGCACTGACGGACTTCCTATTAGTTCACACTGACTTACTGTTAGCACTAACGGACTTCCTATTAGTTCACACTGACTTACTGTTAGCACTGATGGACTTCCTATTAGTTCACACTGACTTACTATTAGCACTAACGGACTTCCTATTAGTTCATACTGACTTACTGTTAGCACTGATGGACTTCCTATTAGTTCACACTGACTTACTGTTAGCACTGATAGACTTCCTATTAGTTCACACTGACTTACTGTTAGCACTGATAAACTTCCTATTAGTTCACACTCTTACTATTAGCACTAATGGACTTCCTAATAGTTCACACTGACTTACTGTTAACACTGATGGACTTCCTATTAGTTCACACTGACTTACTGTTAGCACTGATGAACTTCCTATTAGTTCACACTGACTTACTGTTAGCACTGATGGACTTCATATTAGATCACACTGACTTACTGGTAGCACTGATGGACTTCCTATTAGTTCACACTAACTTACTATTAGCACTAACGGACTACCTATTAGTTCACACTAACTTACTATTAGCACTAACTGACTTCCTATTAGTTCACACTAACTTACTATTAGCACTAACGGACTTCCTATTAGTTCACACTAACTTACTATTAGCACTGACGGACTTCCTATTAGTTCACACTAACTTACTATTAGCACTAACGGACTTCCTATTAGTTCATACTGACTTACTGTTAGCACTGATGGACTTCCTATTAGTTCACACTGACTTACTGTTAGCACTGATGAACTTACTATTAGTTCACACTCTTACTATTAGCACTAATGGACTTCCTAATAGTTCACACTGACTTACTGTTAGCACTGATGGACTTCCTATTAGTTCACACTGACTTACTGTTAGCACTGATGGACTTCCTATTAGTTCACACTGACTTACTGTTAGCACTGATGGACTTCCTATTAGATCACACTGACTTACTGGTAGCACTGATGGACTTCCTATTAGTTCACACTAACTTACTATTAGCACTAACGGACTTCCTATTAGTTCACACTGACTTACTGTTAGCACTGATGGACTTCCTATTAGTTCACACTGACTTACTGTTAGCACTGATGGACTTCATATTAAATCACACTGACTTACTGGTAGCACTGATGGACTTCCTATTAGTTCACACTAACTTACTATTAGCACTAACGGACTTCCTATTAGTTCACATTGACTTACTGTTAGCACTGATGGACTTCCTATTAGTTCACACTGACTTACTATTAGCACTGACAGACTTCCTATTAGATCAAACTGACTTACTGTTAGCACTGATGGACTTCCTATTAGTTCACACTGACTTACTGTTAGCACTGATGAACAGCCTATTAGTTCACACTAACTTACTATTAGCACTAACGGACTTCCTATTAGTTCACACTGACTTACTATTAGCACTAACGGACTTCCTATTAGTTCACACTAACTTACTATTAGCACTGACGGACTTCCTATTAGTTCACACTAACTTACTATTAGCACTGACGGACTTCCTATTAGTTCACACTGACTTACTGTTAGCACTAACGGACTTCCTATTAGTTCACACTGACTTACTGTTAGCACTGATGGACTTCCTATTAGTTCACACTGACTTACTATTAGCACTAACGGACTTCCTATTAGTTCATACTGACTTACTGTTAGCACTGATGGACTTCCTATTAGTTCACACTGACTTACTGTTAGCACTGATAGACTTCCTATTAGTTCACACTGACTTACTGTTAGCACTGATAAACTTCCTATTAGTTCACACTCTTACTATTAGCACTAATGGACTTCCTAATAGTTCACACTGACTTACTGTTAACACTGATGGACTTCCTATTAGTTCACACTGACTTACTGTTAGCACTGATGAACTTCCTATTAGTTCACACTGACTTACTGTTAGCACTGATGGACTTCATATTAGATCACACTGACTTACTGGTAGCACTGATGGACTTCCTATTAGTTCACACTAACTTACTATTAGCACTAACGGACTACCTATTAGTTCACACTAACTTACTATTAGCACTAACGGACTTCCTATTAGTTCACATTGACTTACTGTTAGCACTGATGGACTTCCTATTAGTTCACACTGACTTACTGTTAGCACTGACAGACTTCCTATTAGATCAAACTGACTTACTGTTAGCACTGACGGACTTCCTATTAGTTCACACTGACTTACTGTTAGCACTGATGAACATCCTATTAGTTCACACTAACTTACTATTAGCACTAACGGACTTCCTATTAGTTCACACTGACTTACTGTTAGCACTGATAGACTTCCTATTAGTTCACACTAACTTACTATTAGCACTAACTGACTTCCTATTAGTTCACACTAACTTACTATTAGCACTAACGGACTTCCTATTAGTTCACACTAACTTACTATTAGCACTGACGGACTTCCTATTAGTTCACACTAACTTACTATTAGCACTGACGGACTTCCTATTAGTTCACACTGACTTACTGTTAGCACTAACGGACTTCCTATTAGTTCACACTGACTTACTGTTAGCACTGATGGACTTCCTATTAGTTCATACTGACTTACTGTTAGCACTGATGGACTTCCTATTAGTTCACACTGACTTACTGTTAGCACTGATGAACTTACTATTAGTTCACACTCTTACTATTAGCACTAATGGACTTCCTAATAGTTCACACTGACTTACTGTTAGCACTGATGGACTTCCTATTAGTTCACACTGACTTACTGTTAGCACTGATGGACTTCCTATTAGTTCACACTGACTTACTGTTAGCACTGATGGACTTCCTATTAGATCACACTGACTTACTGGTAGCACTGATGGACTTCCTATTAGTTCACACTAACTTACTATTAGCACTAATGGACTTCCTAATAGTTCACACTGACTTACTGTTAACACTGATGGACTTCCTATTAGTTCACACTGACTTACTGTTAGCACTGATGGACTTCCTATTAGTTCACACTGACTTACTGTTAGCACTGATGGACTTCATATTAGATCACACTGACTTACTGGTAGCACTGATGGACTTCCTATTAGTTCACACTAACTTACTATTAGCACTAACGGACTTCCTATTAGTTCACACTAACTTACTATTAGCACTAACGGACTTCCTATTAGTTCACATTGACTTACTGTTAGCACTGATGGACTTCCTATTAGTTCACACTGACTTACTGTTAGCACTGACAGACTTCCTATTAGATCAAACTGACTTACTGTTAGCACTGACGGACTTCCTATTAGTTCACACTGACTTACTGTTAGCACTGATGAACATCCTATTAGTTCACACTAACTTACTATTAGCACTAACGGACTTCCTATTAGTTCACACTGACTTACTGTTAGCACTGATAGACTTCCTATTAGTTCACACTAACTTACTATTAGCACTAACTGACTTCCTATTAGTTCACACTAACTTACTATTAGCACTAACGGACTTCCTATTAGTTCACACTAACTTACTATTAGCACTGACGGACTTCCTATTAGTTCACACTAACTTACTATTAGCACTGACGGACTTCCTATTAGTTCACACTGACTTACTGTTAGCACTAACGGACTTCCTATTAGTTCACACTGACTTACTGTTAGCACTGATGGACTTCCTATTAGTTCACACTGACTTACTATTAGCACTAACGGACTTCCTATTAGTTCATACTGACTTACTGTTAGCACTGATGGACTTCCTATTAGTTCACACTGACTTACTGTTAGCACTGATGAACTTACTATTAGTTCACACTCTTACTATTAGCACTAATGGACTTCCTAATAGTTCACACTGACTTACTGTTAGCACTGATGGACTTCCTATTAGTTCACACTGACTTACTGTTAGCACTGATGGACTTCCTATTAGTTCACACTGACTTACTGTTAGCACTGATGGACTTCCTATTAGATCACACTGACTTACTGGTAGCACTGATGGACTTCCTATTAGTTCACACTAACTTACTATTAGCACTAACGGACTTCCTATTAGTTCACACTAACTTACTATTAGCACTAACGGACTTCCTATTAGTTCACATTGACTTACTGTTAGCACTGATGGACTTCCTATTAGTTCACACTGACTTACTGTTAGCACTGACGGACTTCCTATTAGATCAAACTGACTTACTGTTAGCACTGACGGACTTCCTATTAGTTCACACTGACTTACTCTTAGCACTGATGAACATCCTATTAGTTCACACTAACTTATTATTAGCACTAACGGACTTCCTATTAGTTCACACTGACTTACTGTTAGCACTGATGGACTTCCTATTAGTTCACACTAACTTACTATTAGCACTAACGGACTTCCTATTAGTTCACACTAACTTACTATTAGCACTAACGGACTTCCTATTAGTTCACACTAACTTACTATTAGCACTAACGGACTTCCTATTAGTTCACACTTACGTACTATTAGCACTAACGGGCTTCCTATTAGTTCACACTAACTTACTATTAGCACTAACGGACTTCCTATTAATAACCCTAGACTTCGCGTTAATTCATTTTAAAAATATAAATAACCTCAACGCATGGTTTCCGCAGCCAAAATTGTTTTCCAAAGTCAAACATGGTGGCTAGATTCTAGAAAAAATACCAACCAAAGATCAAAAGACCTAAATTCTGTCTCTGACCTTTCTACGCTGAAGGTCAGATGAAGGGAGTGAAAGAATTAGAAGAATAATTGTAAAGTCAAAAGAAAATAAGATCGTTAAATATTCAGGTAATTCAAGTTCCTGGTAATTAAATATTTTAACACATTGCCAGTTTGGAAAATAAAAGGTCAATTCGATCCAGTTTCCAAACGCTGCCTGTCTACACGCACATTTGCACTAAAACACCGCCTGGCCAGGTTTTTTTTTTTTTAACGCAACTGAACATAAATTGTCTTCTGCTTCGAGACTTGTCAATATTTGGTCGATTAACATAATCCTAGCAAGCCACGTATCGTTACATCAACCATTTGTATTTCTCGTGTAGCGCTTCTTTGTCAATATACGGTAATATAACGACAGCATGTCGTTCTTATTGCTATTTTTAGTTAGCGCGGTCCAGTTGCAATCAAACAATTTAACTTTCCGTTTCGGGAGAACTTTTACTGTTTTTTTTTTTTTTGACTGGCTACTTACAAACACACAAGAAGAGTTCTGTAGCTGTTCTAGTTGTACAAACAATTTGAAATGTCGCTTACCTGTACAGAATGCTGGTGATTTTTTACCTGCACAAGGAGTTGTCACTGCTAGCAAGAAAGTTTAGAAAGTCTCTCTCTTTCTTTTTTTTCTCTCTCTCTCTTTCTTTCTATCTCTCTCTCTTTCTCTCTATTTCATACTCTCTCTTTCTTTCTCTCTCTCTATTTCATACTCTCTCTATATTTCATATTCTCTCTCTTTCTCTCTCTATTTCTTTCTTTCTCTCTCTCTTTCTTTCTCTCTCTCTATATTTCATATTCTCCCTCTTTCTCTCTCTCTTTCTTTCTCTCTCTCTTTCTTTCTCTCTCTCTATATTTCATATTCTCTCTCTTTCTCTCTCTATTTCTTTCTTCCTCTCTCTCTCTCTCTCTCTCTTTCTTTTCTCTATCTCTCTTTTTCTTTCTCTCTTTTTTTTTCTCTCTCTTTCTTTCTCTCTCTTTCTTTTTCTCTCTCTTTTTCTTTCTCTCTCTCTCTATTTACTCCTAGGTTTCTAGAACCCGCCGCCCACACCCAATCCTTTCAGGTATTGAAGGTGTTACACAATTCTGGTTCTTGATCTTCCTGCAACCTCAATCATTGTCAATGGATGTTGTTCGTTTCCCGGATGTTGTCAGTTCATCTTATTCTGGACCTGCCATGAGACGATCTACTTCCACCTTCTCTTATAATATATTATATATGTTGTAAGTCAGTGGGAACTAATAGCAAGTTCATCAGTGATGGGCTTACTTAAACCAGTGTTAACAGTAAGTCAGTGTGAACTAATAGGAAGTCAGTGTGAACTAAAAGTAAGTCAGTGTGAACTAACAGTAAGTCAGTGTGAACTAATAGGAAGTCAGTGTGAACTAACAGTAAGTCAGTGTGAACTAACAGTAAGTCAGTGTGAACTAATAGGAATTCAGTGTGAACTAACAGTAAGTCAGTGTGAACTAACAGTAAGTCAGTGTGAACTAATAGGAAGTCAGTGTGAACTAACAGTAAGTCAGTGTGAACTAATAGAATCTCGGTATTCTGTCCAAATGAGTATAGTTCAAAATTAACTCTTTCCGTACGTGCGCCGCACTGTGCACCATGCCGATTTCTGCAACGTACGTTCGCCGTATAGTGCGCCACGCTCAATTTGATTAGTGTGAACGCCATCAGACTATATTCTTCTGACGTGTCATGTATCATCTTGATATTGGTGAAATCGAATTCCTTGTTCAATTATTTAAAAAATTATGATATAATATGTTATATAAATACAAAAATGTAGATTGATTCTTAAAACCATGAAAAATGTTGTCTATGAAATCTCTTCCGTTGCGTCAATAAAAAGCTTCCGTATGGAAAGAGTTAACTCAATGCCCGATCTCTCCCTTACATCATTTCTGATTGGTTCATTTA
This sequence comes from Megaustenia siamemsis, assembly GCA_032433765.1. Classification (NCBI taxonomy): domain Eukaryota; kingdom Metazoa; phylum Mollusca; class Gastropoda; order Stylommatophora; family Ariophantidae; genus Megaustenia; species Megaustenia siamemsis. The sequence goes on from JAVIAB010000001.1 coordinate 25,809,164, forward strand.
GTCACCCTAAGCGCTTTTCTCAAACATCTCATTATAGTGGTTAGCTTCCCTTTATCTTTATTTGTGAGTGACCATATTTGGCACAGATAACATCAGGTGGAAATTAATATACTCTTTATAAGATGCTTCTAAATGATGATAGTAAAAATAAAGTGCTTACGGTAATTTTGGCTTTATTATATTTACAAACTATGTGCGGTATATTAACTCTACAGACAATTGAAATCTGCACACACACACAAATCGATGAAGTTATTTTGGATACACAAACAATTGTTGTACACAACATCATCATCATCATCATCATTGAGTGCCGTCTCCGCATAGAAGGTTATGGCTACCATGGAGCTGTATTCCACTCTGTCTCTTGCTTTGATGGTGCAGATTGCCATAGGCTGACTTGTCCATCTTTTGCTGTTACTCGTCCATGTTAGTCTTGGTCTGCCTCTGCCTCTTTTACCTTGTATTTTCCCTTCTAATATTACTTTTATTAGACTGTTGTGTCTTTTAACATGACGAAAAAAAATTCATTTGTCTTGCTCTAATTGTGTTTAGTAGTTCTTTCTTCATTTTTAGGTGTTTTAAAACTTGATCGTTTGTTTTCTTTTCTTTCCATCCTTTTCTACCTATTCTTCTATAAATCCACATTATGTTGTACACACCACAAGAATGAAAAATTGGATGTTCATCGGCTGGGTCAGGGATGGGTAAGACAAGACTATAGACACCAACGTTTCGACTCTAGCAGGTTTACAACGTGGAAGAACCACAATAAAAAAAAATAAAAAAATACAAATATCAGAATTGTTCATGAAAGTTAAAAGAAAACGTTTCCCCAACGACTTGCTAAGTTTATGGGAAATGTGTCGGGGAACATATTTTTCTTTGATCACAGGCACAGTCTTGGGTAACTTGGTCAGTAACACGCCAGGCCGCCATTAGCTTACCAGAAAAATGTCTCGTACTCTCTTTTCAAGCCCGAATCAACCCAGAGTACTGTCCTTTCTATAGAAATTACTTACTTCTGGGAATTGAATCTAAACCATTCCAATTAGGATGTCAGTGAACTAATCACTGAGCCTCCATATGTGAAAGGAACTAGATGGGGGGAAAAAACGAGCTCTTGTAGAAAATCCTGAGATTCGTACTCTGATTTGCTCGTATCTTTCTCTCTCTCTCTCTCTCTCTCTCTCTCTCTCTCTATCTCTTTCTCTCTATCTCTCTCTCAAAGAGGCCAACACAAAAAGGGAGCTCTTAAAAAACATCAGAAAGAAGCAATCAACATTTTTCGGGCACATCATGAGAAGAGGAAAGTTGGAATACTTGGTTACAACTGGCAAAATAAAAGGAAAGAGAGATCGCGGACGACAAAGAGAGAAAATACTGGATAACTTGGTGTCATGGCATGGAAAACAGTCAACAACAGAACTGGTACGATGCACTGTAGATAGAAGATTGTGGAGGGACATGATCGCCTACGCCAACCGGCAGGGTACATCATGATGATCTCTCTCTCTTCCCCCCACCACCGATCTTTTTAATTTATAAAGATTATTTGTTTTTGTCGCTTTATTTAACAAAGTTGAATTATACAATTTTTCGTTTAAGCCTGAAATTATTTTTTACTTATTTCCACTATCGATCCTAGACAGAAAGCGTACTAGCAACTCTATCGTGACCTTGTGTACAGTTGTACGCCCACGTGTCTCCTCCTACCTCCAGTAATCGTTAGAGCGACAGCTGGCCGTGTTTGAACGTCCCAAATACAACCTCATCAATATTGATATCATGACCCATAAACTTGTGTGGCTATAAACAAGTTTCTTTACGGTATTTTCAATATTTGGTGCGTTCATAATTAATTTCTTTGTGGTTATGGTGTCAAATTTGTGTTTTTAAGTGTCTATCAAATTACCATAATTTATACTTGCTCCACCACCCCCGCATCATTAAAATATAAATGAATATTATTGCTTCTTCTTTTTTTTTCTCTTTTCACCGATACCTAAAAGGTGTCGTGGTTTATATCATTTGTCGTTCTTGAACTGCTAGAACTGTCTGAATTTGTGATTTTCTTTTGTTGTTACATGTCTCTGTCACTGCATCTATCCATCTTCTTCTGGGTCTTCCTCTTGGTCTTTTTCCGTGCATTCTCGAGAAGAAATTATTGCTTCAAAATGACCAAAGAGGAAATTCTCAAAAAGGTCAACACACAAAGAGAGTCATTTAAAAAAAAAAAAAAAAAAAACATAAGAAATAAACAACCGACATTTTTTCAAGCGCATCATTAGAAGGGGAAAGTTGAAATAATTCGTTACAGTTGATAAAATACAGGGAAAGAGAGATCACGGCCGATAAAAATATTGGATAGCTTGGTGTCTTAACACGGTAAACAGTCAACACCAGGATTGATACGAAACACTCAGAGAGTTGTGGATGTACGTGATCGACTAACCAGCCGGTATGACACATACGCCATGTATGGTTTACAACAAGCATCAATATATGTGCTTTCGACCCGACATATCCGACTTCAGCGTAGCCATTTTGAGGATCGACTTGCCTGCCTTCGTGATCAATACTTGCTAGGCCAGATCGATAACTGTTTCCATGACAACCGAGGGAAAGATAATGTAAGATCTTGAATAGTTGTTCTTGTTACTGTCACTAGATACGAGTCCTTGACCGCTATCAATCTATTGAGTTATTTGCGGGTCATCATCATTGCACTCCGAACATGTCCTTAGGTGCTCAGATCAACTCCTCACTATCAATCTAATTGTCTGTTTTCGACACCCCAAAATGACAATCACTACTCACAGCTGTATGTCACTGATACATTAGTTGATTTCCTATTTCTGCCATTCCAGATTAAGTGAACAAAACACAAACTTATTCTATTTTACATTAAAAGTGATTACAAGAATCTGTATCTTAAAATTAAAAAAAAAAAAAAAAACTTATTCTTGCTAAAAATTGAAAATGACATATCCTGAAACTCTCAGATTTGTATAATGTTTGATCTGTTTGTTACGAACATACCATTCGTACATACATTTTTATTTTAACTAGAAATGTTACATGTAAGATCTAGTGTCAGAAATTGAAACCGCTTGCATAAAATTATTATAAAAATGAGTGGAATTTACCAGGCTCAGGAAATCTTCACACTTAAATGCTACAATATTTCCAAGATCATAACTAAAAGGCCACTTTCAGATGAGAACAAACAGCTGTGTCCTAGATAAGAATTCTTCAAAATCTTATATATACAAAGAACCAACACAAGCGAAGAGAAATGAAACAAGGAAAAATGGCATATGAACCAGGATCAGAAAAAAACATTAACAGTTTAGGGTCAAAGCAAAGAAATGCATAAACATGCGAAGCTGTAGCAAAGATAAGAGTAAGGAGAAATAACACAATATGGAAAGAGAAGAAACCGGCGTAGTTAAAACTTTACGTGATGATTATTTTAAACAACTTTATGTGTGTGTTACATCTTATCAATATTCCCGTATGGTGTAGAAACATGGACATTAGACATGAAAACATAACAGAAAATTGAAGCCTTTAAAATGTGGATTTATAGAAGAATAGGTAGAATTGGATAGAACGAAACGAAAATAAAATAATGAAGTTTTAAAACAACTAAAAATGAAAAAAGAAAACTACTAAACACAATTAGAACAAGACAAATGAGATTTTGGGGGCATGTTAAAAGACACAACAGCCTAATAAAAGTAATATTAGAAGGGAAAATACAAGGTAAAAGAGGCAGAGGCAGACCAAGACTAACGTGGACGAGCAACATCAAAAGATGGAAAAGTAAACCTATGACAATATACACCATCAAAGCAAGAGACAGAGTGGAATGGCGCTCTATGGTAGCCAACATTCGATCTGGAGACGGCACTAAATGATGATGATGGGTGTGTGTTGTATGTATGTTCCTGCTGAAGGCCTATTGAGCCGAAACGTGGTACGTATTTGTGTGTCAATTTATTACGATAAGGTTTAATCATACCATTTTTTCTATTTCTTTTCTATATTTGTTTTCATTTCTCACAATATCGTTTATCCATATCACAAGATATGCCAGTCTTGAAAGGTTAATAATGGAAGGCACAGTAGTCTATTTTACAAAAGAGGGAGAAGTGATCCACATGAAAGTTCATGATGGACCAAGATCAAAGAAGATCTTTACAGACTTTTACTTATTGGACAACAAACAACATAACTAGACAGCGACAGCCAATCAGATTCGACGTTATTAAAGCGGAAGTTGTGGGAGAAAGTAGATAATGAACTTATCTGCTGAGGACAACAGTTCGTGTTCGATCCGGATCGACAGTATCTACATCCAACGAATCAATTCAGAAGAAGAGCTATGTTTTCAGCACTCGGAAAAAATGACAAATAATCAACAACAGAAAAAAATTTGAACCACAAGCAGGATCGAACCCGTACTCAGTGGCACAGCGCCTTGCCACGAAAAGCCAAACGCTAGGGAACACTGCCACTCAGCTAACTAAAAAAATAGCTATCGTGGATAGTGTCTTTTCGCGAAAGTGTTCTCATGACTATAGCATAAGACTGCGATCATAGCTAGGAAATATTTTTCCTGTTAAGACAAGTATCTCCCGGATAGGGTAGGGCTGAATACTTGCGTTGCAGACAAACATTTAGGACGAAACAGCACGAATAGTAGTTTCCAGTGGTTTAGACTGGAGACAAATAATAATAAATGAATATTATTATAGAGGGTCTAAACCACTGAAAACTTTAATTTTTTTTTAATACTATAAGTCTAATTCCCTAAAAATTAGTAGGAGCCGCGATAGCTCAGTGGTTAGTGAACTGGACTACTACGGACAAGGGGTAGGGTTCGATCCCAACCGACGGCTCCGGGTTCACCCAGCCTTAAATGGGTACCGGATTTTTTCTGGGAAAGTAAAAGCAGCACGGGCGTAATACCGACCACATTACCCCAAAATCATGTGCTGAAGGTCTGTAAAATATAGGGTCACTAACACCATATTTCCCTATACGCCACTTGGCGTGACGGGGGGTACTTTACTTACATTACTATAAGTCGACACACAATGTATTTACGCCCTCTTGATATCGTTATAAGAGGTGGTAAATGAGATAAGTCATCGGTGAACGCCGGAAGAAACAACAGCGACATACAGGGCATTCTACGACAAGAGCAGACACCACAGAAAGAACGCACAGTTTCATTGGTTCACAACAGTGGTTGTGACCATAGGTGAACTTTCTCACTGGAACGTGTTAAAGAAACGACCTCATTTCATTAAAAAAAAAAAAGACTTCCGTACAAATATTTTAAAGTTTTTATATATTAACTATCTCAGAAGATTTATACTAAAATTTTCATTTAAAACAACTTTTTAAAAAAATATGAGAGTAATAAGCATAGTTTAATAATGAATTAAAAGATAACAAGGTATTGCATTAACCTCAGATTATCATGATAAAAACGGTTTGTGATAAAGATGATGCAATCTCACGTCAACTTTGAGCTCAAAGTAAAAAAGCGTATCTCAGACGTTGAGGGTGACTATTGGAAACTATCGACGACTGACGACATTGACCACGTACATAGTTTGTTGAGGACCAGTCGCTAAGTAATTGCTTGAAAGAGAAAGATGAAGAAGACGAAGTAGAAAAGAGGAATAAGGAGCGGAGAGAAAAGAACAGGAGAAAGAGAAAAAAGAAGACCAGGAGGATGAAGAAAAAGAAGGCCAGGAGGATGAAGAAAAAGAAGGAGAGGAGGATGAAGAAAAAGAAGGAGAGGAGGATGAAGAAAAAGAAGGAGAGGAGGATGAAGAAAAAGAAGGAGAGGAGGATGAAGAAAAAGAAGGAGAGGAGGATGAAGAAAAAGAAGGAGAGGAGGATGAAAAAAAAGAAGGAGAGGAGGATGAAGAAAAAGAAGGAGAGGAGGATGAAGAAAAAGAAGGAGAGGAGGATGAAGAAAAAGAAGGAGAGGAGGATGAAGAAAAGAAGGAGAGGAGGATGAAGAAAAAGAAGGAGAGGAGGATGAAGAAAAAGAAGGCCAGGAGGATGAAGAAAAAGAAGACCAGGAGGATGAAGAAAAAGAAGACCAGGAGAATGAAGAAAAAGAAGACCAGGAGAATGAAGAAAAAGAAGACCAGGAGGATGAAGAAAAAGAAGGCCAGGAGGATGAAGAAAAAGAAGGAGAGGAGGATAAAGAAAAAGAAGATGAGGAGGATGAAGAAAAAGAAGGAAAGAAGGATGAAGAAAAAGAAGGAGAGGAGGATGAAGAAAAAGAAGGAGAGGAGGATGAAGAAAAAGAAGGAAAGGAGGATGAAGAAAAAGAAGGAGAGGAGGATGAAGAAAAAGAAGGAGAGGAGGATGAAGAAAAAGAAGACGAGGAGGATGAAGAAGAAGTGGAGGAGGAAATCGAAGAGGGAAAAGTAGAAGAAGAAACAGATGATGATTATTAATAAGATGAGAAAGAAAGTGAAGGGAAAAGAAAATTAGAAGGAAAGGTAGAATAGTATGAACTCAATGGAAAATTAGAAGAAATAAATTAAATTTGATAATAAAAATAATGAGAAAAGATGGAATTAAATTATGGAGGAATATAATAAGATAAAAATACAGAAAATGAGACAGAACTAATAGGAGTGGATGACGATCATGCCTTTCAGCACATCAGTGAGCGACTCATAGCTGACTGCTTGTGCCAGGAACGGTGAACTAGAACAATCTCGACCCTTCACCTCTTCGTGGTGCCAACAGAAGCAGACTAATGTATCTGGCCAAGAGAACAGTGATAGAGAGGGTACAGATAGAGAGGGCAAGGATATAGAGAACAGTGATAGAAAGAGTAGGGATAGAGAGGGCAGGGATATAGAGAACAGTGATAGAGAGAACAGTGATAGAAAGAGTAGGGATAGAGAGGGCAGGGATAGAGAGAGTAGGGATAAATAGAGTAGGGATAGAGAGAGTAGGGATAAAGAGGGTAGTAATAGAAAGAGTAGGGACAGAGAGAGTAGGGATAGAGAGGAAAGGGTGAGAAAGAGTAGGGATAGAGAGAGAATGGATAGAGAGGGAAGGGATAGAGAGAACAGTGATAGAAAGAGTGGGGATAGAAAGAGTGGGGATAGAGAGAGTAGGGATAGAGAGAGTAGGAATAAAGAGGGTAGTGATAGAAAGAGTAGGGACAGAGAGAGTAGGGATAGAGAGGAAAGGGAAAAAGAGTAGGGATAGAGAGAAAATGGATAGAGAGGATAAGGATAAAGAGGGAATGAATCCAGTAGTTGAAGTTAGTGCCACCTTAAGATGGATGTGTTTGATGAAAATGCTCAGGTATTGCAGCTTTGATGTAAGAAACAACAAGTAGTCTCTACGCCCACTTGACGCATTTTAAGGACGGACGGTGAAGAGTAGTCGTGGAGTGAACGAAGAAGAACAAGAAGAAACAGAAGAGATAGAGAACAATAATGAAGGCAGATAAATTAAAATTAATAACAATAATAAAAGTGATAGAAAAGACAGAACGAAGTGGAAAAATAAGAAAAGATGAGGATATTGATCATACTAGCTGAAGAAGAAGAGTAGAAAGAACAATAACATGTGAAATAGGTACGTCTGTTGTGTGTGGGTTGATAATAGGAATAAGAAGTCTACAATTTCGTCATCATAATTCGACTTCATCATTGTCATCGTGATGTCCCCATACACCCTCAGTACAGAGAGAGAGAGAGAGAGAGAGAGAGAGAGAGAGAGAACCGAAAACATTCAGACCTGGAGTTATTTTATTTTCCATAGTAATCAGCGAGCAACAGTAATTATTTGAAAGAAGAAAAACAAGAAAGAATGTTAAAAAATAAGGAATCTGAGCATTAGAAAGTAGAGAATAAAGAGGGTACAGCAATTGAGAATAAGGTAAAGAAAAATATTAGTAGCCATAATTCTTCTACCTTTTAGCTCCCAGTGGAGCATAGGTCTTCAACAAACACTTTCCAAGTCGTTCTGTTTTTTGCAATTCTTTTAAGATCATTCCATGTCTTCCCCATCATCTTCATCTCTGCTTCAATCTGTCTTCTCCAAGAATTCCTTGGTCTTCCTCTTTGTCTTTTCCCCTGGGGATTCCAAAAAAGGGCCTGTTGTGTAATACTCTCAGTTGGTTTCCGTAGTGTGTGTCCTATCCATCGCCATCGTCTTCGCTGTATTTCTTTATCCACTGGTATTTGACCGGTACATTTCCATAATTCCACGTTTGTGACTTTGTCCTGCCATTTCCATCCCTTTATTCTGCGCAAGCATCTATTAATGAAAGTCTGTACCTTCGTGATTGTCAATTTTGTTATTCTCCATGTTTCACAGCCATATAATAGAACCGACTTAACATTGGAGTTGAAAATTTGTATTTTTGTATTTAGCCTAATTTCTTTGGATTTCCATATGTTTCCCAGTGCAATGAAAGCTCCTCTTGCTTTTGATATCCTTATTTTGGTATCGTTTTCTGTTCCTCCCTCTTTATCTATATTACTGCCCAGATATATATAAGATTGTACGTCTAGTAGAGGTATTTCTCCTAGTTTTATTTGGTTATTGCCAACTGCATTAATTCTCATAATGTTGGTCTTATCTCTATTAATCTTTAGTCCTAGCTGTTGTGATCTCTCATCTAATATACTCATTTTATCTTGCATCTGTTGGTGGCTGTGTGATAGGAGAGCTATGTCATCAGCAAAGTCTAAATCATCAAGTTGTTTGGTCAGTGACCACTGGATCCCATTTCTGTTGTTTTGAGTTATTTTCATAATCCAATCTATGGCCAGTAGAAAGAGAAATGGAGACAGAAGGCATCCTTGCCTTACTCCTGTTCTTATTTCAAATGCTTCTGTAAGCTGTCCTTCATGCACCACACTACATTTTGTTCCTTCATACATTGTTTTTATCAGGTTAATAAACTTTATGGGGATTCCATAATGACTCAGCAACTTCCAAAGCATTCTTCTGTCTAAACTATCAAATGCCTTTTCGTAATCTATGAATCCAATATAAAGTGGGGATTTTAGTTCTAAACTTTGTTCAACTATTATACGTAGAGTAGTTATTTGATCAGCACATGATCTGTTCTTCCTAAAACCTGCTTGTTCATCTCTCAAGTGTTTCTCTATAGCCTCTTTTAGTCTCTCCAGAATGATTCTGCCTAATATTTTTCCTGGCACTGATAGTAGCATAATTCCCCTATAATTTGTGCACTCCTGTAAACTTCCTTTCTTTGGTAGTTTGATCATATAACCTTCTCTCCAGTCTTTAGGTATTTCTTCCCTCTCCCAAATTTTATCCAATAGATTATGTAACATCTTGGTAGAGGTGATAATATCTGCTTTGATGGCTTCCGAAGGAATTTCATCTGGTCCTGTGGCTTTACCATCTTTTAACAGTTTGATGGCTTTCATTATTTCTTCTTTGCTTGGTTTTCCGCAGTTAACGTGTAATTCTTCTTCTGCTGGTAGTATATCTGGAGGATTATTTGAGCCAGGTCTGCTCAAAAGTTCTTCAAAGTGCTCCTTCCATCTCTCCATTTGTTCCTTTATATTACTAAGCAGATTTCCTTTCTTATCTTTGATAAAGGCGTTGATCTGTTTGTATTTTCCACCTAATTTCTTTGTGCTGTTGTACAGTTCTTTCATATTCCCTTTATTTGCTGCTTCTTCTGCCTCTTTAGCTAATTCATCTATATATTTCCTCTTATCCCTTTTAATGCATCTTCTCACTTCTTTGTTCACCTCTGTGTAAGCTTCCTGTGTCTTGGCTTTATTACTTCTTGTTTTGCTTTTATTTATGTCTGCTTTCTTGTTCTTTCTTTCTTTAATTTTATCCAGGGTCTCTGCTGTCATCCATGCCTTATTCTGGCGTTCTCTTTTCCCCAGTGTTTCTTCGCATGTCTCTTTCCATATATTTTTTACCTGTTTCCAATGATCTTCTATATTTATTGTATTTTCTAGTTGTTGGAGGACTTGGTATTTGTTTGATATTGTGACTGCGAATTTATCTTTAATTCCTTGTTCTTTAAGAAACCCTACATTGAAATACGTTCTGCCCTTATTCGTTGTAGTATACCTTTTTAATTTAATTTTAAGTTTGGCTAACAGAAGATGATGATCAGAAGCTATATCTGCCCCTCTATATACTTTTACATCCTGTAAGGATGACTTAAACTTATTATTAATACATATGTGATCAATTTGATTTTCCGTTCTATGATCTGGTGACACCCATGTAGCTTTGTGTATTCTTTTATGTTGGAATATTGTTCCTCCTAGGCTCATTTGATTAAGGGCGCAGAAATTCACAAATATCTCTCCATTCTCGTTTATATCTCCAAGTCCATGTTTTCCCATAATCTCTTCAAAGCCTCTGTTGTCTGATCCTACCTTAGCATTTAGGTCTCCCATCAAGATTATAATATCCTTGGCTCGTCTTGCATCCATCTGGCATTGTAGCTGTTTATAAAAATCATCTTTAACTGAGTCATCTTTATCGTTGGTTGGTGCATAGCATTGTATAATGTGTAATTTTATTTTGTTTTTGGTTGTTCTAAATGTTGCTCTCACCAGTCTTGGTCCCACTGCCTCCCATTCTATTAGTGTCTTCTGTGCGTTCTTTGATAGCATTATAGCTACCCCTTCGCTATGTTGTGCTCCTGGTTCCTGGTGTCCTGATGATAAAATCATCTCCCCTGTATTCAATTTTATTCTCTCCGCTCCCAGCCATCTTGTTTCACACATTCCCAGAATATCTATCTTGTAGTTGTTCATTTCTGCTGCCACTTGTGCCGCTTTTCCCTGTTCGTTAAGGGTACGAACATTCCAGGTGCCAATTCTGGATGATTTCCTGGTAGACAAAGGGTGAGTCGGCAACCCGGACTCCTTATGGCTTTCTCCGGATTGCGTCATACGTCTCTTAGACAGAGAGCCCTTCTCTTTCCTGGTTGACGGATTTACTTTATCTTTCTTTGACTTGTTCATGTTTGTGAAGTTTTTTCGGCTTATTTTTTTACAGTATGGGATAGCCAGTCCCATGCCTAACCCTCCTTTCTCGCCTCTTACGAACATGCCTGGTAGGGTACAGCGCCGCTATTCTTTACTTCCCTTTCGGGCCCCGGCAGCGCACGGGCGAGTAGCCATAATAATAAGGACAAAATCCGCGATTGTAAAGGTCACTGATGATAAATTATTATGAACAAAGTAATTCATTATATAACATATTGTCTTAAAAATTCACAAGTGGATAGGATACAACTATTACACCAAATATTTACACAATAACACACCTGGATATAACTAATTAATGTTAGTCACATATTTACACCAAATATTTACACAATAATCCACACCTGGATATAACTAATTAATGTTAACCATATATTTACATCAAATATTTACACAATAACACACCTGGATATAACTAATTAATGTTAGCCACATATTTACACGAAATATTTATAAAATAATCCACGCGCGGCTATAACTTTAACTAAATATTTATAAAATAATCTACACCTGGATATAATTAAATAATTTGAACCATATATACACCAAATATTTCCAAATAACCAACGCCAGGCTATACCTTTAACCAAATATTTGCAAAATAATCCGCATGTGGATATAATTTTTTCAACAATATATTTACGAAATAAGCAACTCTCAAGTTTCACACGCAAAATAATTATTAATTCACAATTTTAAAAACTACACATTTGTATTCCAGGTTGAGAAATAAAACAGTGGGACGATAACCCAAAATTCAACTAGTTGTCAAGGATTACTCCACCTGCACAGGTAGTAGTGACTATAGTAAGATGGAGGTCACAGTTTTTGTGGGCATAAACTTAGGGCTAGGCTACGTGACACGAACACGACCTGGCGAGACCTTGCAAGCAACGCAATCCCCTACTGAGGGGACAACGAGGGCCGGCTTCTTCGAGTGATTGTTGCTACAAAATTAAGTTCGAGGAAACGTGACGTGCTCTACTTCTGGACAAGCTTGTTAACTTTTACAGTATGATAAGCTGTGTAATAGGTACATGTGTTGTGTGTGGGTTGATAATAGGGGGAATAAGAAGTCTACAATTTCGTCATAATAATTCGACTTCATTATCCTATAACTCCGGCAGTCATTGAGGCACACTATATATAACAGACTTCATAGCATGTTCAATCTATACACTGAACAAATCTTTAAAAACATCACATAGATGCCAGGCCTAAACATTAATGGAAAGATAATCAATAACCTAAGATATGCTGATGATACTGTATTACCAGCAGAAAATCCTAAAGATCTACAACAATTACTTAATGAAATAAACACGACAAGCAAAAAATATGGACTAGATATGAATATCAATAAGACTAAAGCTATGATCATAAGCAAAGATAATACTAACAAACCTACAAGTGGATATCAAAGTTGAAGGAATAGACTTGGAGACAGTTCAGAGCTACAACTACCTTATGGAAAATGTAAAACTGATGAAATAAACAAAAGAATAGGAATGGCAAAACGAAAATGTAATGCCATGAAAAGTGTACTAACATCAAAACAAATAACACCGGGGCTAAAACTAAGAATAGCAAAATGTTATACTTCTCAATATTCCTGTATGGTCTAGAAACATGGACATTAGACACGAAAATTGAAGCATTTGAAATGTGGATTTATAGAAGAATAGATAGAATTGGATGGAAGGAATAGAGAACAAACGATGCAGTTTTAAAACAACTAAAAATTTAAAGAGAACTACTAAACACAATTAGAACAAGACAAATGACATTTGTGGGCCATGTTAAAAGACTCAACAGCCTTTCTAAGAGTAATATTGGAAATGAAAATGCAGGGTGGCAGGGGCAGACCAAGACTAACATGGACGAGTAACATCAAAAGATGGACAAGACAGCCTATGACAACCTGTACCATCAAAGCAAGAGACAGAGCGGAATGGCGTACCATGGTAGCCAACCTTTGATGCGGAGACGGCACTCAATGATAATGATGATGAATAGACTTCGTCAGTTTTCCCCATTTCTTTCTATCGTTTGCCATTCTTCTTTCCTTCCTCATTTGCCTTTCAGCGTCGAGGGGAGATATAATTTGCGATCTTTTGTTCGCCTCTGCTGCTGTTATGTTTCCTATTTTCAATATTTCGTCGATCCATTTTTTTCGTGGTCGGCCCTTGGGTCTGGTGTTCTCGCAATGTTTATTAAAGACCATTCGGTCAGTCTTTGGGACTGTAAAGTCGAGGACTGTTCCTTCTTTAATGTTATCTTCCCATCTCTTTCTTTTCCAATCTCTCCTTCATGCTTCTTCCCTAGTTCCTTGCCGAATGGTCTTTGCTAGGTCTCCCATTTCATTTTGTGTTTCCTCACAATAGTCAATAAATAATCATGTACTCCGATTGCTTGTTATAGCTCATTTGATAACTCTTTCATTTATGATACGATCTAAGTATGAGATACCCAAAATCTGACGATAACATTTCATTTCCGTAAAGTTGATGTTCTTCTGTAGGTGTTCTGTAAGGGTCAGCGTTTTGCTAAGCAAAAACGAAAAGGAAAATGGGGATGGATGGGCCACACGTTGCGAGACCACCAAGCAATATTGCAAGACAGTTAATGAATTGGAACCCACAAAAAACTGGGAAAGTTAAAAAGCCCCAGTGGCTCTGGAGAAGAACCGTCGAGACAGAAGCAGAGGCTACTATATCTCTTATAGTTGAGAACGTCACGCAAGTTGGGTGGGTTTTCCGGTTCGATTTTCTCTCCGCGAGCCTCGGCAAACCTATCGTTCGCTGTGGGATTAATACAGAAGAAGAGGGATATCCCTTAACTATCACTGAGGTGAAGTGAGGGCACCATAGAGATCCCTTAACTGTGATTATGGTGAAGTGAGGGCACCATAGAGATCCTTTAACTATCATTGTGGTGAAGTGAGGGCACCAAGTAGATCCTTTAACAATCATTGTGGTGAAGTGAGGGCACCATGGAGATCCCTTAACTATCATTGTGGTGAAGTGAGGGCACCATGGAGATCCCTTAACTATCATTGTGGTGAAGTGAGGGCACCAAGTAGATCCTTTAACTATCATTGTGGTGAAGTGAGGGCACCAAGTAGATCCTTTAACTATCACTGAGGTGAAGTGAGGGCACCATAGAGATCCCTTAACTGTGATTATGGTGAAGTGAGGGCACCATAGAGATCCTTTAACTATCATTGTGGTGAAGTGAGGGCACCAAGTAGATCCTTTAACAATCATTGTGGTGAAGTGAGGGCACCATGGAGATCCCTTAACTATCATTGTGGTGAAGTGAGGGCACCATGGAGATCCCTTAACTATCATTGTGGTGAAGTGAGGGCACCATGGAGATCCCTTAACTATTATTGTGGTGAAATGATGGCACTATTTTTGCTGCAGTATACACCTCACACTCTCTCTTTTGAAATAAAACTCGCGAGTCTCACACGTCGTGGCAACTGCTTTGACAAACTGGCCCTCTGGTTCTATCGTGAGCCCTCCCCGACATACACCAGTAATGATACTATGTGTCGTAAAAATAGTTTTTTTATTTTATTTTAAAGAGTTTGTTTGTTTTCATTGTTTTCTTTTGCCATCCGGTCATTGTTGCTGTCACTATCTTCAGATAGTGTTTTATCTCCCTAGTTTCTATATTTTTGTTGATCGTCAACGAAGGTTCCCGAGCAATTATTAGAAAGTAAAGGAACGAATATTGTCGTGGCCAGCGGTCGCCTAGGCAATACATGAGATAATGGGGCACATTTCTAATGATCATCAACACATTTTGGGAGCCGCGATAACTCAGAGGTTAGTGAACCGGAACAGAAAGGACAAGAGGTTAAGTTCGATACTGATAGTCAGCTTCTGGGTTCACCCAGCTGTAAATGGGTACCGGATTTATTTTCAGGGAAAGTAAAGCAACACTGACGTAATACCGACCACAATACCCCAAAAATAATGTGTCGAAGGTCTATAAAAAATATGGTCACTAACACCATATTGCCTATACGCCACTTGGCATGACAGGGCTCTTAGACCCAGATCAACAAATGTTTGGGTCATAAACTCTATGTTTATTCCAACTCGTTGCGATCAATGTTAAACATGGACTAAAAAGATCAAGAAAGAAAACTGACAACATGTCATAAGAGATGCCCCAGAAAAGCTGTGAACACAACACGAAGAGATCATGTAAAGAACAATGAAATCAGAAACAACATTGGAATTCTACTAGTAATCGAATTCATAGAGAGACAAAGATTAAAGTGGTTCCAACATTTAAGCGCATGAATTCCACATCATCATCACCATGTACCATGCCGGTTGGCGTAGGCGATCATGTCCCTCCACAATCTTCTATCTACAGTGCATCGTATCAGTTCTGTTGTTGACTGTTGTGCCATGACACCAAGCTATCCAGTATTTTCTCTCTTTGTCGTCCGCGATCTCTCTTTCCTTTTATTTTGCCAGTTGTAACCAAGTATTCCAACTTTCCTCTTCTCATGATGTGCCCGAAAAATGTTGATTGCTTCTTTCTGATGTTTTTTAAGAGCTCCCTTTTTGTGTTAGCCTCTTTGAGAACTTCTTCATTGGTCTTTTTAGCTGTCCAGGGAACTTTCAACATTCTTCTGAGAAATCCCGTCTCTGTGGCCTCTAATCGTCTTTTCATTTGTTTGTCTACTGTCCATGATTCGCTTCTATAGGTCAGAATTGGTTCTATATAGCACCGATGAACTCTCTTTCTCATTTTTATTGACATAGATTTGTTGCATAAGATATTTTTCATTTTCTGAAATGCTATTTTTGCCTGAGCTATTCTGCTTTTTATTTCTGTGGTGCATCTCCCATCTGATGTAATTATTATGCCCAAGTATTTGAAACGTTTTACTTTTTCAGATTTGTCTCGTTTATTTTTATGCTGCATGATGGTGATGATTGTTTCTTCGATATAACCATTACTTCTGTTTTCTTACTATTCAGACTGAGACCTTTCTTGTTGCCTTATTTTACTATTATGTCTATCATTTCTTGTAGTTCGTTCTCTGTCTCTGCTATTAAGACTGTGTCATCCACATATCGCAAATTATTTATTTTGTGACCGTTGACTTCAATTCCTTTTTTATCTACTATTGATCTCATAATATATTCGCATTCCATATAATTCCACAACACCAGCGTCAAAATCTTATAACAAACTAGAACAACAAAGAAATAGAGGTAGATCAAGAAAAAGATGGACCGAGAGAATTTACGACAAAATAAAACAATACCATATCACTATGTACCAATCCGTCGAAAGTGTCCTTGTTAGAAAACATATAATTGACTTACACCTGCGACGTTTACAGGCAAGAAGCAGTACATGACAAAAGAAATAAGAAGGAAGAAGATTACGTCAGCCCCGTCTTTATTTACCAGAAAATTCCAGTACAAGTATAAGGGTGGGAGAACCCAGAAGCCGTCGATCGGGATCAAACCCCGACCCCTTCTTCTCAGTGGTTTACCAACCACCGCTCTATCGCTGCTTCCGAGCATATCATTTTATTGCTATAGTTAGTCGAAGGCCCCGGTATCACTGCAAACGAATTAAAATCCATAATTGCCAACCGCTCGTGCAAGTGGAATCATCCGAATTAACATCTCATAGAATATCCAAACAGATAAAGACAGCTGCAGTCATCATCAGAGCAAACACAGCACACGTCAAAAGACATAAGGTGTATGCATCGAAAGTGAACGCATCTGAATTGTCCTTCGTCATACGATATCATCATTCATCGCAAGCAATCGGAATATAGAAACACCATCCGGATGAAAAGCACAGCTTACGGTGTGCACAGAGCACTAAACTCAGTAGCTCCGGCAGCAAACCGGATTTAGAATATGAGGAAACTGCAACAAGGAACACTTTTCAGACAGTGCCTCAACGGTTCCTGCCACCTATCCGCCATATTGGCCGAAATATCATTGTGTAGAGTCAAACCTTTATTACCATATGGAGATAAGACTTTTGCCGAAATGTCGTGGTTTGTCTTGTCTCTCTATAGGTTTGGCTGCTCAATATCCTGTTAATGTTTATTGTACACATTTAATTCCGTACTAATGACCTTTCCCAATAAAAGTACCAATACTTATTTTAATGCTTTGAGCTAAATTGTTTGATTGGTAAGTCTTGTCTCCACATGCACCTTGCTACGGGATGAATCAGCTCACAGCTGAATGGGATAAGTCAAGTCATTTCTAGTTCTTTTATTCTTCTTTCCTACGTCATTTGCCGTTCATCTTTGTGGGCACTAACACAATAGTTCCTTTGTGTCACACTCGAGGCACACTGGGCTGGTTGTTAATTTGTACATGTTCTCTTCTTACATTGCTAGGTTACATTTGTCCGCACTCTGGTCTTGTTCTCTGTCTTTCTATTTCTTACCCTTCTTTACTACTATTACCACTACTACTACTACTACTACTACTACTACTACTACTACTACTGCCAATAATACTAATACTAATCATATTGATATTACAACTACTACTACTTTTAATACTACTACTGAAACTACTATTACCACTAATACTACTACTACTATTAGTAATATGGGAGTCGCGATAGCTCAGTGGTTAGTGAACTGGATTTTAGTTCACTAAGGACAAGAGGTAGGGTTCGATCCCAACCGACGGCTTCTGGTTTACTCATCCTTTAATGGGTACCGAATTTTTTTTCTGGGAAAGTAAAGCAGCACGGGCGTGATACCGACCACATTACCCCAAAAATCACGTGCCGAAGGTCTGTAAAATGTATTGTCACTAACACCATATTCACTACACGCCACTTGGTGTGACGGGGGTACTTTTTTTTTTTTTTTACTTTCAGTAATAGGAATCTCTTTACATAGGGCTTCGCAAAAGGAGGAATCTGATCATCAGAAGTGTCCCCTGTCGAGCAAGTGTGCCAGTCCTTTAGCTTCTCACTACTGTAAGGGAGGTGGGCCCGCCTGAGTCATGATTCCCAGGCGTCGACCTGCTGCTGCATTGACTCTAAAGCTTACAATATATCATCATCATCATCATCAAGTACCTGGCCTGCTGGCATAAGTGATCATGTCTCTCCACAACTTTCGATCTCGACAATTATTTATCATTTCTGTTGTTGACCTTCTGCCAAGCCATTCACTTAAGCTGTCTGGTATATTTTCCTCTTGCTTCCCTCTATCTCTTCGTCCCTCAATTTTTCCAGTTGTTGCAATATATTCCAGTTGTTCTCTTTTCATTACATGGCCAAAAAATGATGATTGTTTCTTCCTAATATTGGAAATTAGCTCTCTTTTTGCTTTGACCTCTCTCAGAACATCTTCATTACTCTTCTTAGCTGTCCATGGTATTCTCAATATTCTTCTATAGAATCACATTTCTACAGACTCCAGTGGTTTTCTTGTTTGTTGTCCTATTGTTTACAATATATTTTGGGCACAAAATACCTACACTTACTCTACGCAACACTCCTTCTTACTATTCACAACTGCTTATATAATTACCACTACTACTATTATTAAACATTACTCTGTTATGGAAAGACTATAGTAATATTTGTGTACATTCATGTTTATGCGAATATCATCATCATCATGTGCCATAACGGTTGGCGTAGGCGATCATGTCCTTCCACAATCTTCTATCTATAGTGCATCTTATCAGTTCTGTTGTTGACTGTTTTCCATGCCATGGCATCAAGCTATCCAGTATTTTATCTCTTTGTCGTCCGCGATCTCTCGTTTATGCGAATATAAGAAAAAAAGTAAAGTACCCCCGTCACGCCAAGTGGCGTATAGGGAACATGGTGTTAGTGACCATAAATTTTACAGACCTTCAGCACACGATTTTGGGGTAATGTGGTCGGTATTACGCCAGGTCCGCTTTACTCCCCTATAAAAATATCCGGTACCCATTGAAGGCTAGGTGGAACCCGAAAGCCGTGGGTTGGGATCGAACCCTGACAGAAATTAACTCATTTAATCGAAGGCTGAGTGGTCTAGGGGTAGCATGTCGGTCTTTAGATAAGAAGACCCCTGGTTTGAATCTCTCCATAAATGTGAATTTACTCTTCGAATACGAGGTTTCTTCGAGACTATTCTCTTCCGTCAACCGTCTGCGCAACCGACGTTCGTGCAACCCGTGTTCGATTCCCGCTGGAAGCAGTGTGAGTTTTACTTGTGGTTGGAAAAAAATAACCCCCGCGGTCGACCCAGCCGCTGACAGAAATGGGAACCGGGGTAATACTCTTGGAAGGTGAGGAATACAGCCTCGAGTCATAAGTTTCGATGCTTGAAGCGACACTATCCAGAAGTCTCCGAACACTTCTGGATAGACGACCGAGCACATATGGGCGAAAATTCGTGTTCTAAAACGCCGATTGACGTCTAGTACTTTACCTTTATTCTTCTCGGACTCTGAGTAATGGGTTCAGATGTCCGGCCGTCTAGGATAACGGCGAAAAAAAAAACAGATTCTCTGTGTGCACTCTGAGCAGGTTAAAGAATCCTTGTCATTAAGAAGTATAAAAGAGATAGCCCCTGAAATATATTTATAATATTATAACTAAATTATAAAAATTTAGCCCCTAAATTATAACTATGCCGAAGTTGTATGCGTCGGACAGAAAGACGCAATATTGCGACTTGTCGTAAACTAGCAACACAACACATCTCACATACGGGTGAAAACCGAGGAGTAGAAGAAGAAGACTCATTTGACAGTTTATGTTGAGGCAAAAAAAATAAAGAAATGAGATGTCTTCGAAGGACAATAATGTGTCTTCATTTAATAATGAGATGTCTTTGAAGAATAATGAAGTGTTTTCATATAATAATGAGATGTCTTCGAATGACACTTATTCTAACCACAAAAGAGAGCGAGAAATCTCTAGAAAAACGTCATTAAATGCATGAATACATGAGATATGTCATTAGCAAAGTCTAAGTCATTAAGTTGCTTGGTCAGTGACCACTGGATTCCATTTCTGTTGTTCTGGGTTATTTCATAATCCAATCTATAGCCAGAAGAAAGAGAAATGGAGACGGAAGGCATCCCTGCCTTACTCCTGTTCTTATTTCAAATGTTTCTGTAAGCTGCCCTTCCTGCACAACACTATAATTCATCCCTTCATACATTGTTCTGATTAGGACAATAAACTTTATGGGGATTCCGTAATGACTCAGCAACTTCCAAAGCATTCCTCTGTCTAAACTATCAAATGCATTTTCCTAATCTATGAATCCAATATAAAGTGGGGACTAGTTCTAAGCATTGTTCAGCTATAATCCGTAAGGTATTTATTTGATCAGCACATGATCTGTTCTTCCTAAAACCTGCTTGTTCATATCTCAAATATTTCTCTATGACCTCTTTTAGTCTCTCCAGAATGATTCTGCTTAATATTTTTCCTGGCACTGATAGTAGCATAATTCCCCTATAATTTGTGCACTCCTGTAAACTTCCTTTCTGTGGTAGCTTGATTGTATAACCTTCTTTCCATTCTTTAGGTATTTCCTCTCTTTTCCATATTTTATCTAATAGATTATGTAACATCTTGGTAGAGTTGCTAATATCTGCTTTTATGGCTTCCGAAGGAATTTTATCAGGTCCTGTGGCTTTACCATTTTTCTTTTCCCTTTCTGCTGCCACCTGTGCAGCTTTTCCTTGTCCATTTAGAGCATGTACATTCCAGGTGCCAATTCTGAAGAATTTTCTGGTAAATAAAAGGTTAGTCGGCGACCCGGACTCTTTCCGGCTTTCTCCGGATTGCGTCATACATCTCTTAGATAGAGAGCGCTTAACTTTCCTGGATGGCAGATTTACTATTTTTTTTTTTTTACTTTTCTTTGACTTGTCCAAGTTTGTGAAGTTTTTTGGGGCTTATTTTTATCCATTAAGGGTAGCGAGTCCCATGCCCAACCCTCCTTAGTCATCTCTTACGAACATGCCTGGTAGAGAACAGCGCTTCAATTCTTTACTCTCCTTTCTGGCCCCGGCAGCGCACGTGCGTAACAAAGGATTGCACACCATTAATTATATGTTCATCTATTATTACACATAACTGGTAATTGATTAATATGTTAGTTATGACTTATCGTTAACTCATTTCGCGTCACATGTGATTACATATCACCAGTTGATTACTACACACCACTGATTGAATATGGTTCATAAAATTATTCACTTTAGCATGTGGTTACAGTTCAACAACTGATTACATTTTACCATTAGATTAAACACTACAGGTAAAATCAACAATTACATATATCCTCACAGCTTTTTTATCAGCCTGACCGGTCCGGATCGCGCTCTGTTGACACTGGGCCCCGAGAGACATATTTTTAAAGTAATTAAAAACTGGTTTTTTAAAAAAAATCTTTTTCTGATTGTGTTGATTGGGCTGATTGCGTTCTGGTAATCTTAAACAAAAAAAAAAAAACAAAAAAAAAAAAACCCACATATCACTAGTTATCATACCAACTAATTATTGCATCATAAACTCACCACATTTGAATGCTGTACACAACTATGACAGTACGTTCCCATTGGACAAGAAATATGAACACAGTAGTCTATCCTTATGTGTCGTAACACCACACTCTAGCCATCGTAAAAGCGACTAACCCATCGTAGAGGTAAGAACTCAAAGTAAATATAAAAGAAACATGAACTATAATTTGGAATCATGCTCTCTGACGTGAACTCTTTTGTCACAGAGACACGTGATTGACCGATTGAAAACTTATTAAAAGTTATATATGCCAATTACATTTTTGTAAACAACATATTAACTTCTAACTGTAACAATGGCTTCCAAACATAACGACACAAAAGCCAGAGATATAACAGTAGTGTCTTTTAAGTCAACGAGAATTAGGTCATGGTAACACCGTTTTCAAACACCTGGGACAAAGTGTGAGATTTTCTCTCCAGGTATTCGAAGCTGAGGGAAGTACACTGTGACCTTTCGTCATTCTCGCACACTAGATTCGTGTGATCCGAGACACAAGCGAGGGTGACGTGGCAAGAGGTCCCAGCACGGGGGCTGTGTAGATACCGCCCCTTTATTGCACACCTACGTGAACGTGTATACCGATTGGGTTCGATTCACTTAAAGTGGGTATTGATTACCCTTCTTTTGGTTTGATTGCTGTTATATGCTTAATGCTTATTATCTTGTTATGTTTTATCGCGCTGACTGGGTGAAAATTCTAGAATGCTATTTCATATTTCTTAATAGCAAAAAGACATAAGTAATTGTAGCAACAAAGAAGAGAATATCACAGCAATGCACAATAAAGACAGGTGGAACAATATCAAAACAGGTAAATGAATTTAAATATCTGGTAACAATCTTAACCTCGGATGGTAGATGTACAACAGAGGTGAAGAATGGCTCAGGCAAACGCAATTTTCAAGAAAATGAAGACGATACTATGCGATCCATTTTTGACATTAGAAACAAGGAAAAGCGTTCTTAAATGTTGTATAGAGCTCAGTCTTAACATATAGATGTGAATCATGGACAATAGGAGAACAAACAAGAAAATCACCGAAAGCTGTAGAAATGTGGTTTTACAGAAGAATGTTGAGATTACCATAGAAAGCTAAGAAAAGTAATGAAAACGCACTGAAAGAGGCCAAAGCAAAAAGAGAGCTAATTTACAATATTAGGAAGAAACAATATATATTTTTTGGCCATGTAATGAGAAGAGAACAGCTGGAATATGGAATATATTGTGACAACAGGGAAAATTGAGGGACGAAGAGATCGAGGGCAGCAAAGAGAAAAGATATTAGCCAGCTTAAGAGAATGGCTTGGCAGAAGGTCAACAACAGAAATGATAAATAACTGTCGAGATCGAAAGTTGTGGAGAGACATGATCACCTACGCCAGCAGGCATGGTACTTGATGATGATGCTTTCATCTGTGTTGTTTTGATTATCAATTTTGAATTGATCAACATCCTACTTCATCTGTACGTGTTGGTCTCAGAAATAAGCTAACCGGCATGGGACCAACCGGCCTTGGGAAGAACCGGCATGGGACCAACCGGCCTTGGGAAGAACCGGCATGGGACCAACCGGCCTTGGGAAGAACCGGCATGGGACCGACCGGCCTTGGGAGGAACCGGCATGGGACCAACCGGCCTTGGGAAGAACCGGCATGGGACCAACCGGCCTTGGGAAGAACCGGCATGGGACCAACCGGCCTTGGGAAGAACCGGCATGGGACCAACCGGCCTTGGGAAGAACCGGCATGGGACCAACCGGCCTTGGGAAGAACCGGCATGGGACCAACCGGCCTTGGGAAGAACCGGCATGGGACCAACCAGCCTTGGGAAGAACCGGCATGGGACCGATCGGTATGGTCAAATGAAAAGAAATCGAAATGGAAAGACAAATAAGATTCCAGTTATGTTTTTACATAACAATATACATAACAACAGGAAGATATACATCAGGAGAATGAAATAAAACAAGAGGAAAGTATACAACAACAGGAGAAAGATATAAAACAGACGGAAGGCATTCAACAACAGGAGGCAGACATAAAACAGGAGGAAGACTTACACAAACAGAAATAAATACTAAAAAAAGAAGGAAAGCATGCAACAACAAGAGGAGAATAAAAAAACTGGAGGAAGATATAAAATAGGAGGAAGGTATATAACAACAGGAAGAAGATATACAATTGGTTGAAGTCATATAACAACAGGAAGAAGATATACAATTGGTTGAAGTCATATAACAACGGGAAGAAGATATACAATTGGTGGAAGTCATATAACAACGGGAAGAAGATATACAATTGGTGGAAGTCATATAACAACGGGAAGAAGATATACAATTGGTGGAAGTCATATAACAACGGGAAGAAGATATACAATTGGAGGAAGTCATATAACAACGGGAAGAAGATATACAATTGGTGGAAGTCATATAACAACAGGAAGAAGATATACAATTGGTGGAAGTCATATAACAACGGGAAGAAGATATACAATTGGTTGAAGTCATATAACAACGGGAAGAAGATATACAATTGGTGGAAGTCATATAACAACGGGAAGAAGATATACAATTGGTGGAAGTCATATAACAACGGGAAGAAGATATACAATTGGTTGAAGTCATATAACAACGGGAAGAAGATATACAATTGGTGGAAGTCATATAACAACGGGAAGAAGATATACAATTGGCGGAAGTCATATAACAACGGGAGGAAGATATAAAATTGGAGGAAGGTATAAAATTGGAGGAAGGTACATCACAACGGGAAGAAGATATAAAATTGGAGGAAGGTGTATAACAACGGGAGAATGACATAGAACAAAACATATAACAACAGGAAGACATAGAACACGAGGAAGGTATTCAACAACAGGAAGAAGACATAAAACAGGAAGGAGACATACAACAACAGGAGGAAGACATACAACAACAGTAGGAAGACAGAAACATGGAAGTGACAACCTAGATATCCCCACTTAATGTGTTTGATGCTAGAGGACCAAATATATAGATCGACGAAAGGAAACAGGGTTACTTCTGATGATCAAGTTCCCTGATGTTGCCAAAGCTCTATATAAAGATATTCCTCCCAGAGTTTAACAGGTAACTATTTACCGATGCAACATTGTTTGAGGAGGGAGGAAGGGGTGTAGAGGTAAATGAAATGTTCATAGCTTTTCATTCTCCAGGTGATGCGGTTACTGAATGTCAAGATCGTCTCTGTGATTTAGGTAGTTCTCATTTCGATACCACTGCATTACTGCGTCCAATATCACACATACACGTGGTTGCCCTATTATCGCAAAGTTGGTCTTGGGTGCGACCGAGTTTCCGGCGGTATAACTGGGCAGAGAGGAGGTGAGCCCGTATAGATGCAGGACCAAAGCTTACTGGTGTGTAGTACACGCCATGGGCGTCATCCACTCACCTTCACTCTCTCTTGAGTGAGTGCCATTTTCTTCTGTCTTAATATTATCTCTTTAGGAACGCCCTGTGGACGGAGCGGAATTTGTAGTCTCTAAACGTTTTCAGATCCTCTTCCGGTGAACACAGAGGACCGACGCCTTCAGTTGGATGAAAAGACCACCATGCCATATATACACCATGCCTGTGGTATATGACACAGATACAAGTGGCCCAGAACGTGACGATCCTCTGTCAATACAAATATCCCACACATGACACTCCTGAAAGCGCGGAGCAAGTGCCAGGAGACTGAGTTGGTGTGGACTGATACGATTCTGCCTGATTTACGATCTGGAGGAAGAAGCACATGGAGGGTCGACACGTCGGCAGAGGCAGGCAGAGCCACAGTGTGACCTGGAGGGAAGGTGCGAAACAATGAAGCAGGTGTAAATTACATCCTGGGTTGGGAAGATAGTTCACAGCCGTCTCCCCTCTACCCTGATTGACACTGCCATGTAAAAGTAAAGTAGAATACTTGAAACGGCGTCTAATCACAGATGTTTTCACCCATATGTCCTCGGCCGCCTATTAAGAAGGGTTCGGAGACTTCTGAATAGTGTCGCTTCAAGCATCGAAACTTGCGGTACTCTTCACCTTCCCATAGTACTGCCCTGGTACCCATTTCTGTCAGTGGCTGGGTCGACCACGGGAGTAATTTTTTTTCCCAACCATGAATACAACTCACAATACTTCCAGCGGGAATCGAACACAAGTTGTCCTAGCATCGGTAGCCCAGTCCGGATGGTTTTCCTAACTAGTCTAACAAAGCCACCCCCCCCCCCCCGTCCTCCTTTCCTACCATGTACACAACGCCAATGCAACCAACAGCTGCTGGCGTTCATCTCAAAATGAATTTACAACTATGTGAATTGTGAAATTCTGAATTGAGAAACTCTGTCAACACCTTTTATGTGTGAAGAAAATATCTTACCTTCTCCGTTTCGCTCTTTAAGCTTACAATTATGTTTAATTGTGATATCACATCAAAAATCAGATTTCACTACCCAGAGAGAGGTTAACATCAGATTTCACTACCCCGAGAACTTAACATCAGATTTCACTACCCCGAGAACTTAACATCAGATTTCACTACCCAGAGACCGAGGGAGGGTACAGACAAAAAGAAACCACGGATTCAAAGCTATAATGGTTTCCTTCTTGTCCAGTGGCCGATGTCTTACCTCCAGAACATCCATCCCCCCTTCCCTCTAGAGCACCCAGTCTTCCCCTCCCATTGATGCTAGTAATAAATTAGATTAATATTGATTAGAATACATATTTCAAGATCAATATAGCTGTAGAACACCAAGTCATAAAACAAGCAACAAACTTCATGTTTCTGGGAACATTATCTAAAGTTCGTCATATCAATAAAGAAAGTAGGCATTCGATGAAAGAAGGAAAACTAAATATTGGGTCAGCTATCCCCTGTACTTCAACTCAAAACAGTACCTATTCATCATCATCAAGTACCGGACCTACTGGCGTAGGTGATCATGTCTCTCCACAACTTTCGATCTCGGCAGCTATTTATCATTTCTGTTGTTGACCTTCTGCCAAGCCATTCTCTTAAGCTGTCTGTTATTTTTTCTCTTTGCTTCCCTCTATCTCTTCGTCCCTCAATTTTTCCAATTGTTACAATATATTCCAGTTGTTCTCTTTTCATTACATGGCCAAAAAATGATGATTGTTTCTTCCTAATATTGGAAATTAGCTCTCTTTTTGCTTTGACCTCTCTCAGAACATCTTCATTACTCTTCTTAGCTGTCCATGGTACTCTCAACATTCTTCTGTAAAACCACATTTCTACAGACTCCAGTGATTTTCTTGTCTGTTGTACAGTACCTATTACAACCATGACAAATCTTATTCAGAGTATGTTCATTCCAACATTGTGCTACCAATGCTAAACATGGTAACTTACAACTAAGCATAAAAGAAAGCTTGTCACTACAGAGATGAGGTGTCTAAGAAAAGCGCTTGGAGTGAAAAGAAAAGACAGAATCAGAAATGATATTATGAGAGAAAGATTGGGCATTGAACCAAAAGTAAGCTACAAAGAGAAACAACAAATAAACTGGTTTGTCTGTCTAGAAAAAATGCCGCGCGATTACTTATCATAAAAAAGTAAAGTACCCCCGGCACGCCAAGTGGCGTATAGGGAAATATGGTGTTAGTGACCCTGTATTTTACAGACCTTCAGCACATGATTTTTGGGGTAATGTGGTCGGTATTACGTCCGTGCTGCTTTACTTTCCCAGAAAAAATCCGGTACCCATTTAAGGCTGGGTGTACCCGGAGGCCGTCGGTTGGGATCGAACCCTACCCCTTGTCCTTTGTAGCCCGATTACACTAACCACTGAGCTATCGCGTCTCCCGATTACTTATCATACAAAGTAGATAATACAGGGTGTTTATAAAGTCTCACTACACTTGGTATCTAGGGCAATTTGAAAAAAAAATGTTTATGACGTCATCACAATATGTGCTCCCACTGTCAATGAAATTTGTTGAATAAGTTTATTGCTACTGGAAATGTGGAAGATGCTCCACGATCTGGTAGGCCTGCTGTGAATGATGAAATATGTTTAGATATCCAAGACAGAATCCTTAAAAGTCCAGACAAGTCATTAAGAAAACTGTCGCAACAAGTGAACTTACCATTGAGCACATATTGTGATGACGTCATAAACATTTTTTTCAAATTGACCTAGATACCAAGTGTAGTGAGACTTTATAAACACCCTATACAATGAGAAGGGATAAGAGCGAGAGGCAGACCCAGATGGACAGACAACATCAAAGAAACGCTACAATAACGTCAGTTGACAATGACTGAAGCTGTCAAAAGAGCAAGAACCAGAATTTTGTATCTCCCTCGACAACAGAACGGGTAAAAGAGGAAGTGAAGAAAGAGAGAAAGAGAGAAAGAGAGAGAGAGAGAGAGAGAGGGGAGCGAGAGAGAGAGAGAAAGAAAGAAAGAAAGAAAGGATTAACTAATTTAATATGACTTAATTGTAAAAAAAAAATATATTTTCTACTAACAGAAAAGTGCTTAAAGAATTAAGAAGTACACTGTTCCAACTAATTTGAATATGCCATAATTTAATATTTCGATTTTTGTTGTTGTTGGACAAAGACAGAAGGAGATAAGAACAAGAGTAAGCCAGACTGAAAACTGCTGACAGTGTATAGGCTAATGAGAGATACTTATAACTATGAGAGTCACTGTCAGTGAATTATAAGCGACAAAGTCTCTTTTATTTTTTTATTTTAAGTGATGGAAATCCACTAGAACAGCAATTTGGCCGAAAACACGTAAAAAACTCTCAAGACGAAAAATAAAGAATCAAAATGAAGAAATAAAAGAAGAAGAAGTAAAGTAAATAAAAGAAGAAGAAGTAAAGTAAGCAAAAGAAGAAAAGAACATAAGAAAGCTATTTTGTAAAGTAAGAACACAAAAATACAATTCCATTCAAACAAACAACCGTTGCTAGTTAAGTCATTTGGTAAAAAAAATTACAGTGCAATGACGATGTTCCTGTCAAGTGCCATTCCTACCACATTCCGTACACCTACGCCTATTCTATAGTTTTCTGCTTGAAATCAAACCTAGCCCACTTAACATAAGGGCCGGATCTTTGGTATATCTCTTTTTATTGTTATCAACATCAAACTTCTTTTGCCACCACCTTCTTCATTTTGTGGTCACCTCCATTCTTTTGTCACCACCTTCTTTATTTTGTGGTCACCTCCATTCTTTTGTCACCACCTTCTTTTATTTGTAGCCACATCCATTCTTTTGTCACCACCTTCTTTTATTTGTAGCCACATCCATTCTTTTGTCACCACCTTCTTTTATTTTGTAGTCACCTCCATTCATTTGTTACCACCTTCTTTATTCTGTAGCTACCCCCATTCTTTTGCCACCACCTTCTTTTATTTTGTAGTCGCCTCTACACTTTTGCCACCAATTCTTCATTGTGTAGTCACCTCCATTCTTTTGCCACCATTTCTTCATTTTGTAGTCACCTCCATTCCTTTGTCACCACCTTCTTCATTTTGTAGCCACCTCCATTTTTCTGCCACCACCTTCTTCATTTTGTAGTCTCCTCCATTCTTTTCTCACAATCTTCTTCATTTTGTAGTCACCTCCATTCTTTTGTCACCACCTTCTTCATTTTGTAGTCACCTCCATTCTTTTGCCACCACCTTCTTCATTTTGTAGTCACCTCCATTCTTTTGTTACCACCTAATTTATTTTGTAGCCACCTCTATTCTTTTGCTTCCACCTTATATTTTTTGTAGCTATCTCCATTTTTTCACCATTTTCTTTTTATTTAGTCACCCCCATTCCTTTTGCTACCTTCTTCTTTCTTTTGTAGTCACCTCCATTCTTTTGCCACAGCATTCTTTCTTTTGTAGTCACCTCTATTCTTCTGTCACTACTTGCTTCCTATTGTGGTCACCTCCAATCTTTTGTCATTACTTTCTTCCTTTTGTGGTCACCTCCAATCTTTTGCCACCACCTTCTTCATTTTGTGGTAACCTTCATTCTTTTGCCACCACCTTCTTCATTTTGTAG
This sequence comes from Megaustenia siamemsis, assembly GCA_032433765.1. Classification (NCBI taxonomy): domain Eukaryota; kingdom Metazoa; phylum Mollusca; class Gastropoda; order Stylommatophora; family Ariophantidae; genus Megaustenia; species Megaustenia siamemsis. The sequence goes on from JAVIAB010000001.1 coordinate 25,838,848, forward strand.
TCACCTTCATTCTTTTGTCACCACCTTCTTCATTTTGTAGTCACCTCTATTTTTTTGCCACCACCTTCTTCATTTTGTAGTCACCTCTATTTTTTTCCACCACCTTTTTCATTTTGTAGTCACCTCTATTTTTTGCCACCACCTTCTTCATTTTGTAGTCACCTCTTTTTTGCCACCACCTTCTTCATTTTGTAGTCACCTCCATTCTTTTGTCACCATCATCTTTCTTTCGCAGCCACCTCTAATCTTTTGCACAATCTTCTTTCTTTTGTAGTCACCTACATCCTTTTGTCACTACCCTCTTTCTTTTGTAATCACCTCCAATCTGTTGTCACTCCTTTTTTTTTTTTTGGTCTTCTCCAATCTTCTGTCACTACTTTCTTCCTTTTGTAGTCACCTCCATTATGTTATCTCTACCTTCTTCCATTTTGTAGACACCTCCATTCTTTTGTTACACTTTCTTCCTTTTGTGGCCACCTTCATTCTTTTGTAATCACGTACTTCAATTCATTTTTCATGATAAACTTTCATATATTACATTCGTTTCATTCATTATCATCTACGTTTACCTTTCATTTGTCACATATTGTCCATTTCTGTAATCACTTTTCTTCTTACTTTCAACCTTACTTTCCTTTCCTTGTCATCAATTTAAGTTCTATGTCATCATCTATATTCCCTTGTCATTATTTCGATTTCCTTGTCATCATCTATATTCCCTTGTTACCTCCTATATTTCCTTACCACCATATATATATTCCTTTCTTTCTACCTCAATTTTCTTGTCACCATTCCTTGTTCCTTGACACACTCTATTCCTTATCACCACCTCTATTTCTTTGTCACCTCTATTCTTATTTCACGACCTTCCCACTGTACATATCACTCCCAATACTTTCACACACTTCTATTCTTTATAGCACCAGTGTTCTCTCTCTATGGCTTTTACCAATGACCGAACATAAGGTCACTCTTTTATGTACGACTTTTTTTTTTCATCACCACCCCCTCTTCTATTTAACAATGGGGCCTGCATTAACACTTCGTCCTTTCTCCTTTTCCTACTCTTTGTTTTTCACCTTCTTCTTCTACTCTTTCTTCATCTTCTCCTTCTTCTTCTTCTACTTCTTCTTCTTCTCCTTCTTCTCCTGCCCCTCCTCCTTCTTCTTCTGCGATCATGGCTCATTCAAACTAGAAATGATTGAGAGAGAAAACTCTGCACAAAGCTCGGGCACATTGTGCTCGTAAACCCGGGAGGGTCGACCATCTAAGGGCAGAATCCCCCTACAGAAAAGACAATCTGCTTCCTTGCAAGAAGATTGGGGACAATCAAAGGCTAAGGAAAGCTAACCCGAAAAAATGCTGGCAGAAATCGGATGCACTGGGACATTGGCGCAGAACATAGTGCAACTTTCTAACATGTACTCAATTAACAATAGGTCAGTGGTTAGTGAACTGGACTACAAAGAACAAGAGGTAGCGTTCGATCCCAATCGACGGCTTCCGGGTTCACTCAGCCTTAAATGGGTACCGGTTTTTTTCTGGGAAAGTAAAGCGGCACGGGCGTAATACCGACCACATTACCCCCAAAATCATGTGCCGACGGTGTATAAAATTTATATTCACTAACAACATATTCTATATACCCCACTTGGCGTGACGGGAGCACTTTACTTACTCAATTAACAATTTTGAAAACCGCTGCACTGCTATAGATAAAGTCACTATTATTCAAAACTTTAAAATAAATATTGTCAGAGCCGATAACCTATACCAGTTCCAGTTTAAAGTCAGAACTAGAATTCAGAACATAATATCGTACAATGTTCACGACCTTATCATACTGAGACCTACATTCTGACATAGCTATCTCCAGATTAATTTTTCTGTTCGTCACTTTTCGAATTTTGCAGTACAGCTGTTTTGGAACTTTTAGAAATTAAAAGAAACCACACGCTATTCCGGGAGCCGGGAGCCGCGATAGCTCAGTGGTTAGTGAACTGGACTACAAAGGACAACAGGTACGGTTCGATCCCAACCGACGGCTTCCGGATTCACCCAGCCTTTAATGGGTACCGGATTTTTTTTCTGAGAAAGTAAAGCGGCACGGGCATAATACCGACCACATTACCCCAAAAATCATGTGCTGAAGGTCTGTAAAATGTATGGTCACTAACACTATATTCCCTATACGCTTGGCTTGACTGGCCACTAACACTATATTCCCTATACGCTTGGCTTGACTGGCCACTAACACTATATTCCCTATACGCTAGACTTGACTGGCCACTAACACTATATTCCCTATACGCTAGACTTGACTGGCCACTAACACTATATTCCCTATACGCTAGACTTGACTGGTCACTAACACTATATCGCCTATAAGCTAGACTTGACTGGCCACTAACACTATATTCTCGGTTGGCGTGGGCGATCATGTGCTTCAACAATCTTCTATCTACAGTGCATCGCATCAATTTTGTTTTTGACTGTTTTCCATGCCATGACACCAAGCTATCCAGTATTTTCTCTCTTTGTCGTCCGCGATCTCTCTTTCCTTTTATTTTGCCAGTTGTAACCAAGTATTCCAACTTTCCTCTTCTCATGATGTGCCCGAAAAATGTTGATTGTTTCTTTCTGATGTTTTTTTAAGAGTTCCCTTTTTGTGTTGGCCTCTTTGAGAACTTCCTCATTGGTCTTTTTAGCTGTCCAGGGAACTTTCAACATTCTTCTGAGAAATCCCATCTCTGTGGCCTCTAATCATCTTTTCATTTGTTTGTCTGCTGTTCATGATTCGCTTTCATAGGTCAGAATTGGTTCTATATAGCACTGATGAACTCTCTTTCTCATTTCTATTGACATAGATTTGTTGCATAAGATATTTTTCATTTTCTGAAATGCTATTTTGGCGTGAGCTATTCTGCTTTTACAGAAAAGTAAGTTACACAATTTACGTAACCAAAAATGACAATGTCCACGTCTTTACCATGCACCTTCTTCAGACAATTCAGGCATCTCACAATGAAACAAGATTAAAACTATAATCCCAAATTATGATCAAAAATATGACTCAGGGTAATGGGCTATGGTTAGGCAAGGAGATATGATAAATCAAAACTATAAATAATTTATAACAAATAAATTTAACATAATCCTAGTTATGTACGTTTATGCGACATTACACAGAATTAATCCCGTACACGGACCGGGATAGTGCGGTTGTGTATATATACGCGCGAGTGTACTCTCTGATCCCTGTATTAATGAATGCACAAGCTTTGAAGGTAAATAATTACATTAAGCGACTCCTGGTGTAAAACTATTAATACATGACCGAGAACTCGGGAGATGAGCTCCATATTAGACTTTGAAACTCTTTGCAATAATTAGCACGCTATTCTTGACATCACGTGTTCCACGTTAAGTGGTTCACTCAATTAGCCAGTAATAATGTGTTCAACTCTTTAGTATGTGTTATTTTGCTCTTTATTTCTAAAATAAATAACTGCTAGTTACTAGATTGCGAAAAAAAAAAATGGTCAGGATTTGAAATGAGAGTCAATCTTCAGCCACGGAGTTTAAAACAATTGTCTCATTGATTGCTAAAGGTGATAATGTATAATTGAAAGTGTGGTTGTGGTAGGGGGGGGGGTGGGGAGTTAAGGCTAAGAAGTGCAAATTAATGCATACAAATGCAAAGCTGCAGTAAAGCTAAATATGAGGGAGAATTGAAAAGCGAAATAGAAAAATGGTATGGTTAAAGCTTTACGTGATTGATAGACGACACAAATTTGAACGACGTTTCGGCTCAATAGGCCTTCGGCAGGAACAAACAAATAAAACACACACACAGAGATATATAAGTAAATAAAACTAATCCTACATAGCTAATTAGTAATGAAACATCCAAAACAAAATAATCTAATCTGGTTTAAGAAAAGAAGAATGTCTTCCCTGTGTCGAGGACCGTGGCCAGAATGAGAAAGCCAGAGGTTGTTGTAGTGTACTAACGGTTGTTGCAGTGTACTAACGGTTGTTGTAGTGTACTAACTGTTGTTGCTGTATACTAACGGTTGTTGTAGTGTACTAACTGTTGTTGCAGTATACTAACGGTTGTTGTAGTGTACTCGTGTTGTTTGCAGTGTACTAACGGTTGTTGTAGTGTACTAACTGTTGTTGCTGTATACTAACGGTTGTTGTAGTGTACTAACTGTTGTTGCAGTATACTAACGGTTGTTGTAGTGTACTCGTGTTGTTTGCAGTGTACTAACGGTTGTTGTAGTGTACTAACTGTTGTTGCTGTATACTAACGGTTGTTGTAGTGTACTAACTGTTGTTTGCAGTGTACTAACGGTTGTTGTAGTGTACTAACTGTTGTTGCTGTATACTAACGGTTGTTGTAGTGTACTAACTGTTGTTGCAGTGTACTAACGTTTGTTGTAGTGTACTAACTGTTGTTTGCAGTGTACTAACGGTTGTTGCAGTGTACTAACGGTTGTTGTAGTGTACTAACTGTTGTTGTAGTGTACTAACTGTTGTTGCAGTGTACTAACGGTTTTTGTAGTGTACTAACGGTTGTTCTAGTGTACTAACGGTTGTTGTAGTGTACTAATGGTTGTTGCCATACGGGAGTATATGTATAGGGAATATGGTGTCCAGTGCTCATATTTGTAAACAGCCAACGCCATCGGCGCATTTATGAGTTAAGTGACATCGGAACTCTTACCTGTTCTTCTTCGCATTAATCCGTTAAGATATCATTGATAATGTGTGTCTGGTTAGTTGCCAGTGAGCCGCGATAGTTGTACATTTCGGCTTTTTAAATTATTTTTGTTAAGGCAGCTGTCATACAAAAACAGCACATATACTGGTTTGTCTATCTAGACATAATACCGTGCTATTTATTCCTTACTATATAAAGTATATATTAAAAGAGGAGAAGGGAGAAGAAGAGCAAGAGGCAGACCCAGAGTGAGATGAACCGACAACGTCAAAGAAACGTTATAAGATCAATTGGCAATGATTGAAGCTACCAGGAGAGTGAGGACCAGAATTTGATATCCCCATCAACGCCCGAATGGCTAAAAGACGAAGTGAGGAAGAAGAAGTGTGTTGGCTTATTTTGTTACAATTTTAACTGTTAATAGTTCTTTAACGTGGGCAGAGTGTACAGGGTACCTTGTATTTCGCCGCTGTCCTGGAGGACTGGTAATCGGGTCTCACTATCCCGATTCCCAGCTATCCCCTGCAACGTCATAATGAAGAAATGCAAATAATAATTGTGTTGTGAAACACAAAGATAATCTTCTGCAAACATTCCATTGAGTGTTCCCGTTGCCGTGCTATCGTCGTGTGCATTATCGCAAAAGATCGAAGGGATCAGGCAAAAGATCGAAGGGATAACGCACATTTTTCAAGTACAAAAGTTACACCTACTTAACAAACGAGTAAATTTTCATTTCAACCCTTTCCCTACAAACCATTCCTTCTCTCCTTCCTCCCTTTCTTTCAAATCCCCAATTTCCCTCTCACGCTCATGATTTTACTTACATCTTGAAGATTTGGTGAGGAGTTTGGAGTCTGTGAGACGCCAGTATCCTGAAGGCTTTCTTCTGTAATTATCTTTGGTGGCTCAAGCTGGCCATGAAACTGTTTCGCCGGGAGTGGTAAGACTGTGGACTCTTCAGAATCTGCTGATTGCTCCTGGTCACCAGTTTGTAATACGCCATCATTTTCTTTACTTGAATTGCACGCTGCAGTGAGCATGCGCAAGCGAGCAATAACTTCCGGTGAAGGAGGGGCTGCATGGACCTCATGGTCGATAGCTCTGCGCGGCTCCAGGAGAAGGGCGGTGACGGACTGGTTTCCAGAAGAGAACGTGGAGTCCAGCTTAAGAAGTGTGAACGGTTGAAGAGTTTGGTAATGTCCGGAGTACTGATGGGCGCAGTAGCGCTTGTGTAGAGCATCTAGCAACGTCCGAGATATCACAGGCATCGTATGGGAGCTCTGGTCGTAATCCGACACATGAGCTTCTGCAACTGGCGCAATACCTCCTTCTGGTCCGTGCACACCTTTAGACCCGTCACCACGCATCCGAGATACTCCCATCTTTGGGGTAGAACGATGAGTGGAGTTAAACGACGCTCCGTGCCACGTGTGAGCAAGCTTGGGAGGAAGAAACAAACAGTTCCGACTTTTCTCAAGCTCTTCCTCAAGGTCGTCCTCAAGGTCGTCGTGACTACCTGAAAAGCCAGGTTCACCTCCGGTTTTCGTATTTAATTCAGAGTTATCTGCTCTTTTTGTTTCTTCCCTTGACGAGAAAGTCGAGTTGCAGGATGTAGTTTGTGCAATTTCAGGTTTTCTCTCACACATTTCAGTTATCTGATTAACTCTTTTTGAATGTTTGGACACAATTTGTTTGGGACTGCTAGGATCAATCCTTTTCTTATCGACGCACGACCCCTCGTAACTCTTCAGCCTAGTATATAAAGGAAGTATTTCACCTTCGCCATTGGTTTCAACGTTTCGCAAATTTTCCGAACACAAGTCATTCTTTTGAAGTTCTCTTACTGATTTATCACCAGTATTTTGTTGATCAACAGCAGAATGCGCATTCCGGGATTCATTCACTGTTTCACTTACTGTTTCTGATGATTCTTTCATTGGAGATGTACTCTGAAGTCTGCGAGCGTTTCTTGCTCTGTTCCTCCTGGACAAGACTGGAGTTAGAGCATTGACCACCACTTGTAGCTCTGCGCAATCATTTTCTACGACAAATACTTGTTCCCCGTTCACCAACTTCTGACTTACGTCTATATTTAGATGACTAAGTTCCCGAAGACTATCGGTCAGGTCAGGAGACCTTGGCCTTAACCCTCTCCTTCCTGTGACCTCTTCTTGACCTAAATCATTTCCGTGGATTGATTTTGATCGAAGATATGACGCTTTACGTAGCTTTCTCGATTTTGATTTCCTTAAATCAACTATTTCTTGATCATTCTTACTGCTCGAATTTTCATCATTCGAATTATTATCATTGTTTCCATTTACTTGAATATTATCATTGAAACCGTTTGTTTTATTTGTCGAATTTGATGCCATATTTCTCTCCTCATGAATATCTTTATCTTCATACAATTGATCTGTCGGATTAATTTCCCCTTTTACATCCTGACTCTGCTTTTCAGAATCACTCTTAATTTCATCTATTTGACTAGTTACTCGATCAGAAACAATAAAAGAAGCGTCCATGTCTGAAGAAGTCTGTACCGCTGTGTCTTTCATGATTGCTCTTTCCATCTTATGTTTACAGCAGGTATCAGAGAGATGCAAACCCTCGTTTACCCTCGGTTCAAGTTTAAAATCCCCGAGACCAACCTGCGCTTCTTCTACTCGAGCGAATTTGATGCGATTTTCCGTTGATGACGATGATGATGATGATGATGGCAATGATGTTTCGATAGTTGAAGTAGTGATGTTAGACATCACGTCGCTTGAAACCCTGATGTTGGAAACATCATTATTATCATCTCTGCGAATTAAAACCTTGGGAATACGTGAAGTTTGTATATTACTACATTCACTCTCCAGTAAACGTTGCCCACTTTCAGAAGCCGGTTGGCTTGTTGCCCTTTTGTAAATGTATTCAGTTGACTGATTTCTTGAGTATTCCTGGGAAGGAGATTCTGGAACCTTAGATCTGCAAGAAGCCAGATGCTTACAATTATTAGCTAGGCACATGCTCAACAAATTAATGCTGCTGTTGTTGTTGTTGTTGTTGTTATCCTCTTCAACATCCAACATCAATTTGAGGTCACAGTTACTTTTATTAATGTTTCTCGGGGTTTCCCCTGATTCTATTTGGCCTCGTTTTGATAAAGATTCAACAGACTTTGCGGGAATTCCAGAAAAAGTACTACCTCCGTTTGTGCCGTTTCGCCTTCGCTTCTCATTGGCTGCTTTTGAATTTATGGATGTCATTTCTTCTGATGGCTGGCCATGACCTTCAGTTTCAGATGAAGAGTAATCAACATTTGTGGATGGCGGGCTAGACCTTCTTTCAAGGTCACTCTCATCAGTTGCAAGGGTCAAATGGTGCTCGATCTCGTTGGACGTAACGATGGAATCCAAGTTCTGAAAATACATTTTTTTACAAAATAGATTAATAATATAATTATGACATTTTTATTGAATACAGGAACAAAAGAAGAAGTTTGGAGAAGAGTGTCAAAATATCATTCTTCATTCCTATTTCATGCATGTTATTTTTTAAAGCAAACTTCTTTCATTTTTTTTTTTTTGGTGCCACGTAATAATAAAAGAGAACAACAGTAATATAGCGCGATAACATGAAAAAGTGAGCCGGGGATACACAAAGGAACAGAGACAACAGATGGGACAATTTAAGATAACGATTAAGTCGAAGGTCAGCAACACACATTAATAAATAACCGTAGAAATAGAAAGTTGTGCAGAGACACGATTAACTACGCCAGTAGACACTGGACTTGATGATGATTCTGATTCTGATGATGATGATGATGATGATGTGTCGCTACCGGAGTCTCCAACGCGATTGGAGAAAATAATGGGACTACTGCCACCTGCCACGCATGTCGTAAGAGGCGACTAAGGAGTTTTGGAATCGTCACCTGTGCAGTCGAGTAGGACGTGCACGGAGCGACCTTGTCAACAAAATGTACCGATGCAATTTGGGAAATGTTGTGATAAGTGGTGGAGCGGATATGGGGAATTCCTGACTGCAGTGAAGCTGGTTCCATGGATGGAATAGAACAGGTGCCGATGATGATAATGATGATGATTTCAAGCAACCTTAAGCACGCAATGTTCATGTCAATCAATATACTAAGATAAGCAGAACTATGAGCAGTTACGACTGCCTTCTGTTATAACATTGATGTTGGAACTTTCAACACTCCCTGGACAGCTAAAAAGACCAATGAGGAAGTTCTCAAAGAGGCCAACACAAAAAGGGAGCTCTTAAAAAACATTAGAAAGAAGCAATCAACATTTTTAAGTCTATTAACAGCTATAAATAGGTTATACAATTGAGTTTATTATAAAATATACGTCTTTCTATATAATATATAAATATGCGCAAGCAGGTACACACTTATGCATTTACATATATGCATGTACGTGTTCCGTTGTTGATCAGCTATGGTTATGCATATAATTATAGCTAATTTCAAGAACGGTACACTCGGACAGACTTTAGACCAATGTAGTGGCCAAATGTGCAAGAACTCTCCATATTGAACGTGATCCTGAACTTCATCCATCACTAAAGCTTTCAAAATGCAATCTAGGGGAAGTAATTCGATGTCGTGGTACTAATAAGAATTCTTTCAGTTCAATGTTCTGTACTCTATAGACATGTATGCGTGTTGTATGTACATTAAACAAATATATATATATATATATATATATATATATATATATATATATATATATATATATATGTATATATATGTATATATATGTGTGTGTGTGCGCCAACATAACGTTTTTTTTTAATTTATATTTTAAAAAGTTTACCGGAACTATCGCCGCAAGCTCATAGAACAATAATATCGTGATATGTAAGGTCTCAGGGCTCTGGTAATGTTGCTCTTTCTTTTGCCGAAACGAAATTATAATTATCAAATTTTATTGTATTGTTATATTTATCAAATTTTACTGTATTGTTATATTTATCAAATTATATTACATTGTGATATTTACGAAATAACAATTAAGCAAAGACAGTCATTCAGTTTTGAGATCTTAGAGATTTTGCCCCCCATTTTTTTTTTTGCCCAAGAAAAGTAATAATGTGTTTCCAAAACGGTTCATACACCGTTGATGACGTCATCTTCACGAGTTTAAGCCTTTTATGGAGAGAATTCGAATTCCGCCACAAGCGTGGGACTTTTTCAATTCGAACACGTGGTTTCCTCTTGGCTTTACATTCCCCTGGAGCCTGGATAGTGATATTCAGTGTCTAGATCACTCGAATAGGGGCCCAAAAAATAAAAATGGAGATCCCTTGTGCCCTCGTGTACGTTAAAGATACTTTGGCAGTTACAAATAAAAAAGTTGGCCACAAATGGCCGCTTGCAGGGCAAAAGGTGTTTAAAAAATCTATCAATTTTGAAGATGGATGTGTAGGACCGAAGGACGCAGATACCGCAGCTTTGTTGTATACTACCAACATAATGCATTCACGCCCATTTAACGGCTGACCACTAAGAAAAAGAAGAACAGGGTGCGGTAATGTACCTGGACGTTAGATACCACAGGGTGAAGTAATGAACCTGGACGTTAGATACTACAGGGTGCAGTAATGAACCTGGACGTTAGATACCAAGGGGCGCAGTAATGAACCTGGACGGTAGATTTCACATGGTGCAGTAATGAACCTGCACGTTAGATACCGGGTGGTGCGGTAATGAACCTGGACGTTAGATACCGCAGGGTGCAGTAATGAACCTGCACGTTAAATACCACAGAGTGCATTAATGAGCCTGGACGTTAGATACCACAGGGTGCAGTAATGAACTTGCACGTTAGATATCACAAGGTGCAGTTATGAAACTGGACGTTAGACATCACATGATGCAGTAATGAACCTGGACGTTAGATATCACAGGTGCAGTAATGAACTTGCACGCTAGATATCACAGGGTGCAGTAATGAACCTGCACGTTAGATACCACGGGGTGCAGTAATCAACTTGCACGTTAGATACCACAGGTGCAGTAATGAACCTGGACGTTAGATACCACAGGTGCAGTAATGAACCTGGACGTTAGATACCACAGGTGCAGTAATGAACCTGGACGTTAGATACCACAGGGTGCAGTAATGAACCTGGACGTTAGAAACAAGAACAGCAAGAAAAATAACCACAACCGAAATCTGTTAGACAAATGACTGGAAACAGCCTGAGAGATAACAATCAGACACAACGAATTGGGAAAAAACTAGAAATTGTTCCTGTAATAAAATACATAAAGAAACAACATATAAAATGTGCTGGCCACTTGATAAGGCAGAAAGATCAAAACAGAAAAGGGAGTCATAAAGGTAGCAAGAGCACGAGATTCAAGGGCCGACCACGAAATAGATGGTTTGATGGAACATTAGAAACACCAGGAAATATTTCAGCATTATAGGCGAACAGAAGAGCAAAAGACCGCAAATTACATCTCCCCTCGACGCTGAAAGGCAAATGATGAAGGAAAGAAGTAAAGAGTAAATATAGTTGCTTGCTTGTGTTCGCTCGATTACTAAAGGAGTACACCTCTTCTTCATATGCCCTTAAAAGGACGTTAAGTTGGCATGTCTGCGTTATGTTGTGGTTTGCAGTATAACTGTGATATTTGCGCCTTTCGGCCCAACACATCCGACTTCAGCACGACATTTTTGAATACAGGGTTGTCTTCCCTCTTCGGTCCCTACTTGGTTGGCCAGACTAGACAGGTTAGTCTGTTACTGGAGGCACCACGGAGAGGTGGAGCAGGTTCTGGATGGCTCTGGTTCACCGATCCTGTCGCAAGCCATCAGCTGTGGGTCGCTGACAACTTCCAGCTCTGCTGCTGTAAGCTGTCCCTTCGCCTCCAGTAAAAGTAGTGATTCTAACTTATTTTGACCCTTCCTGTACATTGCGTTTCGAGTTTCTTTAATTAATAATAATTCAATACTTCTTTGATACAACTTTTTAGATAATAAATTAAATCTTAGACATGAGATATTGGACACCATTCACCGCTTTTGTGAGAGATTTAATTAACAAGTCACGTTCAACGTTATGCAAGGGCAGCAACCTATAGAATTATTTACATGGCTTTCAACAATATATTTCAATCCCTTGATAACAATATAATATAAAAATAATCGATGACCTCCCTTGCAGTAACTGATAACAATAAATTTACTTTTATATTAATATGGAACGAGTGACGTTTTTATATGATCTCAATAACTTTCACAGGCGAATTATAAAAGTCGCTGTTATGTGGAAATTCTGAACTAGCGATTACCGTTCTCAACACACGTACAGCGTAGACACAGCCAACTATAGATATACTAAGGCCTGCGCGCCGAGAGTGTATTTCCGGAAAACCTCTAATACGTGACATTGTCAGATTTTCCAACAGGGACGGTGTAGCATTTTCTATTAGTATAATGACGTCATCTGTCTTTAGCTCCTATATCTAAAAACGTCACGGTTGTTGGCAGGGTTTATAGTTTTGTTTTATAACCCGCTGGCTTAAGTTAAACCTATAAATGGTTGTGGTGCACAAAACAATGAAAATGGAATTCATGACATCAAGTTTATTCATCGGAGCTATAATTGTCATTGTTAAATGTATAAAGAAATAATATTGATAACTCTTTATTTTAAAAAATAAAATTGTGATGGCGCCATCCATGTAAAAGATACAGTTGTGATGGAGCCATCCATGTAAAAGATACAGTTGTGATGGAGCCATCCATGTAAAAGATACAGTTGTGATGGAGCCATCCATGTAAAAGATACAGTTGTGATGGAGCCATCCATGTAAAAGATACAACTGAGATGGCGCCATCCATGTATTACATAAAATTGTGATGGCGCCATCCATGTAAAAGATACAGTTGTGATGGAGCCATCCATGTAGAAGATGCAGTTGTGATGGAGCCATCCATGTAAAAGATTAAATTGTGATAGCGCCATCCATGTAAAAGATAAAATTGTGATAGCGCCATCCATGTAAAAGATAAAATTGTGATAGCGCCATCCATGTAAAAGATACAGTTGTGATGGAGCCATCCATGTAAAAGATAAAATTGTGATAGCGCCATCCATGTAAAACATACAGTTGTGATGGAGCCATCCATGTAAAAGATGCAGTTGTCATGGAGCCATCCATGTAAAAGATAAAATTGTGATAGCGCCATCCATGTAAAAGATACAGTTGTGATGGAGCCATCCATGTAAAAGATACAGTTGTGATGGAGCCATCCATGTAAAAGATTAAATTGTGATGGCGCCATCCATGTAAAAGATATAACTATGATGGTGTAATCTATGTAAAAGATATAACTATGATGGTGTAATCTATGTAAAAGATATAACTATGATGGTGTAATCTATGTAAAAGATAAAACTATGATGGTGTAATCTATGTAAAAGATATAACTATGATGGTGTAATCTATGTAAAAGATAAAACTATGATGGTGTAATCCATGTAAAAGATATAACTGTGATGGTGTAATCTATGTAAAAGATATAACTATGATGGTGTAATCTATGTAAAAGATATAAATATGATGGTGTAATCTATGTAAAAGATATAACTATGATGGTGTAATCTATGTAAAAGATAAAACTATGATGGTGTAATCCATGTAAAAGATATACCTGTGATGGTGTAATCTATGTAAAAGATAAAATTGTGATGAGGCATTCTATTACAGAAGGAGCAGGAAAAGCTCAGTGGTTAGTGAACTGGACTACAAAGAACAAGAGGTAGGGTTCGATCCTGATCGACGGCTTCCTGGTTCACCAAGCCTTAAAATAGATACCTGATTTTTTTTTTGGGAAAGTAAAGCGGCACAGGCGTAATATCGACTACATTACCCCAAAAATCATGTGTCGAAGGTCTGTAAAAATTATGGTCACTAACACCATATTCCCTACACGCCATTTGGCGTGACGAGTTTCTTTACTTACTTTATTCTATTCTTCATCTTTTCTCTTTTCACTGATACCTAAAAGGTGTGGTTATATCATTTGTCGTTCTTGAGCTGCTCGAACTGTCGGAATTAGTGATTTTCCTTTGTAGTTACATGTCTCTGTCACTGCATCTATCCATCTTCTTCTGGGTCTTCCTCTTGGTCTTTTTCCATGCATTGTCGAGAAGAACGCCCTTGATGGTGATTGGTGAGAGGATTAATTCTGACTAGGTGGCCAAACCATTTAAGTTGTTGTTGTTCTATTCTTGGCAGGGGTTTGTTCCTACCATTTTTCTTATTTTTTCATTTGATATTCTATCTCTTCTTGTGTTGTTTGTTACCTTTCTCAAGCATCGTATCTCACATGTATTGATCTTTCTTAATTATTATTTTATTTATTCTATTACAGAGATACAATTAAGACAGCTCATTGCATTGTAACAATTCAATTGTGACAACACAAGCGATGACAACAATGTCATATTTTAATGAATGCATTTTTAAAATATCACAATACATTTAATTAAGTTTTTAAAAAAGCGCAAGAAGAAATCTGGTGCGATTTAATGCGATGATCATCGCACAATAAGCCTATAGGTCACATGATCGCACAATAAGCCTATAGGTCACATGATCGCACAATAAGCCCATGAGTCACATGACTAAAATATTACTAAAAATCATCATGTGAAGAGTGCGAAACAGAATCAGCCCAGAAATTAGCGATAAACAGTGTGGTTTTGTGGGAAGTAAAGAGGCGAACAATTCTTATATATCATAAGATCTTTAGTAGATAGAGCCATAACATGGCTCAGGCAAAAACAGCTATCGAAAAAATGAGGAAGATGCTGTGCAATCCATTTTGGACAAGATAACAAGAACAAGAGTTCTTGAAAGTTATGTAAAGCCAGTCTTAACATATGGATGTCAATCGTGGACAATAGGGCGTCATACAAGAAAATCACTAGAGGCTGTAGACATGAAGTTTTACAGAAGAATGCTGAGCATACCATGGACTGCTAAGAAGAGTAATGAAAACGCTCTGAAAGAGGCCAAAGCAAAAGAGAGCTAATTTCCAAAATTAGAAAGAAACAATCATATTTTTTTTGGCCATGCAATGAGAAAGGAACAGCTGGAATATATTGTGACAACTAGGAAAATTTAAGGATGAAGAGATAGAGGGAAGCTAAGAGAAAAGATACCAGACAGCTTAAGAGAATGCCTTGGCAGAAGGGCAACGACAGAAATGATAAATAACTGTAGAGATCGAATGTTGTGGAGAGACATGATCACCAATGCCAGCAGGCTTGGTACTGATGCTGAAAAAAATTGTCACGTGACACAGAACTAAAAAGCTAAAACGTCATGACACGCTCAACAAAGTGGAAAATAAATATAAGATATTTTAATCAGTTAAACCTGTAGATAGACTAGACAACGTGCGTCGATTCGGCAAAAACCTTCATCAGGTACAGAACAACTATTACTAAGGCTTTTACCAAAACGTCGTAGTTTGCCTCGTCTCTCCATATGTTTTGCTGCATTGACTTCCGGTCACTATAGCGGATAGGCGACAGGGACCATTTGAGGCTCAGTCAGTTTGAAAGGTGTTCATTGTTGCAGTTTCCTAACATTCCATGCCCGGCTTGCTGCCGGAGCTACTGAGTTTAGTGCTCTGTGACACCGTGAGCTGTTTTTCATCCGGATTGTGTATCGATATTCCGATTGCTTACGATGAGTGATATCATATGGCGACGGACAGTTCAGCCGCGTTCACTTTCGGTGCCGCTTTGTTTATGTCTTTTGGCATGTGCTGTAGCTGCTATGATGGGGATTGCGGCTGCCTTTCTTTTATTGGATCCTTAAATGAGATGAGGTTCTTTAATTCGAATGATTCCCCTGGCACGGGCGGTTGAGCAATTATGGATTTTAATTCGTTTATAGTGATACCGGGGCCTTCGACTAAAAATAGCCATAACTTAGCAGCACATTACTATTTTACGTTTATTATAGATTTTTTTGTTTTTTTTTTTTGCAGTTGTACTCGCCCCCCCCCCCAGATATTGAATATTCTAAATATTTTATAGCTGTGTCTATCTCCACACCAAACTCAAGATTTTCTCTAGTCACGGTAAATGAACTAAAGAATTTCTATCGTCACGGTAAATGAACTAAAGGATTTCTATCGTCACGGTAAATGAACTAACTAAAACTTCCAATAGATATTGAACAAAGTTGTTGAAATTATCAAAACAAATTTAATTGTAAAGCGGTTAAATTGTCACGGCGCACAGAACAAAGGGGTTACAATTATTAAAGCAAGATGGATGAATAAAAAATGTGAAACTGTCACAGTATCATGATCACATAGAATGTTATTTGCCACACATTATTAAAAAAAACAACAACAAACGGGGCAATGGGAGAACTAAATCTGTCAGGGCTAGCCAATGTCAGTAAAGGACATCTTTTATTTTATTTTTTTTTTTTAGTTAATGATAAATAATGTCTATGGATAAGAAAGACCGGATAGAAAATGTATTTATTTTTTATTTCTTTATTTCAAAGTAAATATATACACTTCAAACACATTTCATTCTTTAAACTTTAGGAAACCTCAACGGCACACCTGAGTGGTTTTAGACGTACAGGTAAACAGCTATAAATATAGGTTGGCTGAGATAATGAACTAATTGTTTCTGGAGTTATATTGTTGGTGTAAAAAGACAGAAGTAATGGTAACAACAAAGAAAAAGACATCACCTCAGCGCAGAATAAAGAGAAGTGGAACAATATTACAACAGGTAAATGAATTTAAATATTTGGGAACTTTGTTAACCTCAGACGGAAGATGTACAAAAGAGGTGAGATGCAGAATTGCTCTGGCAAAAGTAGCTTTCAATAAAATGAGGAAGATACTATGCAATCCATTTTTTTTTTACAAACGAAACAAGAAAAAGAGTTCTTAAATGTTACGTAGAGCCAGTCTTAACATATGGATGTGAATCATGGACAATAGGACAACAAACAAGAAAATCACTGCAGTCTGTAGAAATGTGGTTTTATAAAAGGATGTTGAGAATACCATGGACAGCTAAGAAGAGTAATGAAAACGTTCTGAAAAAGGCCAAAGCAAAAAGAGAGCTAATTTTCAATATTAGGAAGAAACAATCATCATTTTTTGGCCATGTAATGAGAAGAGAACAACTGGAATATATTGTAACATCTGGGAAAATTGAGGGACGAAGAGATAAAGGAAAGCATAGAGAAAAAATACCAGACAGCTTCAGACAGCTTAAGAGAATGGCCTGGCAGAAGGTCAACAACAGAAATGATAAATAACTGTCGTGATCGAAAAATTGTTGAAAGACATGATCACCTACGCCAGCAGGCCCGGTACTTGATGATGATGATGATTGTTGGTGTGGTCAGATTTTTCTGACGTGAAGTGCCTAATATAATTAAGTTCAAACCATCTTTATAATTTGTAACAATGTAAATCTTGACTAGTTAGCCGACAAGTCATCCTCCACTGTACATCGGTAGATCCACAAATGCTCGGATCCCCTTCTCAGTAGATCCCTCCACGTTTTGCGATTGACAACCCCAGTTCTGTGTTGATTTACCTGATTTGACCACTCTGACAGTGTGTGTAGCGGTCAGGTCTGACATCACCCTTTTTGACGTGGTGCTCTCGCAGTCTATTCAAAGTTGTTGATTCACATAACTCCCCACAAAACATGCATGTCCTGCCTCGTTTACAGCACTAAGAGTGTCATTCCTATCAATTGCTTGTCCATTCTAAACAAAAAGAAACACAGGAACTCTATCATCTCTTTCATTCCATTCTGCATCCGAATTCTGATGGAAATGAAGCAGATTTTAATCAACCTTCAGAGGCGAAGACGCGCCTCACAGCACCAGAGCTGGAAGTTGCCAGCGACCCAGAGCTGATGGCTTGTGCCAGGCTAGGTGAACCAGAATCATCCAGACCCTGCTCCACCTCTCCGTGGTGCCTCTAGTAACAGACTAACCTGTCTAGTCTGGTCAAGCGAGTAGGGATCGAAGAGAGAAGACAGCCCGGCGCTCAAAAATGTTATTTTGAAGTCGGATGTTATTTGTTTTTTTTGGGTTATGGAAGGCCCGGTATCACTGCAAACGAATTAAAATCCATAATTGCTCAACCGCCCGTGTCAGCGTAATCATCGGAATCTCATCTCCCAAACAAAGAAAGGTAACTGTAGTCCCCATCAGAGAAGTCTCAGCACACGCTAAAAGACATAAGGCGAAACCGCGCAGAAAGTGAACACAGCCAACTTTTCCCTGTCATTTGATATCATCATTCATCGAAAGCAATTGGAATATCGAAACATGATCAAAATGGATGAGACACAGCTCACGGTGTGCACAGAGCACTTAACTCAGTAGCTCCTGATATTCGGATGAAGTCGGATGTGTTGGGCCGAAAGGCGCAAATATCACAGTTATACTTTAAACAACAACACAGCGCAGACACGCCCACTTAACGTCCTTTTAAGTGTGGCTGATGAAGACGTACACTTCTTTAGTCATCGGGCGAAGGCAAGCAAGCAAGCAATCAGCCTTGACCTCTTCAGAGACTCAAAACACTGCCTTCGAACAAAGACCCATTTCCAACTTCCTAATATACTCAATGACTCAATCAGATAACATAAGTGAGTGAAAATCTGTGTCTGAAGACAAACTATTGTCTAGGATACTGTCATTGTATCCATTGTTCAACTAATTGCAGTCAAGGCAAACGCACTGCTGCCTTCCTCAACAATTATCCCCTTAACTGAGCTCGGTCTAGCCCGAAAAAAACAGACTCATTTAAATAATGAGTTTTCGCCCTCGTCAGAAATTCTCTTAATTTGATGAACATTAAATCTTAATCTGAGAAAGGCGCCGAACAAGAGCAGAGCTGGAAACTGTCAGCGACCCACAGCTGATGGCTTGCGCCAGGATCGGTGAACCAGAACCATCTAGACCCTACTCCACCCCTCCGCGATGCCGCCAAAAAAAAAACAGAATAACCTGTATTGTTTAACCAAGAGAATAGGAATTGAAGAGGGAAGAAAACCCAGTAATCACAAATAACATTGTGAAGTCGAATGTGCTGGGCCGAAAGGCGCAAATATCACAGTTCCACTGAAAATTGCAGGAGAACATATCTAAGCCCACTTAATGTTCTAAAGACGAATGATGAAGAGGACATCAATTCCTTTAACAATCATCGTGTGAACGACAAGAAGGAAAGAAATCTTCAATACGCCTCATCTAGCACCATACCTGCTGGCGTAGGTAATCATGTGTCTCCACAACTTTCGATCTCGACAGTTATTTATCATTTCTGTTGGTGACCTTCTGCCAAGCCATTCTCTTAAGCTGTTTGGTATCCTTTCTCTTTGTTTACCTGTGTCTCACCGTTCCTCAATTTTCCCAGTTGTCACAAAACAGTCACCCCTCGCTACTTCGCGGTTCATTTATCGCGGCCTCAGTACATCGCGAATTGTTTAAAAATTCAAAATTGATGAATTATGGCATATTTATATCATTTATACATTATTTTATGTATATTATTTTTACTATTAATATTTTATTTACATGTTTGAAACTATTCTTTAATGTTCTAATGATAACATATGCACTTATATGGCTTCATATACACTTATTGATATTATACATACACAAAAAATGTATATCTATCTATTGTCCTTTCGAGCCGAAGACGGCACATAGGGCAGAACCACAATCTCAAAAACAGAAACCCCTGCGTGCCGAAGCGGCACATATTGCAGAGATCACTGTTTCTAAAATCTATGGTTCTGTTTCCATAAAAATGATTTTTACAATGACAGCTTGTCAAGCCATCGATCAACCTCCTTAGTCGCCTCTTACGACATGCCTGGAAGGTCACAGTGTCACTATTCTTTACTTCCCACATAATGAGGCCCCGGTAACACAAAAAATGTACGTATGTTAAAAATGAGAGGGTGATACTACTTTCGGTTTTTCACTTATCGCGGCCGGTTCTGGTCCCTATTAACCGCGATAACTGAGGGATTACTGTATATTCCAGCTGTTCCCTTCTTATTCCATGACCAACATATGATGATAGTTTTTTCTTAATTTTGGAAATTAACTTTCTTTCTGCATTGACCTCTTTCAGAACGGTTTCAATACTCTTCTTAGCAGTCCATGGTATTCTCAACATTCAACCGTAAAACATTTCTACAACCTCCAGTGATTTCTTGTCTGTTATCCTATTGTCTATGATTCATATCCATATGTTAAGACTGCCTCTACATAACACTTAAGAACTCTTGTTCTTGTTTCTATTGTCAAAAATGGATTGCACAATATCTTTCACATCTTTTGGAAAGCTACTTTTACCTGAGCGATTCTTTATCTCACCTCTCTTATACATCTGAGGTTAACATTGTTCCCAGATATTGAAATTCATTTATCTGTTTTAATATTGTTCCACTTGTCTTTATTGTGCATTGCGGTGATGTCGTTTTCTTTGTTGCTACAATTAATTCTGTCTTTTTTGCTATTAAGCCTGAGTCCTTTGTTGTTGCTTTCCTTCACTATAATGTCCAACATTTCCTTTTTCACTCTTAGCCATTAAGACTATCATTAGCATATATTAGATTATTTATATTATTCTCATCAAGTTTAGGCACAATATAAATTAGAATATAGAGGACATTTTCCCCTGTATTAAAAATTATGTTATCGAAGTTCATAATAATAATTGTTATTAATAATTAATAAATGTTATCCATATTACTCGGATATCGCGCTTTGGAATTTAAGAACGATGGCTTGGAATTACAATAGTCAAACTAGTTATTAGTTCCCTTACAATAGGTAACTACTCGTTTCTGTCAAAGGGAAGGGCGGTGAAAGTGTAAGCATCCTATCTATATGGAGCTACGAGAACGCCTCTTCAACCTTTGGCGTGGGCAACGTTCACCCTAGTAACTTAACTGTTCGTGGTATCTCTCTGGGTAGTCCTCTTCAGAGCTAGGCGTTTCCCAGCGCCAGTCGTAACGAATTGGGCATCGTTAGAAAGATACGATAGATAGAGAAATCAGAAAGTGTAAGCTGAAACGTATGAAGAGAATACTCAAGAAAAGAATAAAACAATGACAGATATATAGGAGAGGGCGATATACTTTATGAGCATGAGGGAATGAAGGAGGTAAATTTAGGCAACTCATAGAAGAGTGAGACATTAGGGAAAGAGAAGGGAATAAACGAGTTAAAGAGTCAAATTAGTAAGAAAAGGGTCAACAAGAAAAAAGGAGAAAAAGAAAAAGAAAGAGGAAGAGGAGAGGGAGAAGAGAGAAGAAGACGATGAAGAAGAGGACGAAGAAGAAGACAAAAACAGCTAGAAAAGAAAACAACTCAGAAGATTAGAAATGTAGAACTGAGAAAAAAGTTAGGAATAACTCCCGCCATATAATATATAAAGAAGCAACAGATAAAATGGTTTGGTCACGTGACAAGGCAGAAAGATCAAAACAATACACAACAAGCCTTCAATAAATGTTGCGAGAACATCAGACTCAAGGCCTGACCTCGAAAAATATGGATTGACAGAATATTAGAAACACTAGGAAGCATAACAGCAGCAGAGGCGAACAGAAGAGCAAAAGACCACAAATTATATCTCCCCTCGACGCTGTAAAGGCAAATGAGGAAGGAAAGAAGAAGAAAGAGAATTTCTTCTATATAGCACCTATGAAGTCTCACTTCTATTGAGATAGACTTGATGCTAAGACGTTTTTCATTTTCTGAAATGTTGATTAGGCCTGAGTATTCTGATTTTTTGTTGTTGTTGCTGTGGTGCACTTGTACCTACGCAGTGGCTTAAATAATAAAATGAGAACATTCACACAGGCATGATATGTTAGTTAGCACATGAACTAAGTTGAAGATATTAGTGCTTCATTCTGTCGTGATTTATCATCTTACATATCTTATCAAGAAATCAGAGGTTACTAGACCTATACAATTGTGACTGTCGTGAGTTAGCGCCTACAGTATATGATGAGCAAGGAAAGGGAGCAGCAGGTGTCAAAAGTTTGGAAACCGCTGACATAAATTAATCGACTTCTAGACTAAGGTTAACCAGTCTAATTTTATAACAAAATGAAGACATTACTTCGAAAACATGATTTAATAATTTTAACCTTCAATTGAGTGTTTATACTTACTTAAAGTTCATGGACCAAACGCTTCGTAAATGGAGAGTTATGAACGTTGGAATATAATACAAGCAAGCACAACACATGTTATTGTTGTTTACATATCTTAGCGAAACTTCAACCCATCATTAGAACACAACATTTGATTATGTTTTTTTACTTCCTTCAGGAATTAATAAATATCAGGCCAGATGTGAATGGAAACAATTTAGTACATTTTAAAATAAGATCAGATGGCGTTGGATTCCATACGAAATAGTAGTCTGTTGATTAAAGTAACTAACTATCTAGCACAGTCTGTGTTTGCCTACCTGTATACTTACAGCTAGTTGTTATTTGACACAACTAGCGGGTTGACGCAACTCTAAACACGGCGGCAGGTCACAGACACTATCTGTTCTACTATCGACGAGCTTCACACCCGATCTCATAAACTGTGCACGTGGTTTGGGTCAGGTATGTTAACGGTGTCAACATAAGTCTGACCTGTAGGTCAGCGCTAATCTTAAACAACTACCTCAATCCTTGATAAATACCAGAACTAAAACGGCTCTTCATTCTAGGTCCTACAATCGAAACAATTGGAATCAGCAATTCTTGATCAGTTAATCGCTGGATATATAATCTAAGGGGATCTCAGAGGCTGAGTGGATAGTGTCTGAGCCCCTAAAAAGAAATGGTCGGATTTGATCCCAATCGATGGCTTCTAGGTTCACCCATCTTGAAATAAATATCCGATTTTTCTGGGGAAAGAAGTGCGACTTGGCGTGATACTGGCCATATCACCCATAACGGTGAACGTGTTTAATTCCCTTCGATATGCAGGTAAACGCACAGGATCTCGTTAAAAATGAGTCCACATCACTACTTTGAATGAAAGAGATGGCAGTAAGTATGAGCACTGCCAGAGACGAGAGGCTTAGTGGGGGTATAAGAAGATTTATCAACCAACACAGAACTGGAGTCTTCAGTCTGGACACTGCGAGACTTGCTGAGGAGGGGATCTGAGCACCTATGGGCATGTTCGGAGTGCAATGATGATAATGGACATGTTCGGAGTGCAATGATGATAATGAACATGTTCGGAGTGCAATGATGATAACCCACAAATAGCTCAATGGAGGCGAAGGCGCGCCTCCCAGCACCATAGCTGGAAGTTGTCAGCGACCCACAGCTGATGGATTGCGCCAGGATCGGTGAACCAAATCTATCTAGACCCTACTCCACCTCTCCGTGGTGCCTCCAGCAACAGACTAACCTGTCTAGTCTGGCCAAGCGTGCTGGGATCGAAGAGGGAAGACAACCCGGTATTAAAAACTGTCGTGCTGAAGTCGGATGTGTTGGGCCGAAAGGCGCAAATATAACAGTTATACTGCAAACCACAACACAACGCAGACACGTCCACTACGTCATTGTAAGGGCGGATGATGAAGAGGAATATTCTAGTCTACCACGATACTCTAGAATACTTTAGTCACCGGGCGAACGCAACCAACCAACCAACCAACCAACCAACCAACCAACCAAATAGCTCAATACCCCATTCAACGTGCAGCTGTCTTTATCATTAAAGAATAAATGCACAGACATATGTGTAGAAAAAATTCTTTATTTATAAACCGAGGCAGGAAAAACATTGTCCCGTCTCCGAAACTAAAGAGGAAACACTTATTTTACTTTCCTCTAGATTATGTTGCACATGATGATATCAGTGCTGCGTTGAACTAAAAAAATAAGTATTCGGATCAGTAAGCTGGAGTGTATCTCTACACGATACATTCTTGGCTTTGAGATTTTTACCTTCTTCACGATGCGTGATCTATTCAACCTCAGAAAATGTATTATAATTTATGCACTACAGGCACATTCGGGAAGATGGCGGCCATATTCTCGGGCTATTCTAGAGAGTGGCATCACAAAAACAGTTTTACCGGTGTTATGACATGTTTTAATGTTTTTTTTTTAAAAAACATTTATTCGAGTGATTTTGGAGTTGGATGTCTCTATAGAGACTCTCTGTTCGGCGATCGTTACCTTGCAGGCGGCTTGGCTCTCACAGATGCTCGACCTTGATAATGATCGCCAACCGACAATGCAAAATGAAAATCCCCTGAAAGTAGATGAAATCGATAACCTATTCTTGTAGCTAATAGAAGACCCCGGTGTCACTGCAAACGAATTAAAATCCATAATTGCTCAATCACCCGTGCCAGTGGAATCATCGGAATTAATACATCATCTCACTGAAGGATCCAAACAAAGAAAGGCAGCTGCAATCCCCAAGTCATTGCAGCCACAGCACACGCCAAAAGACATAAGACCAAGCCGCATCGAAAGTGAACGCAGTCGAACTATCCTTCGGTATACGATATCATCATGCATCGCAAGCAGTATGAATATAGAAACACGATCCTGATAAAACACACAGCTCACGGTATGCACAGAACACTAATCTCAGTTGCTCCGACAGCAAGGCGGACTTGTAATATGAGGAAACTGCAACAAGGTAACATTTTTCAGACTGAGCTTCAGCGGTTCCTGCCGCCTAACCGCCATGGTTATGGTTATGGTTATGGAAGGCCCCGGTATCACTGCAAACGAATTAAAATCCATAATTGCTCAACCGCCCGTGCCAGTGGAATCATCCGAATTACTAACCCATCTCCCAAACAAAGAAAAGTAACTGTAATCCCCATTATAGCAGTCTCAGCACACGCCAAACTACATAAGGCGAAACCGCACAGAAAGTGAACACAGCCAACTGTTCCTTGTCATACGATATCATCATTCATCGTAAACAAAGGGAATATCGAAACATGATTTTAAAAACCGCCATATTGACCGGAAGTCTTTAATCTTATCGGACACGACTAGTAAATATGAGATCTCGTGCTTAAATAAAACACGCAAAAGAATCCTTGCGGTTGAGAATCTTCTTCAGCGAACAGGTAACATTTAGACGTGTATACCAGATTGGGTCACAAACAGGACGGTGCGTCTGAGGTCTTCCCTGGTTCTCCATAGTTCTCCATAGTTCTCCATAGTTCTCCATACAGCGCTGGATCCGTGGACCATATTTGTGTTCTAAGGGTGTTGAGAGTGTTGCAGTCCTTTAGGATATTTTATGGAGTTTGGATGCTCTGTAGTCACGTGTTGCAAAGTCGTCGAATCTTATCTTGTGTAGATGTGCTCTGAGTGGCCTCATCTGAGTCTGAAGATCTTGGTCTGCTCGTGTCTGCTAAGTGTGTTGAAGCTGCCATTTTCTGGCTCATATTTTCAATATCCCTCTCCATTCAGCTTTGCCAGTTTGTTTCAAGATAGTCTTTATTTCTTTGAGGCTCTGAGAGTGGTTGTTGAAGGTCTCCATCTGCTTCTGCGAGTTGGAAAAACGAATACAGTAACTGTATGCTTATGTTAGAGCGACATTTTAAATTAGGTAAAATGACCTGTGCGTTACCGTGGCCTCATTATGAGGGAAGTAAAGAATAGTGACACTGTGACCTTCCAGGCATGTCGTAAGAGGCTACTAAGGAGATTGGTCGATGGCTTGACAAGCTGTCATTGTAAAAAGTATTGTTATGGAAACAGCGCCATATATTTTAGAGCAGTGATCTCTGCAATATGTGCCATTTTGGCACGCAAGGTTTCTGTTTTTGAGATTATGGTTCTGCCCTATGTGCCGTCTTCGGCTCCAAATGACAATAGATTAGATAGATTAGATAAGACAGATAGATAAGACAGATAGATAAGACAGATAGATAAGACAGATAGATAAGACAGATAGATAAGACAGATAGATAAGACAGATAGATAAGACAGATAGATAAGACAGATAGATAAGACAGATAGATAAGACAGATAGATAAGACAGATAGATAAGACAGATAGATAAGACAGATAGATAAGACAGATAGATAAGACAGATAGATAAGACAGATAGATAAGACAGATAGATAAGACAGATAGATAAGACAGATAGATTAGACAGATAGATTAGATAGATTAGATAGATTAGATAGATTAGATAGATAAGATAGATAAGATAGATTAGATAGATTAGATAGATTAGATAGATTAGATAGATAGATAGATAGATAGATAGATAGATAGATAGATAGATAGATAGATAGATAGATAGATAGATAGATAGATAGATAGATAGATAGATAGATAGATAGATAGATAGATAGATAGATAGATAGATAGATAGATAGATAGATAGATAGATAGATAGATAGATAGATAGATAGATAGATAGATAGATAGATAGATAGATAGATAGATAGATAGATAGATAGATAGATAGATAGATAGATTAGATAGATAGATAGATAGATAGATAGATAGATAGATAGATAGATAGATAGATAGATAGATAGATAGATAGATAGATAGATAATGACTATCATCTTTAGATATTTCACTTGTATAAAATCATAGGAAGAGTGGCAGAATCAGTTCATCGGTGTTTCGGGGTTTGTACTTTGTGCGGAGGTATTCCTGTATTTTGTGCTTTCAGGAAAGACCGGAATGCGAATGGACATTGTGGGTATAGTGTCACGATTGCTATAAAATAGAGATAACAAGATAAGGATAGTATTTGGTGTAGATATACGAATGGAATGAATATTCTTATATACCGTTTTGTAGGTTGATTTACAATTTTATTGTTTGCATGTTTGATTAACTGTCATGGTATTTCATTGAGCTGTATTAATAACATCTTATTTATCTCCATTGTGTTATCATTAGGTAAACAAAGTTTGATAACCCATACTGAGGTCTAATTAAGTTAGGGCAAGCAGTTTTATCGGTAATTAACCTCGAGGAAATTGTCGATCACATCAGACCTGTACCTAATAACTGCTAGAGCGGACGTGCACTGTTACAAATGCGGACGTATTGACACCTCACGTTAGATCACGTCTGTCAATGACTTGTTGTGTCTACCCCTATGATTGGGAACTCTTGATAGAGAGATCTGCAGCAGGAGTCAGCTTAACCACAACAAAAATAATAACACTTAGGTGGTGCGAGATGCCCTTCCTTCACCTGATCATAGACCAACATCTCTTCCGCTCAAAGTAGTTATCACTTCTAAAAGGTAAAGCACGAGACTTGAATCGGCGTCTTAGAATACGAGTTTCCACCGATACGTGCTCGGTCGCCTATCCAGAAGTGTTCGGAGACCTCTGATTAGTGTCGCTACAAGCATCGAAACTCACGATTCGAGGCGGCATTACTCACCTTCCCAGAGTACTATCCTGGTGCCCATTTCTGCCAGCGCCTAGGCTCGACGGGGGTTTCTTGTTTCCAACCACGAGTACAACTCACACGGCTTCCAGCAGGAATCAAACACGGATTGTCCGAATGTCGGTAGCCCAGTCGGGTGGTTTTCCAAACTAGGCTACCGAGGGGCCCTCCGAGTTTTCACTTGTATTTTTACGAAACAGTGGTGGTCTATTATAGGGTGCCTCACTCGCTACAGAATTTGGTATTTCTTTACTTAATGGTTTTATCACTGAACACCCACTCCTCCAGGGTATACCAACACATTTTCCAGCTATCGTATGTGAGTACACGTACTGTACACTTACACTCAAAAGCAACAACCGTATTATGTAGGCACCCTCCGCCAAATGTGACAGAGATCAGCAGAAAGATCCGTTTAGGCAGGCGTGTCACAACAATCACACATACACACACGTACACATACTCACACACACACAAAGTAAAGTACCCCCGTCACGGCAAGTGGCGTATATGGAATATGATTTTAGTGACCATACATTTTACAGACCCTTGGCACATGATTTTTGGGGTAATGCGGTCGGTATTACGCCCGTGCCGCTTTACTTTCCCAGAAAAAATCCGGTACCCATTTAAGGCTGGGTGAACCGATGGCCGTCGGTTGGGATCGAACCCTACCTCTTGTCCTTTGTAGTCCAGTTCAGTAACCACTGAGCTATCGCGGCTCCCACACATACACATACACACACAAAATTTTCATTTGCCACACAACGAACGTATTCCAATTCCAACGCAATGTCTTCTTTAAAAAATATATATATCTCTACTGTATTTTCTCATTACTGGGGGTCTGCCAGGGGGAATTCTGGGATCGGAGAATAAAGGCCGCTTGTCCAGTACAGTTCCCAAGAGGTGTTCAGATCTGAGGTTTTATTTCAATCTCCCCTCTTCTCCCCCACCCCCCCCCCCCCCCGGCCATAGAGATGAAAAAAACGTGTGACCTTACCGGGATTCGAACCCATGTTATCTGGTTAGGAACCCGATAAGATATCGATTTGGCCAACTACTCTCCTTGTCTTCATTGCTGTTATAATTATAGAGAAGACGAAGGGTTCGGCAGAGATTGAGACAACCTCGTGCCATATGAAGAAGAAGAAGAAGACAGAATCCCCAAGACAATACAGTCTGATAATTCAGAAGTAGTTCTCAAATTGTGCAAGAGTTTCGACCCTAACTTCTCGACATTCTAAAGGAAGCGGGTCCGTCTAGGTCATGGCTTCCAGAGTGTGATGTGGAGCCACACAAATAGATGTGATTGAACGTGCATAATGACGGCGGAACAACCGGCTCCATCCGCTTGTGACGAGTCGAAAGTTGCTGATCTTGTTGACTTCCTGTAAAGTGTGTGTGGTGGGAGGAAGAGGGAGGGGACATACATATCGTCTTGTTTTAAGAATGAAAGAAGGTGACGGTCAATTTATAAAAAAAAAACCCTTAAAGGCTGGGTTAACCCGGAAGCCATCGGTAGGGATCGAACCCTACCTCTTGTCCTTTGTAGTCCAGTTCACTAACCACTGAGCTATCGCGGCTCCCATGAAGAAAGATAGTAACCTTTTATTACGTCGTCTACAAGACAAAGGGAACTAAAGGGCTCGGCAACAGAATGATACCATAGACTAAATACTTAACTTTTTCTCATTTTTCCCTCAGAGACATTGGCTTTGTTTTATATTAATACTGTTTTTCGTTTATTTTATATCATACCTGCGGGACTGGTTGGTCTCGAGGCAAGACGACTGTCTCGAGACAGAGAGGTTGTGGGTTCAAATCCCGGCTACACCGGTTGGGATTTTTATTTATGATTTCTTTTGCGGCAACCAACCCTGGTCTCAGCAGCGAAGTCCCGGCTTGAAACGTCAATGACTCATCGACGGAAAAAAATATGAGTACCTCCGAATTCGGAGTATCTGCACCGTATCTGCATGTGCGGCGAGGGACCCCTGTGCACAAGGCTGCCAGGGAAAAACGGATTAACACGCAAAATTCAGTTCCTAGTCTTTAGTGACTTCGTCAGAGGAAATAGCTGGCGAACGAAAAAAAAAAAAAAAAAAAAAAAACAACCTCATACCTAGCATATCATGTTATCTATATATCATTTGTTTTTTTTTCAGGCCAATATAATTTTGTCTTTTTTTCCGTACATTGTTTGCCTGTAAATCTATTCTCTGAATGTAGAAGAGTAATAGGATAACTTTATGTAGAGCTCTGCAACAGGGGAGTTAATCTAATCATTAGACACACATGTCTCTGACGTACAGGCACCTAGTTCGATAATTTAGCTTATTGACACTTGAAGAAACTGGGGCGGGGGGGGGGGGACGCGAGTGAATCTCAGATATAGCTCTCATCCTTGGAGTTGCACTCATCCCAGAAGTAGCTCTCATCCCAGAAGTTGCACTCATCCCAGGAGTTGCACTCATCCCAGAAGTTGCACTCATCCCAGAAGTAGCTCTCATCCCAGAAGTTGCACTCATCCCAGAAGTTGCACTCATCCCAGAAGTAGCTCTCATCCCAGAAGTAGCTCTCATCCCAGGAGTTGCACTCATCCCAGGAGTTGCACTCATCCTTGGAGTTGCACTCATCCCAGAAGTTGCACTCATCCCAGAAGTAGCTCTCATCCCAGAAGTTGCACTCATCCCAGGAGTTGCACTCATCCTTGGAGTTGCACTCATCCCAGAAGTTGCACTCATCCCAGAAGTTGCACTCATCCCAAAAGTTGCACTCATCCCAGAAGTTGCACTCATCCTTGGAGTTGCACTCATCCAGAAGTTGCACTCATCCCAGAAGTTGCACTCATCCCAGAAGTTGCACTCATCCCAAAAGTTGCACTCATCCCAGAAGTTGCACTCATCCCAGAAGGTGCACTCATCCCAGAAGTTGCACTCATCCCAGAAGTTGCACTCATCCCAGAAGTTGCACTCATCCCAGAAGGTGCACTCATCCCAGAACTTGCACTCATCCCAGAAGTTGCACTCATCCCAGAAGTTGCACTCATCCCAAAAGTTGCACTCATCCCAAAAGTTGCACTCATCCCGCTCGTTTGAAAGAATCTATGTCTCCAGTTTGATCTGTCACTTCTTCTGTTGTTAAGTTCAAGGTCGCTTTGATGTCTTGAAACCACCAACTTCCTGGTCTGCCCCTGTCTCGTCTTCCTGGAACCATGCCTTCCCTTCCGTTATTATTCTTTCCAGCCGTGTCCTTTGATGTGTTCGTAGTATTTTAATTTCTCTGTTATGATACTGTTTTTAAGACATTTTATTTCAATGTTTTTAGATCTTTTAATGACTTCATTGCTCTTTTCCATTATTCATGGTATCTTAAGTATTCTTCTGTTACATTTTTTGTTCCAGTAAATCAATTTTCTTCCTTGTTTGCGAGTTTGTCCTGATTCACGAGCATATGTTACTATAGGAAATATACATGCTATCAGTAGATTTTATTTGCCTTTTTTAGTATTGTTTCATATATTCTTCGTGACATTTAATTTATGTTTTCCTATTACTTGTCTTCGTTTGATCTCCCTCTGACAGTCTCCAGTGTTAGGTACTACAGATCCCAGCTATTCATATTTTTAGTATTGTTTCATATATTCTTCGTGCCATTTAATTTGGTGTTTTGCTATTACATGTCTTCGTTTGATCTCACTCTGACAGTCTCCGGTGTTAGCTACTACAAATTCCAGATATTCATAATTTGTTACAATTTCAAGTTCTTCGTTACTGATGGTGAATTTGGATTGTTGGATCTTTGCTTATTCCGTGTACATTAACATAATTGTCTCTTTCTCTCTCTCTCTCTCTACATATAAATATAAAATCTATATTAACTATATATTAAATGGGAGCCGCGATAGCTCAGTGGTTAGTGAACTGGACTGCAAAGGACAAGAGGTAGGGTTCGATCCCAACCGACGGCTTCCGGGTTCACCCAGCCTTAATGGGTACCTGACTTTTTTCAGGGAAAGTGAAGCGGTATGGGCGTAATACCGACCACATTACCCCAAAAATCATGTGCTGAAGGTCTGTAAAATATATGGTCACTAACACCATATTCCCTATACGCCACTTGGCGTGACGGGGGTACTTTACTTTTTTTTAAATATATTAAATATATATTAATTGAAACGTTGACCAACTAGGAAATTCCTGACTGTGAATTTCCTTGCATCTTCATTAGTGGAGTCTGCTAATGTAGAATACCTAGCTTTACACTATTCGCACTACTTTACACTACTCGCACTACTTTACACTACTCGCACTACTTTATACTGCTGGTACGTTCCAACATATCCTTTGGCCAGATTCGGAAAGTCAAGTTAGCCACTGCAACCTACTAGATTAAAAAAAAGAGTTCAAGAATTTACTGTTTACAAGACACACCTTCATGATACTAGAGACACAAAAATAAATATTAGAAACCATCAGGAAACATAACATCAGGAGAGGCTAAGAGAAAAGCAAAAGACAGCAAAAACTATATGACGTTGAAAAGTAAACTAGAAAGGAAAGAGGAAGAAGAAGATCAAATTATCGTATCTAATAAATCCACCCACTTTCAATTCAATTCAGAGTGGTTAGTGAACTGGTCTACAAAGCACAAGAGGTAGGGTTCGATCCCAATCGACGGCTTCCGGGTTCACCCAGCCTTAAATGGGTACCGGATTTTTATGGGAAAGTAAAGCGGCACGGGCGTAAAACCTACCACATTACCCCAAAAATCAAAACCTGAAGGTCTGTAAAAATGTATAGTCACTAAAACCATATTCCTTATACGCCACTTGGCGTGACGGGGCTCTTTACTTTACTTACTTTCAATTACCCACCGCTTCTACTCAACTACAACCCAGCTGTGTTCCGTGCTCTCTTCCATCTTGTAGTCGTACTGGTAGCACTACCACAATCAACAAACCAACTGGGTTCGATCAACAACCAAGATTTCCATCTTCAGACTAAATCAAACAGGACCTGCAAACATCAATAAAGCGATCACCTGACGTTGTTTACGGTTCTGCCCACATCAGCACGATTGTAAAAAGGTAAATAATAAATAAATTGTCAACTTCAAGGTAACATCTTGCGCTCTAGTTGTCAAAATGGCGATGAAGAAAAAAAAAAGGTACCAATCTCGTCTTGTAGCGTATTGATATTTTATTAGCGCCCATATATTTCCATTTAAATCTATATAAAAAAGAAAGTAAGTACCCCCGTCACGCCAAGTGGCGTATAGGGAATATGGTGTTAGTGACCATAAATTTTACAGACCTTCGACCCATGATTTTTGGGATAATGTGGTCGGTATTACGCCCGTTCGGATTTACTTTCCCAGAAAAAAATCCGGTACCCATTAAAGACATGGGTGAACTGGAAGCCCTCGGTTGGGATCAAACCCTACCTCTTGTCCTTTGTAGTCCAGTTCACTAACCACTGAAATATCGCGGCTCCTTAAATCCATATATCTATAAGTATTCTTCTTCTTCTCCCTCTTCTTCTTCCCTTCTTCATTTGCCTTGCAGCGTCGAGGGGAGATACAATATGCAGTCTTATGCTCTTTTCTTGGCTATCTGCTGCTGTTTTTTTCTAGTGTTTATAATATACGACTAATTAATCTTTTTCGTGGTCGACCCTTGAGTATCGTGTTCTCGCAACCTTTATTAAAGGCTCGTTGTGTTGTGTTTTGGTATTTCTGTCTTATCATGTGACCAAACCAAGTTTGTTGTTGTTTCTTTATGTATATTATTGCGGAAATTATTTCTAGTTTTTTTCTCTCAGTTCTTCCTTTTTGATCTTATTTCTCAGGCTGTTTCCTGTCATGCGTCTAACACATTTCATCTCAGTAGAGGTTATTCTTCTTATTGTTCGTGAGTCTAGCCTCTAGGTCTGGCATTAGTAGCACAACGTTTGGATGAAGATTGTATTGTAGAGTGCCCGTTTTACCTCTAGTGTTATTTCCTTGTTGGGCAATAGTTGTGATACTTATTCGATTATTTGACACGCTTTGTTTCATCTTGAATATTTATGAGTGATGTGGTCAGCACCACACTTGATCGCCTCACTTTCTCAGAAACATTCTTTGCTATCAATTTTAAGAGGTTAGTCTAATCCCGAAACCGTTGCAATGGGAATCAGTTTCGCCGTATCTTGGAAATGAACCTCGACCATCTGAACCTTGACCAAGTGAACCTTGACCAAAAAAACTCGACCATGTGAAACTTGACCATTGAAACTTGACCAACTAAACCTTGACCAACTGAAATTTGACAAACTGAACCTCGACCATCTATCTATCTATCTATCTTTCGTTCGCTTGAAGTAATGTCTTTATCTGCAATGTCGTTTCCTGTATACATTTTACTGTTTTTTGTCCTCGACCATCTAAACTTTGACCAACTGAACATTGACCAAAAGAACCTCGACCTTGTGAACCTTGACCTCGACCAACTGAACCTTGACCGACTGAAACTTGATGAACTAAACCTCAACGAATTGAACCTTAACAAACTGAAACTCGACTAATTAAACCTCGGGAGTCAAATAATAATAAATAAATATTATTATAGAGGGAAACTTCCGAGGCGATAATCCGTGAATCAATTCAGAGGAAGAGGTATGTTTACAGCACTCGGAAAAATGACAAATAATCAACAACAGAAAAAAATATGGACCAAGGCAGGATCGAACCCGTACTCAGTAGCACAGCGCCTTGCCACGAAAAGTCAAACGCTTAGGGAATAGCTAATTAAACCTCAACCAACTGAATTTTGATCAAAAGAACATCCACCATATGAACAATGACCAACTGAAACTTGACCAACTAAACCGTGACCAAATGAACCTCGACCAATTGAACCTTGACTATCTGAACCTCGACCTAAGTTACCTCGACCATCAGAACCTCGATCAAGTGAACCTTGACCAGCTGCTGAACCTCGACCATCTGAATGTCAACCATCTGAACATCGGCCAAGTGAACCTCGACCATCTGAACCTCGGCCATGTGAACCTCGACCAAGTGAACCTCGACCATCTGAACCTCGACCAAGTGAACCTTGACCAGCTGCTGAACCTCGACCATCTGAATGTCAACCATCTGAACCTCGGCCATGTGAACCTCGACCAAGTGAACCTCGACCATCTGAACCTCGACCAAGTGAACCTTGACCAACTGAACCTCTACCATCTGAACCACGACCATCTGACGAGTACACTCGTGCAAAATTTATATTTTTGTTGAAAGAGATAAACTTTTTTTGGTTAAATTTTAATTGGAATATCAAATTCTAAAAATTAAAATTTTAAGTTTTGTGTCGGTTGTATGGTATTTAAACCACTTCTAATGAATTTCAATTTTCAGAATGAGTGGAAAATACCAGGTTTAAGCATAATCACCCATTCTCTTTCTCTTTCTTTCTTTCTTTTTCTTTTTTTCACTTCCTCTTGAGCCTATTCAAGCGTCAAGGAAGATACAAAGTTCTGGTTCTCGCTCTTTTGTCGGCTTTACTCATTGTCAATTGGTTCGATTGTAGCGTTTCTTTGTCACTGTTACTGTCTGTCCATCTTACTCTGGATCAGCCTTTTGCTCTTCTCATTTCTCTTCTTTCAATATATGCTTTGGTATGGTAAGGAGCCGTGATAGCTCGGTGGTTAATGAACTGGACTACAAAGGACAAAAGGAAGGGTTCGGTCCCAATCGACGGCTTCCGGGTTCACCCAGCCTTAAATGGGTACCGGATTTTTTTCTGAGATAGTAAAGCGGCAAAGGCGTAATACCGACCACATTACCCCAAAAATCATGTGCTGAAGGTCTGTAAAATATATGGTCACTAACACCTTACTCCCTATACGCCACTTGGCGTGACGGGGGCTCTTTACTTTTTTACTTTTGGTATGGTAGGGAATCACACGGCATTCTTTCTAAATGGGCAAGTTAGTTTGTTGTTTCTGTGTATAGCTTAGGATTAGCTTTATGCATACTCTTTCTCTTATATCATTTCTGTTTCTGTCCTTTCTGGTTACTCCAAGCGCTTTTCTCAGACATCTCATCTCCGTAGTTACAAGCTCTCTTTTACGCATAAGTGACCATGTTCGGCATTGATTGCACAATGTGGGAAAGAATATACTCTGTGTAATACGTTTCTTGGTGGTAATAGGTATTGCTTTGTGTTAAAGTACAAGGGATAACTGTCCCAATATTTGGTTTGTCTTATTGCATCGTATATCTATTTCTTTGTCGATTTTACCATTTTCAGAGAATGTTGTTCCCAGGTATTTAAAGATTGTTATTCTTTTATAACTTGATGATCCATAGCTATGTTTCATGTTTTCTTTTGTCTTCCTATATATATATAACTTCTTCTGTTTTTCAGTACTTATTTTCATGTTATACATTTTTACATTCTTTATTCAGGGACAGTACATATTGTAGAAGTACTGTTTATTCGGACAGCTATTAATGCCTTATCGTCAGAGAAAATAAAAAGTAGTTAATTTATATCTTCACGAGGTGATAATCACGCGCTACGATGTTGAATTTACAAGATTAGAACTAAAATACCACTTTTAAATGAAAACGAACAACTGTGCCTGGAATACACACGTAAATAAACACGAACAAGGTAAAAGAAACGCAGAGGTAATGCGAAACTGTTTGCATAATCCTTACAATAACATTCAAAGCTGTCAAAGAATAATAGAAGATCTGTAATTGGAAGAGCAAAGCTTCCCGTTTATTGAAAATGATGACAGGGAACTAAACAGGGGAGTTTAATTAATAATGTTTTAAGCTCTTCCAAGTGCTGACAATAACACGAGAGTTTTAATGTTAAATACTAATTTTAGTTTTAAAAAAAAAAACATTAATTTCTGTGTATGCTTAGAAGTATATTATTGATCTCCATAGCTTAAGATGTTTTTAATATCTTTATAGCCTTTTAAGAGCATCATTATCCTCATACACTTTTAAGGATTTTATCATCTTCATACACTTTGAGAGTATCATTGTCTTCATATATTTTGAGAGTATCATTGTCTTCATACACTTTGAGAGTATCATTATCTTCATACACTTTGAGAGTATCATTGTCTTCATACATTTTGAGAGTATCATTGTCTTCATACACTTTGAGAGTATCATTGTCTTCATTCACTTTGAGAGTATCATTGTCTTCATACACTTTGAGAGTATCATTGTCTTCATACACTTTGAGAGTATCACTGTCTTCATACACTTTGAGAGTATCATTGTCTTCATACAATTTAAGAGTATCATTGTCTTCATACACTTTGAGAGTATCATTGTCTTCATACACTTTGAGAGTATCATTATCTTCATTCACTTTGAGAAAATCATTATCTTCATTCACTTTCAGAATATGTTATCTACTTACGTTAATCGAGATGTAAATACTCACGCAAAAAACGCAAGAACACGATGCTAATTAAATGCAGCGTTCCACAAAATAACAATCGAGACTTGAATAGCGACATAAAGAGTGTTAAACAATATGCGAGTACTACATTCAATTGCAAGATCAAACGAGATTAGTAATAGTAGCCTTCGTCAGTCATAGTTAACTATAGTAGCCTTAGTCAGTCATAGTTGACTATAGTAGCCTTAGTCAGTCATAGTTGACTATAGTAGCCTTAGTCAGTCATAGTTGACTACAGTAGCCTTAGTCAGTCATAGTTGACTATAGTAGTCTCCGTCAGTCATAGTTGACTATAGTAGCCTCCGTCAGTCATAGTTGACTATAGTAGCCTCCGTCAGTCATAGTTGACTATGGATTTTTTATCGCCCCTATAAATGTTATTTTTTCTTTTCTTTCGCAGTATATTCTCTTTTTCTATGAATCTGTCTGCTTCTTGTTTGAGTTGGAGCTTTAGAGTGTAAAGATTACAGTCTGCAGCTACTTCTTCCAAGGCTGCAGGGTTTATGTTCAGAGTCTCCAAACGAGATAAAAATCCTTAATAAAACAGGAATACTGAAATAGATACGAATTTCAAATCAAGTTTGAATATTAAACCAGATGTCTATCTATCTATCTTTCGTTCGTCTGAAGTATTGTCTATATCTGCAATGTCGTTTCCTGTATAATTTTACTGTCTTTTGTAATTCTTGCAGTGTCCCATATAGTTTTGTCTGTAGTGTTGTGTCTATGGGCCAATGGATTTTCCTCAGTCTACTTTATTCAGTGCAGTCTTGAAGTATGTGTTCAGCAGTCTGGGGCGCCTGTCCACGTGTACAAGTAGTTGAGGTGCCGATCTTGAATTTTGTATACATGTGACTATGGAGTCGATTGTGTCCTGTTCTGAGGCGTATAATAATAAGTTATTCTTATTATGAAAGGCATCCTGATTTGGGGCTTGTGGTCCTCTGATTGAATTGATTATCTGTTTCTTATGATGGTATGTAACCGGTGCATCTAGTTGTGTGCCTGTTGAACCTTCCTTTGCCAACTGAAAACCAGATGTGAATTGTAACACAAAGCGTTTCAAAGTTACATTAGAGAAGAGCACTGAACAAGCATACAGATTAAACTGAAAACAAACTTAAAACAAAACACGAATACAAAAAGTTAAAAAAAAAAAAATTAAAAGAAAATCATGCATAAAGACTTAAAAAAAACACAAAAAAATGAAGCATAAATAAGTCAAAATGGTTCTACTGAAGACACAGGAAACTAATAAATAAATCACGAAAATAAACAAAGAAGTTTATCTTGATCTTGATTCGTCCAGTTCAACTAGACGTTGTATAGAGCTCGTGGTGTTTGTTGCCATCCATCTCTATTCTGGGCAAGCTGTTATATCTTGTCCATGAGTCTATGCCTGTCAACTTTGCTTCTCTTATAGATGTTCTTCTCTTCAGTATCTCTCTAGGTCTTCATCTTTTTTTACTGGATTCAGATGTTTCCCAGAGGAGAGCCTGTTTTAGAATTCTATTGTTGGAGAACCTGTTTTAGAATTCTATTGTTGGAGAGCCTGTTTTAGAATTCTATTGTTGGAGAGCCTGTTTTAGAATTCTATTGTTGGAGAGCCTGTTTTAGAATTCTATTGTTGTTTCTTCTCAACACATACATGACACATGACTATCTTCTCTTTATAGTTGTAGACCAGATTGTTCATTATATGATCACACATCTTATCTAATATAGATCTAAAAGAAACAAGTAGAGGCAATAAAACAAATGGTCGTTAGTTTCGTATTTTGTTATACAATTTTCACTCTAATTCTCTCGTAAGAGGCCAGTTGATAAATAACTAGAAGACCAACTGTTGATAAATAACTAGAAGACCAACTGTTGATAAATAACTAGAAGACCAACTGTTGATAAATAACTAGAAGACCAACTGTTGATAAATAACTAGATGGACCAACTGTTGATAAATAACTAGATGGACCAACTGTTGATAAATAACTAGATGGACCAACTGTTGATAAATAACTAGATGGACCAACTTTTAATAAATAACTAGATGGACCAACTTTTAATAAATAACTAGATGGACCAACTTTTAATAAATAACTAGACGAAAAATAGCAACACAATAAATACAGTGCTGAATTTGAATATGTTGGGTCAAAAAGCGGAGAAATTGCAGTTTACTGTAAAACATGGAACGCGGTGGTCTAGAAGTAACGCGTCCACTTCTGGACAAGAAGGTTCCGGACCCTGATACAGGATGGCGAATTTGTCACTTGGAATCTGTGATTTCTTTGTGACTTTACCGCCCCCTGGCCTGTCTGTAATGAGATCCTACGTCCAGCTCTCCTGGGTAACGATCGAGTACGTTCCGTGTCCACTCTGCGCACGCTAAAGAACCCTTGCCAGATGCAAATCGAAAAGAGTAATCCATACAAAAAATGGCAGCTGCTTGTGCAAATTTAACAAGAATAAAATCTAAAAAGATGTCAAAAAGTCTTGACGATTAAAAAATTAATAATAAGAGTATCTATGAAGTCAGAGAAAGTCTGTCATTACGGCGAGGGACATTTGAGCACACGACTACTGCTTTGAGAAAATAGGAAAAGTGGAATTCACGCAAAATTCTGTCTCACTGGAATTCGCTAGAGATATAGAGCAGCTATAGGATACATAGCATATATATATAGCAGAGATACACAAACAAACACAAATAACATTGTAAACTACGACACAACGCAGCTACGCTCATATAAAGGCGTGTTTACGAACGGACAACAAAAGAGGCAGTAGTGAGGCAATCGCAGATGAAATAAAATACAGTAGAGTACACTACCAAGTAGAAGAACGAGTTGCATAGCGCCATTGTAAGTAAAAAAAAAAAGTAAAGTACCCCCCGTCACGCAAGTGGCGTATAGGGAAATATGGTGTTAGTGACCCTATATTTTACAGACCTTCAGCACATGATTTTTGGGGTAATGTGGTCGGTATTACGCCCGTGCTGCTTTACTTTCCCAGAAATAATCCGGTACCCATTTAAGGCTGGGTGAACCCGGAGCCGTCGGTTGGGATCGAACCCTACCCCTTGTCCGTAGTAGTCCAGTTCACTAACCACTGAGCTATCGCGGCTCCCACTAATTTTTAGGGAATTAGTAAAACCCAGGTGTCCTCGCCAGGGAACGAACCCGGCTGTTGCCGTGGTAAGCCAACCGCCTATCGATTGCGCTAACCGGACACCTTAGCGCCATTGTAGTCAACTTAAATGCAAAGCAGCGCACACCTGATGCATTATTTCACCGACACACGAACGAAAAAGCCTTAGGAATCTACACAATGTTGCAACACACACAACCACTGAATGAAAACAAATTTTCCGGAAATAACCACAGATTTTACACGAGTCATCCAGCTCGTGTCTGAGTGAATTAAAAATAAATAGTTCACCTTAAGAGGGTGGTTCACATTTATGAGGGCGCTTCACAGTTGTTAACGATATCAATTCACACATTATGTCGGTTATAGCTGCGTCTCACTGAGATCTCTTTCATGGCTAGTGCTAGGCAATGTCCGTGTCTTTACACATTCGGTGCAGTGGATGTCGACGTTTTGTAAGATTGTTTGATTTGGCTAACAGAGATGGCATTAAAAGGCTCAAAGACATGCAAATGTGTCGCTAAAGTACTTTAGGCTTTATCCTGGATGATGGAAGGGTATTGTTGTTTGGTTACTTCCGTCTAGGACACAGTTCGGTTGAAAATTGGTACAGTAATCCCTCAATAATCGCGGTTAATATGGACCAGAACCGGCCGCGATAAGTGAAAAATCGCGAAGGGGTATCACCCTCTCATTTTTAACATACGTACATTTTTTTTGTGTATGTATAATATATATATATATATATATATATATATATATATAAGTGTATATTAAACCATATAAGTGCATATGTTATCATTAGAACATTAAAGAATAGTTTCAAACATGTAAATAAAATATTAATAGTATAAATAACATACAAAAAATAATGTGTTTTTTTTTAATAATAATTCCTCAATTTTGTATTTTTGAACAATCTGCGATGTACTGAGGCCTCGATAAATGAACCGCGAAGTAGCGAGGGATAACTGTATTTTAGTTCAAGCCACACAATGAAAATTCTTGTGCTTGTTGGTCTTCTTCGTCTTCCGCTATTGTTGTTGCTGCAATCACCCGACGACTACTTCTCTTAACCATCATCTCTTAAAGGCATTCATCACATTTCGAATCAATGTAATTACATCCTTTTAATTCCCTTTTTGATGTTTTTTTCAGTTTTCCCTTTCTGCATGAGTGTTCTTATGTTCAAGGTTCTTATTTTCAGAGTCGGTTTTATCTCTATTTTGCCTTACAGTAGCTTGCTGCCGAACGGGTATCACCTGTAGCACATGATGTTCCCTACCGAACGAGGGTATTCCATTGAAATCACCCTTAGTGTTGTTAAAAGTATTCTATGTATTTATCTATCTATCTATTGACCTTTCGAGCCGTAGCCGGCCCATAGGATGTAGACCAAGATACTCCCTCTCTTATCTAAATTTTTATCCTAGCAGTTTTCAATTCTTTTAAAGATATTTTATCGCCATTTGTCTCTGTTCTGTGCAAGCAGCGCTATCTTATGGAGCTTTCCGGTTGTATCCAAGATGGAGGAATTATTTTTCTCCGGCTTGGTATAGAACCGTTAATCAGAGGTTTAACAAGCCGCTAAAAACAAGCCGCTAAAACAAGTCGCTAAAACAAGCCGCTAAAACAAGTCGCTAAAACAAGCCGCTAAAACAAGCCGCTAAAACAAGCCGCTAAAACAAGTCGCTAAAACAAGCCTCTAAAACAAGCCGCTAAAACAAGTCGCTAAAACAAGTCGCTAAAACAAGCCTCTAAAACAAGTCGCTAAAACAAGCCTCTAAAACAAGCCGCTAAAACAAGCCGCTAAAACAAGTCGCTAAAACAAGCCTCTAAAACAAGCCGCTAAAACAAGCCGCTAAAACAAGCCGCTAAAACAAGCCGCTAAAACAAGCCTCTAAAACAAGCCGCTAAAACAAGCCGCTAAAACAAGTCGCTAAAACAAGCCTCTAAAACAAGTCGCTAAAACAAGCTCTAAAACAAGCCGCTAAAACAAGCCGCTAAAACAAGTCGCTAAAACAAGCCTCTAAAACAAGCCGCTATCTTAAAAACGACTTTGTTTAATAAAACGTTAAAAGCAATACATTGGCTTAAGTGCGTTGTTTTGTTGTGTGCAGCAGGGCTGAGATAGCAGAGGCAGCAAACAGGGGCGTAGGTCAGGACAGTTCTTGAGAAGCTTTTCACGGCTACACAAGCTTTGGAACGATCACGTTTTACTGGAGCATTCAGGGGACTGGGTGGTCTAGAGGTATGACGCCGGCATATGTCCCAGAAGGTTGTTGGTTCGAATTCCGCCAAAGTGGTGCACATTTTTTCTATGAATCCTTCGTTTCGTCGTGACTTTATCTTCCCGTGGTATCTGGGGAGTGAAATCCGTTGTCCTTGCAAAATTGTTCAGCAATTAACATTCTACATATATCGAGAACAAATGTACCAGGTTGAAAGTCGCAAATATCGAGGCTTGCCGTAAACTCAGCGACTCGTCGCACTCACGCCCACCTAATGAGTAAACGCCAAAGAGGAAGATATGAACTCTAATTTGTGAAAGTGAGCGCCCTTCGCATTGAGGTTATTGCCTTCACTTCATGCTCACCTGTACGCTGTTCAAATCAAAGATGGAACAAACCATTTTTATTTTAAGGAATCTGATCTTAAGGACAGGTGACTTCGAGAGTCTAGTCCTGTCGGAAACGAATGATAAACCATACAAGTTAATTCCATGTTCATGCTGAACACGTAAAAGAACTCGTAACTACCTTTACGGTATTTTCCCACTACCGACCGAAGTCTGCCAGGTGAAATGTAGACCGGAGAATAAAGGCCGCGAGGTGTTCGGGCTCGAGTTTTTAATTTCACCCTGGATAGAAAAAAACGTTTGACCCTACCGAGATTCGAACCCGCGTCAGTTGAAGTCCGGCAAGTTATCACTTCCTAAAGAACTCCTAACAGTTAGAAATAATAAGAACAGGCAGCATGCCGCAGCCCGGACTTTTTCAAAAACAGAAGTGCTACCATCTTTAGAGTGAATTTTTCCCTGCGATTCTTGCCAGTGTTACGGTGTTCGTTCATCATCATCATCATTGAGTGCCGTCTCCGCAACGAAGGTTGGCTACCATGGAGCGCCATTTTGCTCTATCTCTTGCTTTGATGGTGCAGGTTGTCATCGGTTGATTTGTCCATCTTTTGATGTTACTCGTCCATGTTAATCTTGGTCTGCCTCTGCCTCTTTTACCTTGTATTTTCCCTCCAGGATCACTTTCAGTAGGCTGTTGTGTCTTTTAACATGGCCTAAGAATCGCATTTGTCTTGTTCTAATTGTGTTCAGAAGTTCTCTTTTCATTTTTAGTTGTTTTAAGACTTTGTCATTTGTTTTCTTTTCCTTCCATCCAATGGTGTTCGTTAACTGCATTCA
Organism: Megaustenia siamemsis; assembly: GCA_032433765.1. Taxonomy (NCBI): domain Eukaryota; kingdom Metazoa; phylum Mollusca; class Gastropoda; order Stylommatophora; family Ariophantidae; genus Megaustenia; species Megaustenia siamemsis. Next base: position 25,882,108 of record JAVIAB010000001.1, read on the forward strand.
TATCTCTCTTGTTGACCAGCGAAGAGAATCTAGTTATCTATTAACTCTTCACGTACGTTTCAACGCACCATGCGCCATGTCAAATTTGCTCTGAGATATTTATATTTCATGTTTTTTTTGTTTGTTTTTTTCTCTGTCCACTTGTACCTACAGCGTCGAGATAAACAAAAAAAAAAAAAAAACCCGTAATGTTCTCGACAAAGCTCTGAGGTTAATTTCATTTATGGGCGTGTGTGATTGTCGTTTGATATTTCAAAGATCCATCTTTTGGATAGTCTTTATTTCCATCTGACGTTGATACATATTTTGGGAGATGATTGTTGTTAATCTTTGGTATATAATCATCATCAAGTACCGGGCCTGCTGGCGAAGGTAATCATGTCTCTCCACAACTTTATATATCTATTATTATCTTTCTATATCTATATTTCAGATATCTGAAATCTAATTCCTTGTTTTATTATCTAAAAATTCAGATATCTTATATTAAATGTTCGTATATATAAACATGTAGATTGATACTTAAAACCACAAAACAATTTGTCTCTGAAATCTATTCCGCTGGATTGATAAAAAACCTTCCGCAATGAAAGAGTTAATGAGAGTTGTTCAGTGCAGTTAATAATTAAATTGGTCCTACATCGTCATAGCCGCGATAGCTCAGTGGTTAGTGAACTGGACTACAAAGGACAAGGGGTAGGGTTCGATCCCAACCGACGGGTTCCGGGTTCACCCAGCCTTAAATGGGTACCGGATTTTTTTTCTGGGAAAGCAAAGCAGCACGGGCGTAATACCGACAACATTACCCCAAAAATCTTGTGCTGAAGGTCTGTAAAATATAGGGTCACTAACACCATATTTCCCTATACGCCACTGGGCTTGACGGGGGTACTTTACTTTTTACTTTTACTACATCATCATCATCATCATCATCACAATCAAGACAGGCAGCCAGCGTAGGCGGCCAAGACCCCGTACAATTTGTTGATCTTCCCATTTATTTACAAATTCCGTTTTTGCGTTTCCACCACAACGAAACTATTACGATATCTCAAAAGTTTCATCTTTGCTTAACTGCGATGCAACTCGACAAATGCCTATGTTATGACGCTTTAAGAAAAAAGAAACATACCTATGTGAGTTTTAAGATGAAACATACCTATGTGAGTTTTAAGATGAAAATACCTATGTGAGTTTTAAGATGAAACATACCTATGTGAGTTTTAAGATGAAACATACTTATGTGAGTTTTAAGATGAAACATACCTATATGAGTTTTAAGATGAAACATACCTATATGAGTTTTAAGATGAACATACCTATGTGCGTTTTAAGATGAAACATACTTATGTGAGTTTAAGATGAAACATACCTATGTGGGTCTTAAGATGAAAATACCTATGTGAGTTTTAAGATGAAACATACCTATGTGGGTCTTAAGATGAAAATACCTATGTGGGTTTTAAGATGAATATACCTATGTGGGATTTAAGATGAAGAAGAATATCTAAGTGAAATTGGAATATGAAAAAAAGATATAATTGTATTAATACTCACTAAAACACATACCAAACGTTTTGTAACACCATATTCACTATGGGAATATATATATATATATATATATATATATATATATATATATATATATATATATATCGTCATCATCATCATCATCATCAAGTACCGTGCCTACTGGCGTAGGTTATCATGTCTCTCCACAATTTTCGATCTCGGCAGTTATTTATCATTTCTGTTGTTGACCTTCTGCCAAGCCATTCTCTTAAGCTGTCTGGTATCTTTCTCCTTGCTTCCCTCTATCTCTTCGTCCCTCGATTTTTCCACTTGTTACAATATATTCCAGCTGTTCCCATCTCATTACGTGGCCAAAAATGATGATTGTTTCTTTCTAATATTGGAAATTTGCTCTCTTTTTGGATTGGCCGCTTTCAGAACGTTTTCATTACTCTTCTTAGCTGTATATGGTATTCTCAACATTCTTCTGCAAGACCACATTTCTAAAGCCTGCAGTGATTTGTTATATATATATATATATATATATATATATATATATATACTGTCCATGTATATTTGTGCCAGTATATATATAAATATATATATATATATATATAATTCTATATTCTATAATCTTTCTCATTCTGACTTGTTGTATTACAGCCTTCTCTCCCCATCACATGTTCCACTCCTGCGTTATCTTGTCCTACTTTGGCGTTGAAGTCTCCATTACAATTAAAAGATCGTGTTTTGGTATTTTGTTTATAAGTTGTTGCAGTTGGTTATAAAAATCATCCTTAACTTCATCATCAGCTTCGTTAGTAGGCGCATAACATTGAATAATTGAAAGTCTTCCATGTTTTGTTTTGTATCGTGTTCGTATCAGACGGCTATTTACCGGTTCCCATTCTAATAAACTTCTTGCAGCTTTGTCTGTCATCATTATGCCTACTCCTTCACGGTGTTTTCCATCTTCCCTTCCAGAAAAAACTACTATTTTATTATCAATAGATTCCTACCTGTTCCAGGCCAGCGCATTTCGCTTAATCCTAAAATATCTAGATCGTATCTGTCCATCTCGCTCGCGACCTGTGCATGTTTCGTCGGAGCGGCCATTGTTCGCACATTCCAGAATCCTATTTTTGTTGTTGTTTTAGGGCCGAAAAAACTATCACTACTATCTACTGCTAATTTACACATTCTGTATCAGGTCTACGTTTCATTAACAACATCGTTTTTACGATAGCGGCTTGTTAAACCTCTGATCAACGGTTCTATACCAAGCCGGAGAAAAATAATTCCTCCATTTTGGAAACAACCGGAAACGGAAAAAATAGAATTATGTTTAATAGAAAATTTAGTTATAGGTGGGACATTATTTCCACATAAAAATATCCACAAAACAACATGGATATCTCCTGATGATAGAACATCAAATCAAATTGACCACCTATGTATTAAACAACAATTCAGATCATCATTAATAGATGTAAGAGCATACAGAGGTGCTGATGTTAATAGTGACCACAACCTGTGCATTGGGAAAATAAGATTAAAATTTAGAAACCAACAGAAGAGGTCAATTACACATAAAATTGATAGTCATAAACTGAAAGTTGAAGCAATAAAGGAAAAGTTTAACATAGAGCTAAGTAATTGTTATTCAGCACTTGGTGAAATAGACTTAGATATCAATGAAATGTGGGACTCACAGAGCAAAATACTAATGACAGCAGCAGAAGCAAGTGCTGGACTGAAGAAAATGGAAAAACGAGCTTGGATCTCAGACACCACATGGAAATACATCAAAGAAAGAAGAGAAGCGAAGAGAGCCATGACTAATGTAAAGACAGATCTTGGAAAGGTTCTGGCAAAAGCAACATACAAAGAATTAGACAACAAAGTGAAAAGTTCGGCAAGAAGAGATACAAGAGCTTATATAGACAACTTGGCAGAGAAAGCAGAGACAGCTGCAATTACAGGAGACAGCAGAACTCTTTATACTGTACAAAAGATGCTGACAAACACCTATACATCCAGTGGAACACCAATTCTAGACAAATCTGGATTAATGCTAACAACAAGCGCAGACATAAAAGCCCGTTGGGCGGAACACTTCAAAGAAATTCTTAACCGTCCACTACCTCACAGTTTAATAGATTTTGAAGCTGAAACACCAGCAGCAGAATTAGATGTAAATTTAGATGACTTCACCTTGAGTGAAATAGAAACCACCTTAAAGCTAATGACCAATAACAAGGCTGCTGGAGAGGATAAGTTAACAGCTGAGATCCTCAAGGCAATTGATAGCCATAATTTAATACATCTCCAAAAAATGTTCAACATCATTTGGAAAACAGAGAAGACGCCTCATAAATGGAAAAAAGGAATCATTGTTAAGATCCCAAAAAAGGGCAATCTTAGAGATTGTAACAACTGGAGAGGCGTGACACTTTTGTCAGTTGCCTCAAAGTTATTCTGTAAAATCATCCTAAATAGAATAAAGGATTCAATAGATACAGTAATGCGTGAAGAACAGGCTGGGTTTAGAAAAGGGAGAAGCTGTCTTGACCACATTTTCACTCTACGACTTATATTGGAGGAACATATTGAAAAGCAAAAACCTTTTGTACTTAACTTCATCGACTTCAAAAAAGCATTTGATAGTATTCATAGAGATTCTTTGTGGAAAATTCTGAAGCAATATGGTTTACCATCAAAAATCATAAATATTATCAAAGACATGTATGATGGTTACACATGTGCAGTTCGAACAGAGGAAGGACTGAGCGAATGTTTCCCAATAGAAACTGGGGTTAAACAAGGATGTATTTTATCGCCCTTGTTATTTGGAATTGTTATGGACTTCATAATGAAGAAATGCTGCACTGGTAATAAAGGCATCGAATGGATACAAGGAGACCATTTGGAGGACCTGGACTTTGCTGATGACATAGTTCTCATCAGCAATCAGATAAAAACGATGCAGGAAAACACAAATGAACTATCATCAATAGCCAGCAAAATTGGGCTTGAGGTCAATCATGAAAAGACTAAAGTCATGAAAAGTTTAATTCCAACAAGTGACAAAATATACATGGAAAACAAACCAGTAGAAGAGATCGATCACTTCATCTATCTTGGAAGTCACATTGATCGAGAAGGGGATACGAGCAAAGAAATTAGAATCAGACTGGCTAAAGCAGCAATGTCTTTCAGAAGCCTTGAAAAGTTGTGGAAATCAAAACTCATTAGCACAAACACAAAACTTAGGCTATTCAAATCAAATGTACTATCAACCCTTACGTATGCGTGTGAAAGCTGGAAAACAACAAGAGATATAGAAACAAAGTTGAACGCATTCGAAAATAAATGTCTAAGGAAAATACTTGGTATAGAATGGAACGAATTCAAAACAAACGAGGAAATTAGAGAAATCGCCAATCAACCACTAATATCTTCAGTAATAAAGAAAAGACGATGGTCATACGTTGGACATGTGATGAGAAGAGATAATAATCGAATAGCAAAGCAAGCCCTCATATGGGAAACAACAGGTAAAAGAAAAAGAGGAAGACCCAGGGAGACACTGAGAAGAACATTGATGAGAGAGGCAAGAGCAGCAGGAATCGGCTCCCTCAATGAGATAGAACTGCTTGCACAGAACAGAGACAGATGGCGAGATTTGATAAAATATCTTTAAAAGAAAACTGCTAGAACAAAAATTCATATAGGTGAAGGTGTATCTTGGTCTACGCCCTATGGGCCGGTTACGGCTCGAAAGGTCAATAGATAGATAGATATATATATAATATATATATATACACTGGCACATTATTTTTGGGATAATGCGCTCAGTATTACGCCTATGCAGTTTTGCTTTACAGGAAACAAAATCCGCTACCCATTTATGGCTGGGTGGACCTGGAAGCCGTCGATCAGGATCGAACCCAGCTTCTTGTCCTTAGTAATCCAGTTTACTAATCAGCGAGCTACCGCAACCCCTAGTCTTACAAAAAATAACACAATTTAAATATTCTCAAAAGTTTATGACCCAAGAATTGCATAAAATATAAATCCTTTCGTAAACGTACACGCTTTACCCGTCACAAACAGGCACACTTATGTTACTCTCATATAATGTGACGAGATCATATAACGATTATTTATAACTCGTAAATAATTGTAGCTTCCGATTCTTGAAACATAAATAATGTCACTGCGTGATATAACAGAGTTCTCTATCTCCACGTTCGAGAAGAACTTGGTCATATTTTGTCATTTCCCCTGTCTCTAGGACGAAGTTCGCAGTCCTCTTCATGCTTTGTATTGTCCCAAACTGGAGAGAAGAAGTGGCTGTGCACACTCACTTTTCGATGGAAGTCGTTTGGGATCGTCCTCTGTGCACTGATTAGGCTGCACTGTAGTGGATCTCATCACCAGAATTTGCCAACTTGCTTTAGCGGGAGATGTGACGTGAATGGTGCAGATACGGGGAATTCTTGACAGTTAGGGTCATGACTAAATTCCCTGAACAGAACCCACAGTTTTTGTTGTGTCTCTGTTGTTGGACCAGTTTTGATGTCGAGCTCAGAGTAGTTGTTGCATGACTAAAGAAAGTATTCTGCAGTTACTCTCTAATGTGAATGAGAGTATTACACTACCGACTTTTTTGAAATCCCAAGGAAAAAGACAAAGAGGAAGACCAAATTATTCTTAGAGAAGACAAACTGAAGCAAAGATGAAGATCGTGGGTAAGACATGGAATGATCTTAAAAGAACGGCAAGAAACAGAACGGCTTGGAAAGTGTATGTTGAAGACCTATGCTCCACACGGAGCTGAAAGCTAGAAGAAGTAGAATTACTCTTTCTCCTGTTGTTCGATGTCCATGGTCCACATCCATACTTATAAATGGCTCTATATAAAATAGAAGATAATTATAAGGTAAAGTACGAGACTTGAATCGGCGTCTTAACACGCGAGTTTTCACCCATATGTGCTCGGCCATCTATCCAGAAGTGTTCGAAGACTTTGGATAGTGTCGCTTCAAGCATCGAAACTCACGATTCGAGGTGGCATTCCTCCCCTTGCCAGAGTAATACCATGGTACCCATTTCTGCCAGCGGCTGGGTCGACTACGAGTGTATTTTGTTTCCAACCACGAGTATAATTCACACTGCTTCCAGTGGAAACCGAACACGAGTTGTCGAACATCGGTAGCCCAGTAGGGGCGTTTTCCCAACTAGGTTACCGAGACCCCCAGGTATGATTAAATTTAAAGAAGAAATGAAGTCACATTTAGAAGAAAAATTACGCAAAGGAACAGGCAAGTCCCCGCGATCTAAAACTGCTTATTTTACTTGTTTTACTAATTGTATAGTCGAACCTGACAATCCGACATTGTCAAGATCAACCGCGGGAGACTGCTAGAGAAGACCAACACCCATATGTTTTCAACAGCCTGTGAGGACACAAAGGGCCATGTATGTATGTATATAGTAGTAAATAGCCCCCGTCATGCAAAGTGGCGTATAGGGAATATGGTGTTAGTGACCAAACATTTTACAAACCTTCAGCACATGATTTTTTTGGTCGTAATGTGGTCGGTATTACGCCCGTACCGCTTTACTTTACCAGAAAAAATCCGGTACCCATTTAAGGCTTGGTAAACTCGGAAGCCGTCGGATGAGATCGAACCCTACCTCTTGTCCTTTGTAGTCAAGTTCACTAACCACTATCGCGGTTCCATATATATATATATATGATGAACGATTAAGAACTGTAGGTAAAGGTCGGGTTTACTGTCCCAAATTATTTCTGCTTGTAGTAACGTCCCCTTTCACTTTATACTGTAGCTTTGGCCGAAGGGCATCAGCTCAAAGGTCACTGGATCCATAACAACAACAATATATTGTAGCTTTCGAATCTGTCATTAGAAGACCCCTGGGTTGGTTTAGGGTTTGGAATAGCCTACAACTAATCCTAAACTAAAAACTTGGTGACAAAGCTCAAATTAAATGCACAAACACTAGAATCAGTTGATAATTCAGGTATGTCCAGTCAGTGAGGGGAGATCACTCGTTTAGCAGAAATAATTTGGAACACTAAACTCGACCTCTACCTAACTATGGCTATCGTGTCAACTCAGAAAGAGAAGAATGTTGAGTGAATTGTTCATGATGTCTTCATATGGGCCGGCAAAATGATGTAGATGATAACACAACCCTGAAAGATGTAGATAACACAACCCTGATAGATGTAGATAACACAGCCCTGATAGATGTAGATAACACAGACCAGAAAGATGTAGATAACACAACACTGAAAGATGTAGATAACACAACACTGAAAGATGTAGATAACACAGCCCAGAAATATATAGATAACACAACCCGCGGTAGAATACAACACAAAATATCCTATTTTGTTCATTAAAAGAACGACGATGAGGCATATAATGTACAGCCTACAGCCTACATACGTTCCCATTTACTGTAAGCTTAATTGATGTCTCTCTCTTCTCTCTCTCTCTCTCTCTCTCTCTCTCTCTCTCTCTCTCTCTATGACTCTCCTTCTTTGACTCTCTAAGCGCTCCCTCTTGTTACTAATTTGTAACAACTCCCCGGAATGTCGTAAAATCGTGACCCCTTTAATTTATTCTCTTTGCATTTGACACAAACAAGATGTCGCAAAGTTCATCTTGGCTTCAACCTTGATTAATTATTCTTAAAAAGAAAAGAGAATGAAATGCATTTTTAAAACGTTTAGTTTGCGATGTTTGTGATGAGGATGTTATGGTAAGAAGGAGGAAAGGAAAGGAGGAGGAAAAGAAAAAAAGAGAAAGAAAAAAGATAGATATTTATATTTCATGTTTTTTTTTGTTTTTTTTTTTTGGTCGTTTTGTTCTCTGTCCACTTGTACCTTCAGTGTCGAGATAAAAAAAAGTAATGTTCTTGACAAAGCTCTGAAGTTAATTTCATTCATGGACGTGTGTGATTGTCGTTTGATATTTCAAAGATCCATCTTTTGGATAGTCTTTATTTCCATCTGATGTTAATACATATTTTGGGAGATGATTGTTGATAATCTTTGGTATATAATCATCATCAAGTGTCATGCCATCTGGCGTAGGTGATCATGTCTCTCCATAACTTTCGATCTCGACAGTTATTTATCATTTCTGCTGTTGACCTTCTGCCAAGCCATTCTCTTTAGCTGTCTGGTATATTTTCTCTTTGCTTCCCTATATCTCTTCGTCCCTCAATTTTTCCAGTTGTTACAATATATTCCAGTTGTTCTCTTCTCATTACATGGCCAAAAAATGATGATTGTTTCTTCCTTTGCATATAATGAAATGATTAATTTGATGTTTAAGGGTGAAACTTCGAAACGTTACTTCATTCATTGGGTTACATCTCCGCACTGAAGGGACCACCAAGAAGAAAACCATTTTACACCGTCTCTTGTCTTGATAGTGCACGTTGTCATATTTTTATCCGTCCGCCTTTTTTTTATTTTATCAGTCTATTTTATCACTGGAGGCTGTAGAAATGTGGTTTTACAGAAGAATGTTGAGAATACCATGGAAGCTAAGGAGAGTAATGAAAACGTTCTGAAAGAGGCCACTCCAAAAAGAGAGCTAATTTCCAATATTAGGAAGAAACAATCATAATTTTTTGCCACGTAAAGAGAAGAGAACAGCTGGAATATATTGTAACACCTGGGAAAATCGAGGGACGAAGAGATAGAGGGAAGCAAAGATAAACGATAACAGACAGCTTAAGAGAATGGCTTGGCAGAAGGTCAACAACAGAAATGATAAATAACTGTCGAGATCGAAAGTTATGGAGAGAAATGATCACCCACGCCAGCAGGCATGGTACTTGATGATGATGATGATGATGAGTCTATTTTAGTCTTGGTCTGGCTCTGCTTCGTCTACTTAAAATCTTTCCGTTCCAAGAGGACTTTTAGAAGGGTATTGGGAGGACTAGTTGGTCTCGAGGCAAGACGCGGGCATAGATACAGATATGTTGTGAGTTCAAATCCCGGCTGAACCAGTTGGGATTTTTATTTATAATTTGTCTCTGCGGTAACCACCCGTGTCTCAGCAGCGAGGCCAGGCTTGAAACGTCAACTACTCATCGACGGAAAAAAAAATATGAGTACCTCCGAAGACGGAGTTATCTGCCTGCATGGCGATGGACCCCTGTGAACACGGGTAAAAAAAAGTAAAGTACCCCCTTCACGCCAAGTGGCGTATAGGGAAATATGGTGTTAATGACCCTATATTTTACAGACCTCCAGCACATGATTTTTGGGGTAATGTGGTCAGTATTACGCCCGTGCTGCTTTACTTTCCCAGAAAAAAAATCCGGTACCCATTTAAGGCTGGGTGAACCCGGAAGCCGTCGGTTGGGATCGAACCCTACCCCTTGTCCGTGGTAGTCCAGTTCACTAACCACTGAGCTATCGCGGCTCCTCTGTGAACACGGGTGCCAGGGAAAAATTGATTAACACGTAAAATTCACTTCCTAGTTTCTAGGGACTTTACCAGAGGTGAAAGCTGGCGAAAGCAAAAAGGGTATTATGTCCCTTCAAATGTCCTACAAATTTCAGTTATCTTGTTCGAATCGTGTTAAGTGGATTAAAAACTTCTCTATTTGTTATCTTTTCCTTCCACTAAATGTTTCCCATTGTTCAATAAATACACATTTCAAAGGCTTTGTTTATTTTCTTCTCTGTTGTCTTATTTAATTTCGATGTTTGTGCAACATACAGGAATGTTAGGTTGATATAACATTTTACTACTAGTAGTTGTATTTCTGATGTCTGCTTTCAGGTGAGTGTATTTTTCCTATTGTTAAAAAAGCTTTCTGCTGTTCCTAATCTTTTGTTTATTTCTGACTTACATTTTCCATCACTTGTAATAATAATATGTACAGATAGCTATATTTCTGAACTCTTTTTATGATCTTGAACACTTTCTACGATCTTGAACTCTTTCTATATTTTTGAACTCTTTCTATCTTCTTGAACTCTTTCTATCTTCTTGAACTCTTTCTATCTTCTTGAACTCTTTCTATCTCCTTGAACTCTTTCTATTTTCTTGAACTCTTTCTATCTTCTTGAACTCTTTCTATCTCCTTGAACTCTTTCTATCTACTTGAACTCTTTCGATCTCCTTGAACTCTTTCTATGATCTTGAACTCTTTCTATGATCTTGAACTCTTTCGATCTCCTTGAACTCTTTCTATCTTCTTGAACTCTTTCGATCTCCTTGAACTCTTTCTATCTTCTTGAACTCTTTCGATCTCCTTGAACTCTTTCTATCTTCTTGAACTCTTTCTATGATCTTGAACTCTTTTTATGATTTTAAACTTTTTCTACGTTCTTGAACTCTTTCTATCTTCTTCAACTCTTTCTATGATCTTGAACTCTTTCTATCTTCTTCAACTCTTTCTATGATCTTGAACTCTTTCTACGTTCTTGAACTCTTTCTATGTTCTTGAACTCTTTCTATCTTCTTGAACACTTTCTATGTTCTTGAACTATTTCTATCTTTTTGAACTATTTCTATCTTCTTGTACTCTTTCTATGTTCTTGAATTATTGCTATGTTCTTGAGCTCTTTCTATGTTCTTGAACTCTTTCTATGATCTTGACTCTTTCTATGTTCTTGAACTCTTTCTATGTTCTTGAACTCTTTCTATGTTCTTGAACTCTTTCTATGTTCTTGAACTCTTTCTATCTTCTTGAACACCTTTCAATGTTCTTGAACTATTTCTATCTTTTGAACACTTTCTATCTTCTTGTACTCTTTCTATGCTCTTGAACTCTTTCTATGTTCTTCAGCTCTTTCAACGTTCTTGAAGTATTTCTATCTTCTTGAACTATGTCTGTCGTCTTGAACTCTTTATATGATCTTCAACTCTTTCTAATTTCTTGAACTCTTTCTATGTTCTTGAAATCTTTATATGATCTATAACTCTTTCTATCTTCTTGAACTCTTTCTATGTTCTAGAATTCTTTCTATGTTATTGAACTCCTTCTATGTTCTTGAACTCTTTCTATGATCTTGAACTATTTCTATGATCTTGAACTCTTTATATGATCTTTAACTCTTTCTACGTTCTTGAACTGTTTCTATTTTCTTGAACTCATTCTACATTCTTGAACTCTATCTACATTTTTGAATTCTTTCTATGTTCTTTAACTCTTTCTATGATCTTGCACTCTTTATATGATCTTGAACTCTTTCTATGTTCTTGAACTCTTTATATATGATCTTGAACTCTTTCTATGATCTTGACTATTTCTATGTTCTTGAACTCTTTCTATCTTCTTCAACTCTTTATATGATCTTGGAATCTTTATTTGATCTTGAACTATTTCTATGTTCTTGAACTCTTTCTATCTTCTTGAACTCTTTCTATGATCTTGGAATCTTTATATATTCTTGAACTCTTTATATGATCTTGAACTCTTTCTAGGTTCTTGAACTCTTTCTATGTTCTTGAACTCTTTATATGATCTTGAACTCTATCTGTGTTCTTGAACACTTTATATGATCTTAAACTCTTACTATCTTCTTGAACTCTTTATATGATCTTGAACTCTTTATATGATCTTGAACTCTTTCTATCTTCTTGAACTCTTTATATGATCTTGAACTCTTTATATGATCTTGAACTCTTTATATGATCTTGAACTCTTTCTATGATCTTGAACTCTTTCTATGTTCTTGAACTCTTTATATGATCTTGAACTCTTTCTATGTACTTGAACTCTTTATATGATCTTGAACTCTTTATATGATCTTGAACTCTTTCTATGTTCTTGAACTCTTTCTATCCTTTGAGCACTTTCAATCACTTTCAATGTTCTTGAACTATTTCTATCTTTTTGAACTCTTTCTATGTTCTTAAACTCTTTCTATCTTCTTGAGCTCTTTCTATGATCTTGAACTCTTTCTATCTTTTTGAACTCTTTCTATCTTCTTGTACTCTTTCTATGTTCTTGAACTCTTTCTATCTTCTTGTACTCTTTCTATGATCTTGAACTCTTTCTATGATCTTGAGCACTTTTCAATATTCTTGAACTATTTCTATCTTTTTGAACTCTTTCTATCTTCTTGTACTCTTTCTATGTTCTTGAACTCTTTCTATCTTCTTGTACTCTTTCTATGATCTTGAACTCTTTCTATCTTCTTGAACTCTTTCTAGCTTCTTGTACTCTTTCTATGTTCTTGAACTCTTTCTATGTTCTTGAGCTGTTTCTATGATCTTGAACTCTTTCTATGATCTTGAACTCTTTATACATCTTGAACTCTTTATATGATCTTGAACTCTATATATGATCTTGAACTCTTTCTATGATCTTGAACTCTTTCTATGATTTTTGAACTCTTTACATGATCTTGAACTCTTTCTATGATCTTGAACTCTTTCTATGATCTTGAACTCTTTCTATGATCTTGAGCACTTTTCAATATTCTTGAACTATTTCTATCTTTTTGAACTCTTTCTATCTTCTTGTACTCTTTCTATGTTCTTGAACTCTTTCTATCTTCTTGTACTCTTTCTATGACCTTGAACTCTTTCTATCTTCTTGAACTCTTTCTATCTTCTTGTACTCTTTCTATGTTCTTGAACTCTTTCTATGTTCTTGAGCTGTTTCTATGATTTTGAACTCTTTCTATGATCTTGAACTCTTTATACGTTCTTGAACTCTTTATATGATCTTGAACTCTTTATATGATTTTGAACTCTTTCTATGATCTTGAACTCTTTCTACGATTTTTGAACTCTTTACTTGATCTTGAACTCTTTCTATGATCTTGAACTCTTTCTATGATTTTTGAACTCTTTCTATGATCTTGAACACTTTCTATGATCTTGAACTCTTTATACGTTCTTGAACTCTTTCTATGATCTTGAACTCTTTCTATGTTCTTGAACTCGTTCTATGATCTTGGACTCTTTCTATGTTCTTGAACACTTTATATGGTCTTGAACTCTTTCTATGTTCTTGCACTCTTTATATGGTCTTGAACTCTTAATGTGATCTTGAACTCTTTCTATGATCTTGAATTCTTTCTATGATCTTGAACTCTTTATACGTTCTTGAACTCTTTCTATGATCTTGAACTCTTTCTATGATCTTGAACTCTTTCTATGATTTTTGAACTCTTTCTATGATTTTTGAACTCTTCTATGATTTTTGAACTCTTTCTATGTTCTTGAACTCTTTCTATGTTCTTGCCATCCACTTTGGTATTCAGAAGCAGATTTTGTGTGTTATCTCAGATTATAAACATAGTGCATAGTATTTTTTAAATATTTATATCCAAATCTTGTTTTTTACAGAAACAACAGATAAATTGGTTCGGCCACATAGCAAGACAAAAAGAACTAACAATGACTCAAAGAGGCATAAACAAACGTCACGATAATGCCAGAGTAAGAGGAAGACCGAGAAAGAGATGGATAAAGGGAATACTAGAGTCACTAGGAGGGACAACACCAGAATAGGCCAACAGAAGTGCAATGAATCGCAGATTGTATCTCCCCTCGACGCCAACGGCAATGGAGGAAGGATAGAAGACGAAGAAGAAGGTTTTTGTGCTTGTCTTATTTATTTTAATTGTTACTGCACGAGCCTATTTTTTTATATTGATATTTTCATTCTGGATTTTGTCTGTACTTTTTTATTTTCGATATTTTTAAAAGACATCACAAGGCAGTCTTAATTTTCTTCCTATGCCCTGTCTGCATAAGAAGATCCCAATTCTCTAAACACAAGTCGCTGTGTTTGTGACTTATTTAACTTAGTTTTCCTTTCAGTACATATGGACCAAATTTGTAATTGGAAAAGATGTGGAAATCCTCCAATACAATGTGAGAATGTTGAAAGTTCCCTGGACAACTAAAAAGACCAATGAGAAAATTCTCAAAGAGGCTAACACAAAAAGGGAGCTCCTAAAAAACATCAGAAAGAAACAATCAACATTTTTCGTGCATGAGAAGAGAAAAGTTGGAATACTTGGTTACAACTGGTAAAATAAAAAGAAAGAGAGATCGCGGACGACAATGAGAGAAGATACTGGATAGCTTGGTGTCATGGCATGGAAAACGGTCAACAACAGAATTGGTGCGATGCACTGTAGATAGAAGATTGTGGAAGGACATGATCGCCTACGCCAACCTAATGGCATATGATGATGATGATGATGATGATGATAACAATGTGAGCGATCTTCTCAATTTAATAATTCTTCACATTTCGTCTGTTACTATTATGCCTTATTTAACATGTTTAGCTTAATGATGGGAACAAATAATGTGTTATATATTGCTCTTTACGTATCATTCATGACTGATGGTCAACCATATATATATAGCGGTGGCCACCCTGCTATAGTCTGATATGCATATTATATAGCAGGTATTAGAGAAAATTGGGAGCCGCGATAGCTCAGTGGTTAGTGAACTGGACTACAAAGGATTAGAGGTAGGGTTCGATGCTTAATGACGGCTTCCGGGTTTACCCAGCTTAATATGGGTACTGGATTTTTTTTTCTGGGGAAATAAAGTGGCACGGGCGTAATACCGACCACATTACCCCAAAAATCATGTGTTTGAAGGTCTGTAAAATGTATGGTCACTAACACCATATTCCCTGTACGCCACTTGGCGTGACGGGGGCTCTTTATTTTACTCTCTCTGATAAGAAGTTTCTGAGTTAGATTCCCAGAATTAGCGGGCATTTTTTCACCGAACCAACAAGGTCTCGCCACTTCTTAAAAATAGATTCTTGTTATCCATTCTCATTACTTAGTATTTGTTCTGAGAAGCGAAGGCGGCCTGGCGTGATACCGACCATGCCATCCAAATATGTGTCTTTGGTCATGAAAAAGATAACCATTTTAGCATCATATTTCACATACGACTGTCACGATGTAGAGGGAACCTTTACTGAAGTCAGAAATGCCACAATGCCAAGGATTAACATACTGCAGTACAAGACACAAGCAAGAAGGGCGCATAAGTATATAAAGCTGGGCAAATGTAAAGAACGCATCTCAAAGCAGCAATTTAACTATGTGATACTAACAATACTTAGTATACTGGAACGCGTTCCTGGCCGTTCCGACTCTAAACGCCACGTGTGTATAAAATATATATAAAGATATGGTTTCAGCTTTACGTTTGTGGAAGACGGCGCGTAATCAAATCGACGTTACGGCAACTGCTGAGTAATAGGTGGACAAGACATAAAAGGAAGCAAATAAAGCATGAGACTACATTCAGGGCAACATATAAGATAAGGATAAAAACAATACAAGCTTGTCTAATAAAAAAAGTAAAGTACCCGCGTCACTCCAAGTGGCGTATAAGAATATGATGTTAGTGACCATAAATTTTACAGACCTTCGGCACATGATTTTTGGAGTATTGTGGTCGGTATTACGCCCATGCCGCTTTACTTTCCAAGAAAAAAAAATCCGGTACCCATTAAAGGCTGGGTGAACTGGAAGCCGTCGGTTGGGATCGAACCCTACCACTTGTCCTTTGTAGTCTGGTTCACTAACCACCGAGCTATCAAGCTTATCT
Organism: Megaustenia siamemsis; assembly: GCA_032433765.1. Classification (NCBI taxonomy): domain Eukaryota; kingdom Metazoa; phylum Mollusca; class Gastropoda; order Stylommatophora; family Ariophantidae; genus Megaustenia; species Megaustenia siamemsis. The sequence goes on from JAVIAB010000001.1 coordinate 25,898,235, forward strand.
AGCTTCTGGTTTATTAGTCAAAGCAAGTTGTACATATCTACCTACCTGGTTCCCCATCCACCAGAAAGGTTGGTCTTTACACTGAGAGCAACTTTTTTTCGACGAGGAGGGTCGGTTCTCGGGCGTAATAGCGACCACATTACCTCAAAAATCATGTGTTGAAGATCTTTAAAATGTATGGTCACTAACACCATATTCCCTATACGTCACTTGGCGTGACTGGGCTCTTACAGAGAGAGAGAGAGAGAGAGAGAGAGAGAGAGAGAGAGAGAGAGAGAGAGAGGTTCTCGGGCGTAATAGCGACCACATTACCTCAAAGATCATGTGCTGAAGGTCTGTAAAATTTATGGTCACTAACACCATATTCCCTGTACGCCACTTGGCGTGACGGGGGCTCTTTACTTTACTCTCTCTGATAATAACTCTCTGAGTTAGATTCCCAGAAATAGCGGGTATTTTTTCATCGAACCAACAAGGTCTCGTCACTTCTTAAAAATAGATTCTTGTTATCCATTCTCATTATTTAGTATTTTTCTGAGAAGCGAAGGCGGCCTGGCGTGATACCGACCACATTACCTCAAAAATCATTTGCTGAAGATCTTTAAAATTTATGGTCACTAACACCATATTCCCTAGACGTCACTTGCGTGATTGGGCTCTTACAGAGAGAGAGAGAGAGAGAGAGAGAGGTCGGTTCTGGTGATTGTGGCTTTTGCTCTACTTACACGATGTATATAGACTTTTTTGTTGCATTTCTGGGAAAAGACGTTTTATGTATTACTTTGTTTTGATGCACACCCAGTGAACTTGGATAGTTCTGTTACAGAGAAAGCCGTTTATTCAAATGTAGTGTTGTCCTCTCACTTCATCCAATATAATAGCTATGGGCTTACCATCGCTTGGGACCCATGATAGCTCAGTGGTTAGTGAACTGGACTACAAAGGACAAAAGGTCAGGTTCGAGCCTGATCGACTGCTTCGGGGTTTACCCAGCCTTAAATGGGTACAGGATTTTTCTGGGAATGTAAATCGGCCCGGGCGTAATACCGACCACGTTACCCCAAAAATCATGTGCCGAAGGTCTATAAAAATTATGGTCACTAACACCCTATTCTCTATACTCCACTTGCCGTGCCAGAGCTCTTTACTTACTTTTACGATCGCTTACCTGGTCGACATGGCACACGATAATAGTAAAACATAACTCATTGACAAATAACCCTTGTTGGTCTACGGTCACCTTGCCTCACTGGCATGATACAAAAAGATAACGGGCAGATGTTAAAGAGCTGACAGCCGATCCATAAATGACATTGCTGTTAAGGCATGAAAGGCTTTTTGTTGAAACAAAGTGACGTTTGTTTTGGCTGTTATGTTATTTTCTACAGCACTTGTCAGCTGTCAGTGTTACACATTAACCAAAAGTGGGAGAGGATACAAGACGGTTACAAGCATTTTAAACAATTGGCGTCAAAATATTTCTTCCATTTTTTTGTGGGGCCGAAAAATCTCATAAATTTCTCATGATAAATCTCTTGCATTCATTAATTTTTTCTACTTTAATTTTGATTAAATAATCTTCATTAATTCTCATTACCATACAATTGTTAACGACGATTGTCTTCTTCTTCTACCTTTTTAGCTCCCTATGGAGCATAGGTCTTCAACAAACACTTTCCAAGCTGTTCTGTTTTTTGCCATTCTTTTAAAATCGTCCCACGTCATCCTCATCATCTTCATCTCTGCTTCTATCTGTCTTCTCCAAGAATTCATTGGTCTTCCACTTTGTCTTTTCCCCTGGGGATTCCAAAAAAGGGCCTGTTGTGTGATACTCTCAGTTGGCTTCCGCAGTGTATTTTATCTAGCGCCATCGTCTTCGCTGTATCTCTTTATCCACTGGTATTTGACTGGTACATTTCCATAATTCTATGTTAATGATTTTGTCCTGCCATTCCATCATTTTATTCTGCGTAAGCATCCATTAATGAAAGTTTGTATCTTCATGATTGTCAATTTTGTTGTTCTCCATGTTTCACAGCCATATAATAGGACCGACTTAACATTGGAGTTGAACATTGTTATCGACGATTGTGATTACCATTTAAAATCACCAATGTTTAACTACCATAAATTTATTCTAAACTCTAAACTCTATACACCATTAATATAATTGTCACAGTCTATTTTCATTAAATTATTCTTATTATTACTTAGTGTGTAATACTGTGCAATCCATTTTTGACAATAGAAACTGAAAAAACAGTTCTTAAATGTTATGCAGAGCCAGTCTTAACATATGCATGTGAATCACGGACAATAGGACAACAGACAAGAAAATCACTGGAGGTTGCAGAAATGTGGTTTTACAGAAGAATGTTGAGAATACCATAGACAGCTAAGAAGAGTAATGAAATGTTCTGAAAGAGGCCAAAGCAAAAAGAGAGCTAATTTCCAATATTAGGAAGAAATAATCACCATTTTTTGGCTATGTAATGAGAAGAGAACAACTGGAATATATTGTAACAACAGGAAAAATCGAGGGACGGATAGACAGAAGGAAGCAAAGAGAAAAGATACCAAACAGTTTAAGATAATGGCTTGGCAGGAGGTCAACAACAGAAATGATAAGTAACTATCGAGATCGAAAGTTATGGAGAGGCACGATCACCTACGCCAGCAGGCACGCTACTTGATGCTGATGATGATTCTCATTAACTCTATTAATCACCATATATATATATAATTCCCACTCTCGCCAAAGAATATATAAAGAAATAACAGATAAATAGGTTTGGCCACGTGACAAGGCAGAAAGATAAAAACACAAGGAGCCTTCAATAAACGTAGCGAGAACACCACACCCAGGGTAGACAACAAAAAAAGATGGATTGACGGAATATTAGAAGCACTAAGAAACATAACAGCAGCAGAGGCAAACAGAAAATCAAAAGACTGCAAATTATATCTCCCTCGACGCTGAAAGGCAAATGAGGAAGGAAAGAATAAGAACTCTATTAATCTTCACCTTATTCCAGCAAACTCTTATTACATTGACATTATTCTCATCTATTACAATTGTGGTCAAACTGCTCTCTTCAACTATAATCATTAACTACAATTACATTAATCTAGGTCTAATTACCATCATCTCACTCTCACAAACGCTAATTACCGTCACCTTCATTTCTCACGAACTCTAATTACCGGCGCCTCACTCTCACAAACGCTATAATTACCGTCACCTCATTCTCACGAACTGTAATTACCGGCGCCTCACTGTCAAAAACTCTAATTACCGTCACCTTATTCTCAAAAGCTCTAATTAATATCACATCACTCACTCAAGCTCTTAATTACCGTCATCCCACCCTCACAAACTCTAATGGTATTAAAGGTGCACCAGAGCTGAAAAAGGTCAGCGACTCATAGCTGGCCTCTGCGCAAATATCAGTGAAATAGAATTATCTTGCTGGGTCCTATACCACATCTTCGCGGTAACCCTAGAAGTAGACTAATCAGTGTCGACAAGTGGATATCGACCGATAAACACGTCAACACAAAAACATCATTCTGAAATCGGATAAGAGAAATGAAGATGTTCTGAGAGAGGTCAAAGCAAAAAGAGAGCAAATTTCCAATATTAGGAAGAAACAATCATCATTTTTGGCCATGTAATGAGAAGAGAATAACTGGAATATATTGTAACAACTGGAAAAAAATTGAGGGACGAAGAGATAGAGCGAAGCAAAGAGAGAAAATAACAGACAGCTTAAGAGAATGGCTTGGCAGAAGGTCAACAACAGAGATGATAAATAGCTGCCGAAATCGAAAGTTGTGGACAGACATGATCACCTACGCCAGTAGGCCAGGTACTTGATGATGATGATGATGAAGTCGGATGTTTTGGGCCGAAAGGCGCAAATATCTTAGCTCCTTCTACAAGCAACATCTAAGGCCATTTAAAATCCCTTTTAAGGGCGAACGACGAACATACTATTGATTCCTTTAGTTGTTACCGGCTGAAAGCGTAGAGAGAATCATCATCATCATCATCATCATCATCATCATCATCATCATCATCATCATCAGTACCGGGCCTGCTGACGTAGGTGATCATGTCTCTCCACAACTTTAGATCACGACAGTTATTTATCATTTCTGTTGTTGACCTTCTGCCAAGCCATTCTCTTAAGCTGTCTGGTATCTTTTCTCTTTACTTTCCTCTATCTCTTCGTCCCTCAGTTTTCCTAGTTGTTACAATGTATTCCAGATGTTCCCTTTTCGTACATGGCAAAAAAAATGATGATTGTTTCTTCCTAATATTAGAAATTAGCTCTCTTTTTTATTTGGCCTCTTTCAGAATGTTTCCATCGTTCTTCTTAGCTGTCCATGGTATTCTCAACATTCTTCTGTAAAACCACATTTCTACAGACTCCAGTGATTTTCTTGTCTGTTGTCCTATTGCCCATGATTTACATCCACATGTTAAGACTGGCTCTACATAACATTTAAGAACTCTTAATCTCCCTTGGCCACGTAAATTCACGCTGGGATGGGAAAAATTATCCATACTAGGAAAACAGGACAAGGAATGTGTTAACAGGCGCATCAATTCTTGGTTCCTTAAATTTGCCATTGTATTGAACTAATTTCATTAAGAAAAAGTTTGAGAAAACGTCAAAATAAACAAATGACTGTGAATTAACGAGAATGTGTTAATCGGTGTTTGAGTAATACGAGCCAGGAGTGAATGGTTCCCGCGTGTGGCATTGCCAGCGAGGGCGACAGAAGGTTCAAGACCAGACCTGGTAACTGTAATGTGTGCTCGATAGTCTCCCTGTAATTATTTTTGTGAGAACGGTGAATGCTGACGGTATAGTGCAAGCAAACGTCAACCAGGCAACGTGTTTAAAGAAAAACTCTAAATGCGTGCACAATCAGTTACACGTATTAACAGGAAGAAAAGTAGTCAAAGTTTCTTCTGGATGTGCGAAATAAAAAAAAAAAAAGAAATATAATAATGGGACAGGAGAAGATAATGGAAAGAGTGACATAATATATCAGTCAACTCTATGATGTAAGACCAGAGCTAAACAATTCAAACAAAGACACGGGCCCATCAATAATGCAGAGTGAAGTGGAGAAGGCAATTCAACACATAAGAGGCAAAGCTCCAGGTCTCGACAATATAACAATGGAAGAGATAAATGCATTAGGAGAGCTGGGAGTACAAGTCACACAAAAAACTACTCAATGCCATATATAACACTAGACACATACCCGAAGATCTACTAAAATCTATCTTTGTAGCCATACCAAAGAAGTCAGGCGCCACTGATTGTGAAGACCATTGCACTATTGGTCTCATGAGCCATATAACGACAATATTACTAAGAATCATCATGTGACGTGTAAGGAACAAAATAAAACCAGAAATAAGTGAGGAACAATATGGATTTTTGGAAGACACGGGCACCAATAATGTAATATACATCTTAAGGACATTGATAGAAAGATCTATAGAGGTAAAGAAAGTTCTATATATGTGCATTATAGACTATGTAAAAGCAATTGAGAAAGTAAAGCATGTTGAAATAATATGCTGGAGAAATTAAACATTGATGGCAAAGATCTGCGAATCACACAAAAAAAAATAAATAAATAAATAACACGTACTGCCAACACACAGAAACCATACAATTTAGCAACCAAACAGGACAGTTCCAGTATATAAAACAAGGAGTCAGGCACGGGTGTGTTCTGTCGTCGGATTTGTTTTCACTTTACCAGTCAAAATAATATGAGATCAATAGTAGGTATAAATGGAATTAAAGTCAAAGGTCACAGCATAAATAATTTGCAATATACGGATGACACAGTCCTAATAGCAGAGACAGAGAATGAACTACAAGAAACGATATACATAATAGTAAAATAAAGCAGCAAGAAATGTCTCAGTCTGTTAAGTAAGAAAGCAGAAGTAATGGTTATATCAAAGAAACAATCATCACCAACATGCAGCATAAAAATAACAGAACAAATCTGAGACAAGCGCATCCCGTCAAATCCTTGGGCACACTAATAACATCAGATGGAAGATGCACCACAGAAATAAAAAGCAGAATAGCATAGACCAAAATAGCATTTTAGAAAATGAAAAACGTCTTGTGCAACAATTATATGCCAACAGAAGTGAAAAAAGAGAGTCATCGGTGCTATATAGAGCAAATTCTGATCTATGGAAGCGAATCATGGACAGCAAACAAAATATGAAAAGACAGTTACAGGCAACAGAGATGGTATTTCTCAGAAGAATGTTGAAAGTTCCCTGGACAGCTAAAAAGACCAATGAGGAAATTCACAAAGAGGGAGCTTTAGATTAGCTTTTGTTTCCAACACTTAAAGGGAGCTCCTAAAAAATATTATAAAGAAACAATAAACATTTTTCGGGCACATCATGAAAAGAGGAAAATTGTAATACATGGTTACAACTAGTAAACTACAGGGATAAAGTGATCGCGGACGACAAAGAGAGAAAATACTAGATTGCTTGAAGTCATGGCATGGAAAGCAGTCAACAACATAATTGATACGATGCACGGTGGATAGAAGATTGTGTAAGGACATGACCGTCTACACCAACCGGTATGGCACATGATGATGATATTAATTAAGGGATAGCCATCATCACGTGCCATGCCTGCCGGAGTAGGAGTTTAAGTTTCTTCACAATATTCAATTTCTTCGGCAAAACCCGGAAAGAAAGTAAATCGTGTGCACCTCGCATCGTCACCACCCGAAGTGTAAGCTCTAAAGTTCCCATTATAGATGCCTTCCAGGCAAGAATGTCAGCTCTGACTTAATTAAAGATTCAAAGATCAAATGTAAGAGTAAAGCCGGTTGCAATGAGCAAAGAAAGTTTCAAAGATCATCCATTATATATTGAGATTGTTAAATACTATGTCGGGCCGCGATTAAACGTGTCTTTTTTGTTCCTTGTCTTTTTATTCGTTTGTCTGCTCCACAGCATGTTTTGTTCATTTGAAAATTATGTCTTTGCACTTGTGCTATTGCACTATGATGCTATGAGTTTCTATGAGCACTTGACAGTGTCTGTCAATAATTTTCAACTGAATAGAAGATACTAATGATAAGAAGTAAAAATTGAATTTAAAAGACAACAGAACAAGAAAGAATTAAAAATAGAAAGAATCATTTAATGAACAATAAAAGTAATCTCCTTATCTATTCAACATACATGCAGAAAATAAAATGAGAAATGTCAGTGAAGCGAGTAATGAAGGATAATTTGATGCCTTAAGATTGGAGGTTGCACATTAAGATAAATACGATACGCCGATACTAGAGCACGTTTACTTAGCTCGGTGGGTGGTCTTAAGAAATTGAGAACATCAAGTCAATGTAATAGTGAAAAACAGACTCTATCTCAATGGAACAAGACACATATTGTTCTTTCTTCTTTTCTCTTTTCACTGAAACCGAAAAGTTGTCGTGGTTTATATCATTTGTCGTTCTTGAGCTGCTCGAACTGTCTGAATTAGTGATTTTCCTGTGTTGTTACATGTCTCTATCACTGCATCTATCCATCTTCTCCTAGGTCTTGGTTTTGGTCTTTTTCCATGCATTCTCGAGAAGAACCCTTGATGGTGATTGGTGAGGATTCATTCTGACCAGGTGGCCCAACCATTTAAGTTGTTGATGCTTTATATATTCTTGGCAGGGTTTTATACCTACCATTTACCAATATCATGAACGGATTACAAAAAACAAACAAACATGGCAGTCTGGATTACTCAGAATACCATGGACAGACAAAAGAATATACAAGGCAGTCTGGAATACTCAGAATACCATGGACAGACAAAAGAACATACATGGTAGTCTGGATTACTCAGAATACCATGGACAGACAAAAGAACATACATGGCAGTCTGGAATACTCAGAATACCATGGACAGACAAAAGAACATACATGGCAGTCTGGAATACTCAGAATACCATGGACAGACAAAAGAACATGCATGGCAGTCTGGATTACTCAGATACCATGGACAGACAAAAGAATATACATGGCAGTCTGGAATACTCAGAATACCATGGACAGACAAAAGAAAATACATGGCAGTCTGGAATACTCAGAATACCATGGACAGACAAAAGAACATATATGGCAGTCTGGATTACTCAGAATATCATGGACAGACAAAAGAACAAACATGGCAGTCTGGATTACTCAGAATACCATGGACAGACAAAAAGAACATACATGGCAGTCTGGAATACTCAGAATACCATGGACAGACAAAAGAACATACATGGCAGTCTGGAATACTCAGAATACCATGGACAGACAAAAGAACATACATGGCAGTCTGGCAAGAACTTAACATTTCAGAGAGTTGATCTATGAAGAGCACAAAAACAGGGACAACAAAATATTTCCAACACGGTGTTGTTTTGTTGTTGTTGTTGTTGTTAAGATCATCGTCACTGTACACCGGAATACCCCTTGAGAATCTTTTGAAAACCCGAGGAGAGTCCTGGCTCACGTGCACGGGCTCCGTAGCACGATTAGGGATCCACTGTGTGAGTCGGTTTCTGCCGATAATTTTGCCCGGGCAGCGGCATATATTTATCTATATTACTGCCCAGATATATATGTAAGATATTTAGATAATGAGGGTGGAACAGAAAATGATACCAAAATAAGGATATCAAAAGCAAGAGGAGCTTTTGTTGCGCTGGGAAACATATGGAAATCCAAAGAAATTAGGTCAAATACAAAAATAAAAATGTTCAACTCCAGTGTTAAGTCAGTTCTATTGTATGGCTGTGAAACATGGAGAACAACAAAAATGACAATCATGAAGATACAGGCTTCATTAATGGATGCTTAC